>QEPC01009887.1:333207-344775 GCA_003113815.1 Sphenodon punctatus | reverse complement strand
GAGGAAGTGATCAGAATTATGGCAGGGATCAAAGGAGAGCTCAGCAAGAGAGCTATTCCATGAGAAGATGAAGTTGAGGGAGTGGCTGTCGGTGTGGGTGGGGGAGTCGGTTCAGAGTCGGAGATCAAAGGAGGTGGTCAGGAAGAGAAAGCGGGAGATAGAGGGTGTGGAAGGTGTGTCGACGTGAATGTTGAAATCACCAAGAATGAGAGCGGGGGTGTCATCAGAGAGGAAGAAGGTGAGCCAGGATTCAAAGTCTGGGAGAAAAGAGGAGAGGGATCCCGGGGGCGGTAGATGACAGCAACACGAAGGTGTAAGGGGGAGTAAAAACGCACAGAATGGAGTCCAACTTGTAAGCAAGCACAATATGCAAGACTGTACAACGTCTTTACTGCTTACATGGCACAGACATTAAGGCGGGAGCCTTAACTTACAATTTCCATGCTTTTTTGAGCATGATTGAATTTGTAAGGGCCTTAAATTCTCTCTTAAACCAAAGGTTTTTGGATTATAAAATTTCCTCCTTTTTTGAAAATGCAATCTGCTAAATTTTCCCTGCTGGCACACCACCACAATTAGCACCCTAACAGTGACATTTTAGAATTTCAAAACCTCACCATGTAATGCAATCCAGATGTCTCTGGAGTGGAGGCCGCCATATATACTGGAATCTTTCACTGTGTACTAAAATGCAGCTGCCTCAGGGATGGGGGTTGCTATATATACACAGGAATCCCTCACCATGTACTGACCTCTAGGGTGGGAGGCAGCCATATATACTGGAATCCCTCACCGTTCACAATTCTACCCTTTTCAAAAATCACCAAACTTACAGTCAAATCTCAGGATTTGAAACCCTCACAGTTTTATCCTAAGCATCAAAAATCTGCCAGCTGTGTTGTCTTTATCTCAGAGGTTTGTATGGAGTTCATCATCGACCACAAATTGTAGTTCAATGTTACTGTGAGAAGCTCTCCACAGCTTGGGATGTGCGCAGGCGGTGTTCTAAAAGCCTGTGTGTCCCGCAAAGGGGGGGGTTAAATAAAAATATCACCACAAAAAATCTGCCCCACTCTATCAGTAAATGCAGCTGCCTCTGGGGTGGGGGCTGTGTACTGAAATGCAGCTGCCTCTCGGGTAGGGATGGCCATGCATACTAACATATATTACTACTACTTTATAAATAATTATTAAACATTTATATAGCACTGTCCCCAGCTTCAGTGTTGCCTCCCAGAGAACCCAGCAGTCCTGGCCCCCAGAACTCCCTCCTCTAACCCACTAGCCCCCATCCCCTCCCAGAGAACCCAGGAATCTTTGCACCCAAGCCCTGTTCTATACCCTCCCTGACAACCCAGGAGTCCTGTCTCCAAGCTCCCTTGTGCATCGGCCTCTAGGGTGGGGGTGACCACATATACTGCAACCCTGCACCGTGTACTAAAACACAGCTGCCTCAGGGATGGGGACAGCCCTTCATCCCGTAATCCTTCACCATCTACTGAAATGTAGCTGCCTCTGGGTTCGAGGTGGCTGTATAATACTGGAATCCCTCACCCTGTAGAAAGAAGCAACTGTCTCTGGGGTGGGGCAGCCATATATACTAGAATCTCTATGTACTGAGATGTGGCTGCCTCTGGAGTGCCAGCGAGCGTTTATACTGCAATCCATCACTATGTACTCACATGCAACTATCAACTGAGCCCTGGCCCCCTATATCCCCCCCATGGCCTGAAATAACCCCCTCCCCTGCCCTCACTCCCTGGCCCCAAATGACCCCTTGCCCTCACTCCCTGAACCCCTTTGGCCCCAAATGACCCTCCCACCCGGACTCTATATATCCCCCCGAGTCCCATATTAGTCCAATAGAGAGTGATCACCCTGCCCTGGGTCCCTGCACACACACACACCCCAAACACACACCAAGTGCAGCTCCCCAGCACCCCCATGACCATGTCATTACACCCAGGTCCAAGACCCACAGCCTCTGCGCTGTGAGGGAGGAGGGGGAGCTGCTTACAAGCCCCAGCTGGGACTGCAGTGGAGCTAGGGTTCTCCCCATCACAGCTGCTGCTGGTGTGATGCGGCCTGCTCACTGCCACTGCTGCAGCAGTTCTCCAGCTGTTTCCAGCTAGTACCACATGACCATGAAAACAGCCAATCGCTGCAAGGGATGGCACCATTCTCGCCCTCGCAGTAAACACAGGTCCCTGCACATGTGTGGAGTTATGAACTCTCCATTGGACTAATATGGGAATTTCAAAACCTTATAACTTTAAAACTACCAGATGAATTTTGACAAATAAAAAAAAGGCACACACCAGAAGGCACTCTTGAATTTCCTAACACCACTACACTTCACAAAATTTTCTTCAAGTACACTTCAAGCAAATACTAAAACTCCCTCCCAGTGGAAATTTGCCTCTCTCCATATCTCCTTTCCTTCCGCAGACAATGCAAGACCTGGCTGTTTTGCCAGGCATTTGGTGAGGGGGAAGAGGCATTGCGTGGGGATTTGTTGCTTTTTGTTTCAAGGGAAATGGTTTTTTTTACCCAACCCTTTTATTGTGAATTTTTAATTATGATATATTATGTATTTTTATTCTTTTGATGTTTTTATATATGATGTACATTGCCCAGGGTTGCCATTTGGCAGGAGGGGGCGGTATAGAAATTTTATGTATGTAAATAAATAAATATTTTTGAAAAAACAAAACAAAACATCTGAAACAGGCAGAAAAAACAATTTTTACTTAGATTTTCAAATGGCTGTGATTTTCATTTTTCATCCTATTTCCATGAAATTTGGCAAGATTGTACCCCTCACCCAAGCAATCCTCTCTGCCGAATTTCAGACAAATAGGAAAAAGGGTGCCCAATTTACTAAGCAATAGATTGTTCAGACATTAAAGCGAAGGATACAAGCTGGCCTTCTCTATAGAGAAGTTCCTGCCGCTCTATAATATTATAGAGACAAGGGATCAAGCTCTATAGTTAAGGCAAATGCACTGTAGTGTTAAAATCCCCAAAATGTTAAGTATTAAAAAAATATAACATATACTCATCCATTCAAAGGAAGATTTTTCCCTTCTTTGAAAACAAGTATATGGGAGCAGTCATCTGATTTTAGGCTTACCTTGAGCAGAGCTCGAGCAATGGCAATCCGTTGTTTCTGTCCGCCTAACATAAAAATAATTCCATTAAACAACAATAAAAACAACAGAGGCGTCGGTTGTAACTAAAGATCTGACTGACAAGAACTAGACATGAGCTGACCTCTGCTCATTTTACATAAGTTTATTCCAGAAAGGGGTGAAGGGCTAGGACAAGGGTGCTGTTAAACAAGGACAACTAGTATATCTAGACAAAAGTAACATCAAAAAACTAAGCTACATGAAGTAAAAATGCATCAAAATTCTACCTGAAAGAAGGAGGCCTTTTTCTCCAACTACAGTGTGGAATCCTTTTGGAAAGTCTCTGATAAAATTAGTTGCATTAGCTATTTCAGCAACTCTCTCGATTTCTTCAGCAGTTACCACAGAAGGGTCCTCTGCACCATAGGCAATATTTTCAGCAATAGAACAGGAGAACAGAATTGGTTCCTGATAAATTTAAAAGCATAACTAATATGGTATACAGTTCTAAAGCGCATGCAGTTTGTATACTAGTCTAAAATAAAATGGGTCAAGGATATGGTTTACTGTGCAATATACATTCTGCATCGATTTAAGTGTCATACATTTTTGCTATTTACAAGGTCTAAAAGAATGTTTTACTATGGCAATGCTGAGATCACAGATGAAGTCTAAGGACACAATCCGGCTATGGTGGGATTTGTGCTGGTGGTATGAGCAAGAGTGGATTGACGCAAACTGAGCCAAATCCACCAAACAGGCTGCGCCAGTTACAGAAGTTACCAGCTGGAGCACACATCTGGGAGATGGGGCAGGAATCATCAGGGAGGAATGCAGGAGCCGTTGCTATCCTGAGGGACGGGGTGCACGATAGGGGACAGGCACTTACCAGTGTGCAGGAGAACAATTGGAAGGCTCGGGAGCAGACCCAGCTAGAACGCAAGCCAGCTTTGCAGTGGGGCAGGGCCTGCACCGCAAATGAATGGGCATCAGGAGTGAGCTGATCAGGTCTGCTTCTTAGCATCCCAGTCACTCTTCTCTGGTAAGAGACGTTTCTGTCCCCTCTTGTGCATCGGTGTCACTTCTCCCCTTCAGCACTGATGAACACCCCCAACCCCTTCACATCACAGCATGTGTTTTCCCCTGCCTGCAGAGCAAGCCCCCTATCCTCCACTAGCAGAGGAAGCACCCCCGCCCCTCTACATCAGGGCAAGTATTCCCTGACTCCCACCAACAGGGCAAGCTCCCAGCAGAGTAGTCCCCAGTTCCCTGCCAGCAGGTCAAGCACCTCTAACTCAGAAGTCCCTCAGACCACTCCTTCAATGATGCCGTAGGCATGGGGGGCGACTAACAAATGTTTAAAATAAAAATAAATAAGTAAAATGTCCCTGCCACCATCTTCCTAGTAGGGACTTGCACTGCTGTAGTGCCTGGTGAATCCAGGCACAGGACTGCTGCGCACCTTAGTTAGCATGTCTGACCCCCATGCACATTGGAAATCAGGCAATGTTGGGGAGCATGAAATGGGGTCCCATGCACCATGGCAATCCCTTGCATTGAAGGGGTGGCTGGCAGCATGATGATGTGACTGTCCCCCAGCTGCAGGGGGCATGGCCAGTGCTTTCAGCCAGGGGAGGGGGAGCAATGCTCCTTGGGCACCAGCATGAGCCTGCCTGTTTTGGTGCACTAAACACATAGCACTTCGGTGAAGGGGAATCCTCCAGCACAAGGGCTCCAGAGTTTATGCAGGCGCAGGGGAGAACGGGATCACAGAGTACGTCTGTATTTTAAAAGAATATCCTTGGAATGACGCACATATATGGTACAAGCCTCAACTCTTAATATATTAGGAATTTGAGGCCAACTGTTTATTCATACATTCAGAAAGTCATGTTTGCAGGATACTATACATGACTTACACAGCAAGGAAATTAAGTAATACAAATATTGTATGCATTGTGGACTTTGCAAGCCGTTTACTAAAAGTTTAAATCTTAGATTAAAGCTCCTTAACCAATTCCCATCTTTCTTACCTGATTCACTGTTCCAATTTTAGTTCTGAACCACAATGGATTTAGCTGACCGGCATCAAAGCCATCAACGGTGATAGTGCCTTCAAACAAGTTTAAAAAACAAACATGAATTACAGCATACAAGATACTGGAAAAATGCAGAAAAACACAGAGATGGAGAAAATATTTGAGTCACAGGTGTTCATAAGAGATGTGCTCCTGTTTACTGAATATCATACAGAAAAGAGGTGTTTTATAGGCTATTTATCCAGTCCTTATCTATGCACTCTGTACAAAATTTAAAACATTTCAGGTAAATATTCAGGTATATCTTACTTTGCACTAGTATAATGTAGATGTGGGGAATGATTATCTCCCCTTTAGTTCAAGAACTGATGATGATGCAGACTAGTGCTGCTGCCAGTGCTGCCCTATTCAGAGATGTCCAGAAGGGGGCAAAACTGCAAGATACACAGCTTCTTAATTTACAATTTTGGAGGCTATTCTTTTCCCCTCTGGGGCAACTGCAGGCTACTGTTAGAAAATTATATCACTTCCCTGGCCCCAGAATTAGAATGATTTTGCTTCTGGTCATGACTCGACAGAACTGCTGCACCATGCAGACAGCAACATGAGATTCTCCTTACCTTGAAGAGGAGAATTTTCAACCTGAGGCCTAAACTTAAATTCTGTGGGTGCCTAACATCCATGATTCCTAGGAACAATTCTATATAGGAACTCACCTGAGAGAGGGTCATACAGCCTTAGCAGAAGAGATACCACAGTTGATTTGCCTGAGCCACTTGGACCAACCAGTGCCATAACAGAGCCTGCTGGAATGGACAGACTAAAGTCTTGGAAAACTAAGACTTCTGGACGGGTTGGATAAGCAAACTGGATATTTTGGAACTCCAAAGCCCCTTTGAAGCAGTCTTGATTTAAAATTATTCCCTCTGAAACATTAAAAATGATAATTAAAATCCTGACATACAGCAAAAATATACCAATATCCACATCAAAGCTGTATATAATATATCTGCATAATAAATAAAAATATACACAATTGTATATATATATATATATAAATAAAAAGCAGTAATATATAGAACTCCAAGTCTGATGAACTATTAGCGATTCCAGTGAAGATTATCTTCACGTTTGTGTGTGTGCGCATGCGCACGCAATAGCAATGGCTGCTCCATAAAGATGGGCAAAGGAACTCAAAATCTGCACAAGCCAAGTGCACATTAACAAGCGATTAGGGGTGTTCAACAAGGCGACAGCTCCCTGGGTTCAGTCTGAGCATCCCCCACTCACATGTTTAGTGTATGAAGCCTAATAAACAGGCAGCCCTGCATTTCTTGTGCATTTGGGCAGCCCCAACTCACGGGTTTAGTGCGACAAGCCTCATACATGGGCAGGCATTTCCTGCCGTGCTCCACCACCAACTCCCTCCCCTGTCAAAACTCTCAGCTGCGATGACACATGGGAACAAAAAGTCACCTCAGCGGTTTTGTTTCTTCTGGGTTATTATGACTCTAGGAGGCGTCCCCGTCCACCCAGAAAGGTACATACCTGAGTTTTTAACCTGCCAGCACTTGACAACTGGAAATAACCCTTTGCTATGCACATAATGCTGCGTTTGTTGAGCAAATCACATACAGTAAAAACTGAAAACAATCAGCTTGCAGCAATGTACTGGCAGGTAGCAGTACACTTTTATTGGGCTCTCACTCACCATGGGTGTTAGAAATCCCTCTTGGTTTGAATAAAACCCCAGTCAAACACGTGCCTCTTTTACCCCATATCTAGCATCTTCTGTATTACAATACACAGTTTAGGGCAGAAAACATCTCCACATGCGAGGGTGCTCTGCACTTCTTCAGAGTGTCCAAAACTCGTATAAGGCAACAAGCTGTCCTTTAGTCGGTTCACAATCCCTGTACCCCGAGTCACGTTTCCGCTAAGAGATTCAACTTGGCCATCAAATCGAGGAACTCCCAGTGATTCTGTGGGTATCCTCTCTGTCAACAAGGCAGTGATGAGAAAAAACAGAAGGTCCAGCTCCATTAGTGGCTGCCCTGCTTTTGGCAGTGCACAAACGCCCAGAAAAGTTACGATCTTGTTCTCATCCCACTGTCCCACCTCATCCAGGGCTCCCATTCTTGCATTCTGCTGAGCTTGGAACTGCAGCAGGATTGCGCTGTGTCTGCACTCCATCATGCATACATAGAACTCCACTGTGCGCATGTGCTGCCCTATGAGCACATAGGCTGCCTCAGAGAACAGGTCTAATAGTTCTCTCTGTACATCAGACCTCACCCAAATGTCAGCAAGGGTAAGCGTCTCCATCACTCCCCAACGTCTCTGGCCACAGCACCTGCAGACAGAAGGCAAAGCCATTTGGCTTTCCTGGGCAAATAACTTGCAGCAATAGCTTTCTAAGGTGCTATGACCCCTCATCCTAGTTGCAAGCAAAAACTGCTACTTTCAAAAGATAATATACAAGTGGCTTTTAACGAATACTCAGCTCTGCTCCCACATACACTCCAAGCACATTGGAGTGTATGTTGCTGGATTGCAGATAAGAAAATAAGAATGTAAGCAATGCCATACTGGGTCAGATCAATGACCCATCAAGCCCAGCACCTGTATCTGACAGTGGCCAACCTTGATCACTTGAAAGTACCACCCAACAGATCACAATGAGGTAATCCATTCCCTGTTGTTCACTCCCAGCTCCCGACAATAAGAGGTTACAGTAAGAGATCCCCCCACCTGTCCATTTCTTAACATTCAATGGTTCCCCCCACCACTTAAAAAAATCCATGTTTCCATGGTGCTAACACCTATAACATTTTAAGGTGAGTTGGCATGTGCACCGACGTGCTTGTGACAGAAATGTCTATGCAGTTTAATAGCCACCTGGATTGGCAGTGTTGGTGCACACACACAACATAAGCTCTGCAAAAACTTTTTCAACCAACAGTCGGCCTGTAACCAATAGCAGCTCACGCTCAGCTCGTCCTGTATAGACACATAACCAATAGTGGCCAATTGTTGCTCACATGCAGCAAATCCTAGCTAGGCAGCTGCCCAGCTCTTTAAGCTGTTCAAAACATTTGTCACAGGGTCTGCAGTTTCTACTGCTAAGCAGAACCTGCTAGTGACCCAACAGACGCAAGCCTTTTGCTGTTTCTGGCACAATGTTATGTCAAAGAACAGAAAGCCTCTCTATCTCTGGCCATGATAATAGAGTGCACCACACCATGGAGATGATCTTTTCTTCGGCACCGTGCACGTGCCTACTTCCGGTGACAACGGACCATGCTAGGACCATGTTAGAGAGGATCAAAGCCATGCACGATGGGAGCCGACGTGCACAGAGAGGTACCGGTTGGGAGATGCGGCTTCAGTCACCTATGCCATATGTGGAGTTGTACCCACTCAGAGGCTGGTCTAGGTGAAGGAGAAAAGCACAGATTGGTGGGAGAATGTGCTGTCCTCTTGGGGAGACGCTGAGTGGGTTGCAAACCTCAGGATGCCCCATTGCCTTTTCCTGCAGATAGCTGAAATCTTCAGGCCACAACTGGAGAAACAGAGCACAGTGATGCAGTTGTCCATCCCCATGGAGAAGCACGTTGCCGTTGCCATCTGGAAGCCTGCCACTCTGTTGCCCAGCAATTTGGCATTGGAACCTCCATGGTGGGCACCGTACTCATGGAGGTTGCACGGTGATTGTGGAGCTGGTGTTGGACCATGTGGTGCAGTTGGCTGACCCCGTGGAGGTAATGAAGGGCTTTCAGCAGGAGGAGTTCCCAAACTGTATAGCAGCGATTAGTGGGAGCCGTATCACCATAGTTTGTCCACCCCACAGCAACGATGACTACCTGAACCAGAAGGGGTTTTTTGCCATAGTTCTCCAGGTCATAGTGGACCACCATGCGCAGTTCATGGATGTGCTGGCCAGGATGCCCGCATCTTCCATCAGTCCCCCTTCTTTGGACACATGTACACCAGAGAACTTTGGACCCTCCACTGAAACATGCATTGAGAGGGTACTAAAAAGGCCTGTTTTCGGGGACCCCACCTAACCCCTGGCTCATGAAGGCATACAGCAATGCCTGCACCCTGGGGGCAAAGGTACTTTAACCAGCAGCTCAGCACAACCCGCTCTGTTGCGGAGAGAACATGTGGCTATTAAAGCAGCACTGGAGATCAGAACTGCGGCCAGAATTAATTTCCAGCTACAGACCGCTCCACTTCTAACTTTCACCACATGGGTTCTCTATAACGTCTACGAGACTGGTGGGGCTGCACTGGAGAACTTCCCACCAGTTTGCTTCACCATGCCAGTGCCCCTGTTCTAGGACCTGGTGCTGGTGAACCTGCGTGCTTGGAGGCTGCACACAACCTAATTGATAGGACATGGAAACGTGGACACACTTTAGCCCACATTTGCCCGCATGACGGGCACCACATGCGACCCCACCGTTGGCGGGGGGCTACATGTCCTGTAGGTGGTGGCCACGTGGCTGGTGGGGCCAAACACCTAATATAGGGGCAGGTGGACACCCAGCTGGTGTGGACTACTGTCTCATTTGTTAACACCCTAGGAGTCAGAGTTATGATCAGTATTATGGACATGTGTTCATATGATTATTTGAGATTAACCTATTTGAAAAGCTTCATTTGAGGCTCTTTTCTGTATCCCTCTAGACATCCATTCACTTAGCAAATTAGACATTCTTCTTCAACATAAATACAAAGCATTCAAAAAATGCAATGCATTAAATCACGTTGGGACATGATGCAGAGACAAAATTTCTGGACACCATAAATGACTGTTTTTTGGAACAGCTAGTTCATGAAGCCACTAGAGGAGAAGCAACCTTAGATCTAGTCTTATGTGGGGCTGAGGGAATTGGTGCAGGAGGTAACAGTTGTGGAGCCACTTGGAAACAGTGACCATAATATAAATAAATTCAATATACTTACAGGTGGTAAATTACCACACACACAAAAAATCACATTCAGCTTCAAGAAGGGAATGACACAAAAGCGAGGGAGCTAATAAGGAAGAAACTTAAAGCAGTTGTGGGGATCAAATGTTTAAACACACCATCCTAGAAGCTCAGATTAAATGCATACTACAAATCGAAAAAGAAAGCAAGAGGGCAAAACATTTGCCAGCATAGCTAAATGGTAAACTAAGGGAGGCTAACAGAGCCAAAAAGAAGTATTTTATAAAATGGAAAGCTTGTCCAAATGACAAAAACAGGAAGGAATATAAGTACTGAGAACAAAGTAAATCCATAAACAGGCAAGCCAAGACGGATTTTAAAGAGCAACTTGCTAAAAGTGCTAAATCTAATAATAAAAATTTCATCAAGTATATCAGAAGTAAGCCAGCAAGCGAATCGGCCGGGCCACTGGATGACCAGGGGTCTGATGTACAGAGAGAACTATTAGACCTTTTTCTCTGAGGCAGCCTATGTCCTCATAGGGCAGAAAAGGAGCACTAAAGGAGGACAAAACCTTTGCAGGGAAGCTCAGTGAATTCTTTGCATCTGTCTTCACCCTGAAGGATGTTGGGGAGAAACCTACACTGGAAATATTCTTTGTTGACAAGGAATATGAGGGACTGTCATAAATTGAAGTGACATGAGTTGAGGTTTTTAGAACATACAGATAAACTAAACAATAACAAGGGACCAGATGGTATATACCCAAAAGTTCAGAAAGAACTTAAATATGAAAATCACATATTGCTGGTGATTTGCAACATGTCCCTAAAATCTGTGTCTGTACCCAAGGACTAGAGGGTAGCTAATGCAACACCAATTTTCAAAAAGAGCTCCTGAGGTGGCCTGGAAAACTATGGCTGTCTATACCAGGCAAATTGGTGAAGACCATTGTAAAAAATAGGATTGCTCAGCATATTGACAAACATGACTTGATGGGGGGAAACCAGCATGGTTTTTGCAAGGGAAAGTTGTGCCTCACTAATCTGCTGGAATTCTGGGAGGGTGTCAATAAGCATGTGGATAAATGTGACCTGGTCGATATAGTCTACTTGGATTTTCAGAAGGCCTTTGACAAAGTCCCCCCACTAATGATTAGTGACAAAATTAAACAGTCATGGGATAAGGGTTGAGTTCTGTTATAAATTGGAAGGTAGGAATAAATGGCCAGTTTTCAAAATGAAGAGAATTCAATAGTGGAGGGCTGCAAGGGTCTGTACTGGGGCAAGCGTTTAACCTGTTCATTAATGATTTGGAAAAAAGGGGTGAAGAGTTAAGTAGTCAAATTTGCAGACGACACAAAGGCCCTTTTTACACAGACACTCTAACACCGATAAAATGGGTGTTACATTTTATTATACATGGTACAGGGCACCACTGCAGCCCTGCAACATGAGTCCT
>QEPC01009887.1:301560-318528 GCA_003113815.1 Sphenodon punctatus | reverse complement strand
CCCGCATCCCCCCAGCGCAGGCTAGAAATTCTGCGCTGGGGTAAGCGGGGCAGGAGATTCCGCGGGGGGAGGGGAATTCCGCGGGAAATCTGCGAATCGCAGACCTGCGTTTCCCTCGGGGCCCTGCTTATCTCCCTTGGTTACTATGGTTCATTTATCACCCGCTTTGTTTTACCTCTCACTCATGCCTCCCTGATATATCACACTCCTTCCCTATCTCTTCTCTCCTCCCCACCTCATGTTACATGATATATAGCCACTGTACTTTGCTCAAATCTTCAGTTCTGACTCCTACTTGCCTGAGGAAGGACCCTGTGTGGCCCGAAAGCTTGCTTATTTCTCCCAACAGCAGTTGATCCAATAAAAAATATTATTCAAACCACTTTGCAGACTCAGTTTTCCATCTGTAAAATGCAGCTAATAAGCACATCACCTTCATAAAGTACATTTAGCGATACGAAGCATTGTGCAACCTTTATTTCTTCTTCTTAATTAAGATACAGGAACACTTCACTGTAACTAAAAGAAAAATTACAAGTAGCTTCAGCCAGAGATCAAACCCTAATGAACAATTAAAAATTATTTTAATTTCTGATCACAACTGAAGTCATGAAGAACTATAAAAGAAAGAGGACCCCACGATACTGATTGGTTCTTTAAAAAAAAAAATTAAAAAATGTTTTCATGGACTTCTTAACTTCCCATGCAAAAGTATACACCAAAAATTTATTGTAATTCTATACTCCTTTTTAGAAGAAAACATTTACCACTAGTGAAGGGTGTATGAGACAACATACTAGGATGCTGTAGGAGGGGATAGCATATTTTTTATGGAAACCCTCAACTACGAGAACTAATTGCGGTTAAAGTCCAAAATTGCACACCACATTATGATACAAAAAGTTATACACATTACACAACTACACACACACATCTCTCTCACTCACACACACACACACACACACACACACACACACACACTCACTCTTACTGAAAAAAAAAAAAAAAAAAAAGTTTGTCCTTTACTCCAAGATATTAAGCAGTGAGTATTTCCAGGACACAGATTCCATACTCAATTAATATGGAGACAGCATCAGATACCTATAGTTAGGCATCCAGCTGAGGGCAAGGCTGCAGTCCACAACTCTGGAAAGGAGTGGGGAAAATGGGAGAGATTCTTCAGTTCCAGATCTCCTAGAGTCTTAGGCATGTTCCCCAAGCTGGGGCACTTGGTGCGAGATTGATGCTCACTTCCATTAACTGTGCTTCCTATATACCTCATCCTTTTAACCAACACCCTGGTCTTAGGTGAGAAACTGGGAACAGCTGTTACCAACAAAAAAGTGACAAAAATACAAGAAAACCCATGAAACTTAATATAGTTTCCCCAAAACTTAGCTACCTCCTGCCCCTGCCCCCACACACTGCTAATATAGTTTTAGCAGCCTAACAGTTAACTAGGTAATACTATATGCCAAGATCTTCTCTACTAGTAGAATTAAAAAGCAAAACCAGAAATTCCTGTTGTAGTTCTGGTAGTAGAATTTGGAAAAGGATTTTGAAGAACAAGGGTTTAAGTCTGGCTTCTTCAAAAGGATATTATTTATTTTTTAGATTTCTCTGCTACCCTTTTCCTGAAGGACTCTGGACAGCTTACAATATATGAAAATGAAACCAAAAACCCAAGACTGACTAGAAAACCTCCAAATGTCCCTATAAAATCCCCACCTACCAAATATCATTCCACTCCCTCATCTCTCATCTGAAAAAAAACCCATTCCATGCCTATATCCCGTATTTACAAGGGGGTTGTAGGATAAAACCCACTTTACTCATGCTTTGTACAACCTTCTCTAACGGGGAGTTGACAGCACACCCACATCACATTCCCCTATCCACTCCCTCCTTTTCATAAACATGGGATGTGGGAGGATGGAAAGATGAGAGGTCTATCATATGCTGGGGGCTGCAGGCAAACCATGACATATTTGAACCAATGCTGCTGTCTAACGAAATAATGACCTTCGGCAGCTGCCCTGCCAAAGTCACCTGAAGTAACAGCAGCCCCCTCAAATTTTACCTATTGGAGGAGACACAAAGGGGTGTGCATTCAGGCAAAGCAGCACCAGTTGGAGACATCTCACATACCCCCTCTCACGTTTTCCCAGCCCTCTCTTTCTTCCTTTTATCAGCCTATCAGTGTTAGGTAAGAGGATGTTTCCTAACATGCAGTCAGGTAAATACAGGATTGCCAAAACTAACAGCTTAGTATCATGCTTCTTAATATTAGATTACTGAACTAGTAAACCTGTAGTGCTAATGCTCAAAACACTCAAGTTGCTGCAATGCGAGTTCTGAACATGGTATGGGATCATATTTCTCATTACCATAAATGAGAATATTAAATTATACATAATGAGCACAATCCTGAGCCTTTTGGAAAGGGTGGAGTATAGGTTTAAATAAAATAAATAAATCCGGCTCCCACTGACTTCAATGGGAGCTAAGCCATTGACTTTAATAGGAGCTGGATTGAGCCCTTTGTGTTTAAAACATATGCCCAAACAGCAGCTACCAAGTTCAGACACAGAAGCAACCCCACTGCCCTCAGGTCTCATAAAGGCTATTAAAAAGAAGAAAATTTGGGGGGGAAATAACATTAATACTGTTTTTTTTTAAATGTAAATACAAAGTTTTGTGACATTAAAATATTTGTTGCCCATATGTATCAGTTAGGATTTCTATGGAAAAGGAAGGGCCCAGCATTTTATATGCAAGGCATGCCTAACATTGTGGAGCTTTTAACAACCAGTAAGCATCTGTCTTCCTGAAAGAAAATGCTTCCCAGATAAGATAAACAGCATTATCAATGGCAAGAGTCTGAGTCAGTTTTCCAACTAGCTGTTGCAAAAAGATAGCTTTAAACCTTTGTTTGGCCTCATTTATAAAAGCGGTGAACAGAAACAGTATCAGGACAGAAAGTCCTTATTCCCCCCCTTAAGAAACATTTATAGTTCACAGACATATATTAATTTCATTATTAAAATTCTATTATTTTAGAAAGATTGGGGGAGGGAAGCAGATCACTCAAAAGTTTTCTCTTCCAGGCTTACATCTTCAGAAGTCTACTTTTGGCCAGAAGCAAATTTTAATAGAAAGTTATAAACCTCTGTAAACAAGTTTAAAAAGTAGCTTGCTAGCTTTACACACTTGTGCATTACTGTAAATTACTACTTTAAAAAGTCAGGTTTGCACTCTAATTTAGATCACTCAATACCTCAAAAAAAGAAGGAAGCATGTACATTAATTGCTTTTTACTAACATTTAAATTCAGGTCATTTGTGCAGATGTAAACTTTAATACATTTGAATTTTTCTCATGGAGACCAGTGAACACAAGAGTAACCATTAATATTACTTTAAATTGTTATAGTACAGGAGTGGACAATCCCCAGCATGCATGCCAGAGCATGGCACACAAGGACATTTTTCTTGGCACGCAGAGTGGCCTTTCGGGCCCCTTCACCTGGTACTGGGAGGAGGTGGACCCAAACCAGCGGGAACAGACATGCAAACATGCTCTGATCTGCTTTGCCCTGATTACGTGGGTGCTAGCCTAGGCGGAGACTTCAGCCATTTGCCAAGGTGAGAGCCTGGGCTTGCTGGGGGCCCGATAAATGCGACTGTGGCCCATGGGCTAGAGGAGGTTATTGTCACGTTTGTTTTCACCCATGAAGGTTTTTTTTGGCACTCTGGCTGAAAACAATGCTTACCCCGGCTATAGTATATTATGCCAAAGGACAGCTTTCAGCAAGTCCTCACAGCACCACTAGGTTACCACTAGGAAACAGCCATCCCATGGTAACCCTGACTTTTAAACAGATCTACCACATGGTAACCCAAGGTAATCCATGGTGTTTCTACCATGTGGCAGAGATGTTCAAGCTGTCACCACGTAGTAAGCAACCTTATGGTGACACAAGGAGGGCATCCTGTGAGGTCTGAAAGCAACCCTAAGATCACAGACTTTTAAATGTTGCTCACACACTCTTTTGGACAACTGAGAGATTATTAAATTTATAAAGAGTTTAGACTGTTATGCTGCCTGTTACACTAACCAATATTATCTTATTGTTTCCTTTTTCTCCCTCTCTGACATAGCCACCGGTTTTCTCATCTTCTGCTTAGACCAGGAATAGCTTTTCCTTCCTGTGGTCCACTTTAAAAGTTAGTACGCACTCCATGGGCCACACAGGAGTTGGGGGTGAAGGTGCTTAAGGGATGTACTCATGATGAGGGGGGAAGGAAGAGGAGGGTCCAGATCGTGTATGCCTTCATCTATGTTCCCTTCCCCCAAGCTCACTCTTTCAGTGCTTGATGATAGGGACTGGGATCTACAGACCAGATCCAAGATTTGGAAATGGGTCAAATAAAAATCAGCCATGGGCCAGATTTGGCCTACAGACCACAGATATCCCCCCTCTTATTTGGAGTGCAAACTCTTTGGGGAAGAGACCATCTTGTCATGTGTTTAAAATAATAGGACCCGTGTCTGCAATTATGGTTTCTAGGCACTGGCATACTAAAAATCCCCATCACCAAACAATTTAGTAGTCATAAGTCCATTCTTCTTTACAATACAGACATGAAGTTAATTATTGGTCTTATCAAGAATGTCACTTTAATTAACTTGAGCAAATCAATTAACCTCTCTATACGTAAGGTAACCCACTTTGCAAAAAAAAAAAAGGGGAAACAATGCCTCCCTGCCTTCTAGTGGCATCATGAGGCTTAAAACCTTAAGCCCTGACAATGTAATCAGATCATGCAAATCAGCAGCTGGATCCATTCAGAATAAGGATCTTAATATAAAACCACTGAAATCCACCAATTAAAGATGGCATAAATATAACATAATCATTAGACATTAACTGAAAATTTGGTCAAGAAACGCACCAAGATTTTTTTTTAAATATCTTTTTTATTGAAAGATTCAAAAATACAACTCATCATCAATGCTTAACATATGAAAACACATCCAATTTACAAACAAAGCTTTTTCCAAAGGAGTTCATGGCTGTCATGGCAACCATGGACGTAACTCAAGTTGTCATCAGCCCTACACATGATGGAGGGCATACCCTGAACTTGATCTTCTGCACGGGCCTTGAGGTGGGGGATCTGTTGGTGGGGAAGGTGTCAGCATATCCCTTTTCATGGACCTCCTGCAGGCCTGTCCCCCGGCACATGTCCACTCTCAGAAGGATGCGGAACCAATTCGGCTGGTTCGCTTCCGGAGACTGATGGAACCAGAGAGGTTCCAAAATACACTTGGAGAGTTGCCCTGATTTTGATGGCCGTTCACTTGATGACCTCATGGTTTTGTGGATCACCTTGTTGACCGACGCCATCGACTGGATGGCTCCTAGGCATCCGCTCCCTCAGCATCGACACTACAGGCCTCCATGGTTTGTGGAAGGCCTGCTGCAGTTGAAGCAGGAAAGGCGTTGGCAGGAGTGACGATGGCTTCAGTCTCGTGCTGAAGCTGGCATAGAGCCAGTTTACGGGTCTATGCCGTGGCTGCCAGGGCAACAAAAAAGGATTTTTTTGCTACCCTGATTGCATCCGCGAAGTCCCATCCAGCGGAGTTTTTCCATGTGGCGAGGGGGCTGGTAAGTCCGGCCTCCCTCCACCTGGAACTGGAATCTCCCAGCGCCCGCTGCGACGTTTGTTGAATACTATGAGGATAAAGTCACTTGGATTCACCATGACTTCGACTCCGCACTTATGACAATAGGAGAACCAGAGGTTATGGAGGCCCCACCTTGTCTGATTTTGTGGGATCTGTTTCAGTGGGTGACGCCCACCACCGCAGGGGATGTTCTGGGGCCTGTTAGAGCCACGTCTTGTGAACCTGACCCATGCCTGTCCTGGCTGGTTGAGGCCAGCCGGGAGACGTTGGGGCCGCTGATGGTGGGTGTGATCAATGCCTCCCTTTGGGACGACAAGGTGCCAGACTGGCTCAAGGAGGTGGTGGTGGTGTGACCCCTGCTCAAAAAACCATCACTTGATGCTGATTCCCCCATCAGTTATCTGCCTGTATCTAAGCTTCCCGTTTTAGGGAAGGTTATTGAGCAGGTTGTGGCTCAGCATTGCAGGAGCATCTGGACCGCACCGGTTTTCTGGATCCCTCGCGGTCCGGCTTTTGTCTGGGTTATGGCACCGAGACTGCATTAGTGGCTTCACCGAGAGTTAGATCAGGGTCAATCGACCCTGTTAATCCTACTAGATCTGTCAGCTGCTTTTGATACCGTTGACCATGAGATGTTGGTGACCCATTTGCGAGACTATGCCGGGGTAGGCGGAACTGTTCTTGAATGGTTCTGCTGTTTCCTGGCTGGGAGAACCCAGTGGGTGGTGCTTGGGATTGTTCTTCATCTCCCTGGGACGTCTCATGTGGAGTCCCACAAGGTTCCATTCTGTCCCCTCTCCTGTTCAATGTGTATATGCAGCTGCTGTGCAAGGTCGTGAGACAGTTTGGGGTGCGGCATCATCAGTATGCTGGATGAAAAGGAGAGACAGAGCTGGGTGTCATCAGCATACTGATGACACCCAGCTCTACGTCTTCTTTTTATCCGACCCAGATGTGACAGTTTCAGTGCTTACTCAATGTCTGGTGGCCATGGGGGAATGGATGAGGGTGAGCTGACTAAGGGCTCTTTTAGATGAGCGAGTTGCCGCCACACAACCCGCTCGCGTGATATTTCAAAATCTTGCAATGCGGGATTACATGAGAAGGAAGTAGGGGACCACGCGCATGAAAGGCAGTCGTGTATTATTTGCCGACAGCAAATAAAATACCTCAATGTGTGAGGTATTTAATTCGCGGTCGGCAAATAACACGAGACCGCCTTTCACGCATGTGATCCCCTACTTCCATCTCGTGTAATCCTGCATTGCGGGATTTTGAAATGTTGTGCAACGGTGAACCACTCATCTAAAAAACAGCCTAAGGCTGAATCCTGACAAGATGGAGGTGATGCTGGTGGGGAGGGCGGTGTGTGTGTTCCCCATCATTGATGGAGTTCGTCCCCCGCTCGTCTCCCAGGTTTGGAGTCTGCGAGTGCTCCTCGATTCCCAGCTCCGCCTGGATTCTCAGGTGGCAGCTGTGGCGAGGAGCACTTTTCACCAGTTAGATCTGATGCAGCGGCTTCGGTCATATGTCTCAGAGGGCGACCTGGCCACCATCATCCATGCCTTTATCACCTCAAGACTGGACTATTGTAACGCGCTCTACATGGGGCTACCCTTGGTGATGGTCCAGAGACTGCAGCTAGTGCAGAATGCGGCACCTCACCTCCTCATAGGGACGGGTCGCCGCAAGCACATTACACCAGTGCTCCGTGCTCTGCACTGGTTGCCTATAGTCTTCCGGGCCCGATTCAAGGTGTTGGTACTTACCTATAAAGCCCTATACGGTCTAGACCCCTCCTATCCGTGGGATTGCCTCATTCTCCGTGTCCTGGATCAACCCCTGCGGTCTGCCGGGAGCGCCCTTCTTGAGGGGGTCACAATGGAGAACGTGTTCTCGGTAGCGGCTGTGGAACTCCCTTCTGGCAGTGGCCCCGGACCTCGTCTCATTTTGACGTCTATGCAAGACCTGGCTGTTCCGCTGGGCCTTTGGTGAGGGAGATGGGCAGGGTTTTATGCTACTCCCTTTTTTGACTTGATTTGATTTATTTATGGTTTTAATTATGTTTTAAATTATGTTTTGTAAGTCACCTCGAGCTGCATGTGCAGGAGAGNGACCTCCTGAAGGCCTGTCCCCCGGCACATGTCCACCCTCAGAAGGATGCGGAACCAATTCGGCTGGTTCGCTTCCGGAGACTGATGGAACCAGAGAGGTTCCAAAATACACTTGGAGAGTTGCCCTGATTTTGATGGCCGTTCACTTGATGACCTCATGGTTTTGTGGATCACCTTGTTGACCGACGCCATCGACTGGATGGCTCCTAGGCATCCGCTCCCTCAGCATCGACACTACAGGCCTCCATGGTTTGTGGAAGGCCTGCTGCAGTTGAAGCAGGAAAGGCGTTGGCAGGAGTGACGATGGCTTCAGTCTCGTGCTGAAGCTGGCATAGAGCCAGTTTACGGGTCTATGCCGTGGCTGCCAGGGCAACAAAAAAGGATTTTTTTGCTACCCTGATTGCATCCGCGAAGTCCCATCCAGCGGAGTTTTTCCATGTGGCGAGGGGGCTGGTAAGTCCGGCCTCCCTCCACCTGGAACTGGAATCTCCCAGCGCCCGCTGCGACGTTTGTTGAATACTATGAGGATAAAGTCACTCGGATTCACCATGACTTCGACTCTGCACTTATGACAATAGGAGAACCAGAGGTTATGGAGGCCCCACCTTGTCTGATTTTGTGGGATCTGTTTCAGTGGGTGACGCCCACCACCGCAGGGGATGTTCTGGGGCCTGTTAGAGCCACGTCTTGTGAACCTGACCCATGCCTGTCCTGGCTGGTTGAGGCCAGCCGGGAGACGTTGGGGCCGCTGATGGTGGGTGTGATCAATGCCTCCCTTTGGGACGACAAGGTGCCAGACTGGCTCAAGGAGGTGGTGGTGGTGTGACCCCTGCTCAAAAAACCATCACTTGATGCTGATTCCCCCATCAGTTATCTGCCTGTATCTAAGCTTCCCGTTTTAGGGAAGGTTATTGAGCAGGTTGTGGCTCAGCATTGCAGGAGCATCTGGACCGCACCGGTTTTCTAGATCCCTCGCGGTCCGGCTTTTGTCTGGGTTATGGCACCAAGACTGCATTAGTGGCTTCACCGAGAGTTAGATCAGGGTCAATCGACCCTGTTAATCCTACTAGATCTGTCAGCTGCTTTTGATACCGTTGACCATGAGATGTTGGTGACCCATTTGCGAGACTATGCCGGGGTAGGCGGAACTGTTCTTGAATGGTTCTGCTGTTTCCTGGCTGGGAGAACCCAGTGGGTGGTGCTTGGGATTGTTCTTCATCTCCCTGGGACGTCTCATGTGGAGTCCCACAAGGTTCCATTCTGTCCCCTCTCCTGTTCAATGTGTATATGCAGCTGCTGTGCAAGGTCGTGAGACAGTTTGGGGTGCGGCATCATCAGTATGCTGGATGAAAAGGAGAGACAGAGCTGGGTGTCATCAGCATACTGATGACACCCAGCTCTACGTCTTCTTTTCATCCGACCCAGATGTGACAGTCTCAGTGCTTACTCAGTGTCTGGTGGCCATGGGGGAAATGGATGAGGGTGAGCTGACTAAGGGCTCTTTTAGATGAGCGAGTTGCCGCCACACAACCCGCTCGCCTGATATTTCAAAATCTTGCAATGCGGGATTACATGAGAAGGAAGTAGGGGACCACGCGCATGAAAGGCAGTCGTGTATTATTTGCCGACAGCGAATAAAATACCTCAATGCGTGAGGTATTTAATTCGCGGTCGGCAAATAACACGAGACCGCCTTTCACGCATGTGATCCCCTACTTCCATCTCGTGTAATCCTGCATTGCGGGATTTTGAAATGTTGTGCAACGGTGAACCACTCATCTAAAAAACAGCCTAAGGCTGAATCCTGACAAGATGGAGGTGATGCTGGTGGGGAGGGCGGTGTGTGTGTTCCCCATCATTGATGGAGTTCGTCCCCCGCTCGTCTCCCAGGTTTGGAGTCTGCGAGTGCTCCTCGATTCCCAGCTCCACCTGGATTCTCAGATGGCAGCTGTGGCGAGGAGCATTTTTCACCAGTTAGATCTGATGCAGCGGCTTCGGTCATATGTCTCAGAGGGCGACCTGGCCACCATCATCCATGCCTTTATCACCTCAAGACTGGACTATTGTAACGCGCTCTACATGGGGCTACCCTTGGTGATGGTCCAGAGACTGCAGCTAGTGCAGAATGCGGCACCTCACCTCCTCATAGGGACGGGTCGCCGCAAGCACATTACACCAGTGCTCCGTGCTCTGCACTGGTTGCCTATAGTCTTCCGGGCCCGATTCAAGGTGTTGGTACTTACCTATAAAGCCCTATACGGTCTAGACCCCTCCTATCCGTGGGATTGCCTCATTCTCCATGTCCTGGATCAACCCCTGCGGTCTGCCGGGAGCGCCCTTCTTGAGGGGGTCACAATGGAGAACGTGTTCTCGGTAGCGGCTGTGGAACTCCCTTCTGGCAGTGGCCCCGGACCTCGTCTCATTTTGACGTCTATGCAAGACCTGGCTGTTCCGCTGGGCCTTTGGTGAGGGAGATGGGCAGGGTTTTATGCTACTCCCTTTTTTGACTTGATTTGATTTATTTATGGTTTTAATTATGTTTTAAATTATGTTTTGTAAGTCACCTCGAGCTGCATGTGCAGGAGAGGCGGGGTAGAAATTCTGTAAAATAAATAAATAAATATGAGCAGGTATAATTTTAATATTCTTTTTTAGTATTCAAAAAAAGTTCTTCCTCTTTCAGGTTAATTGGTGGGAGATTATTTTTTTCCCCAAAAAAACCTCCAAGAACTTCCACCAGATTTCTAAATAGCTATCTTTCTTCCTTATTATTATTATTATTATTATTATTTTATGGGGCACTGACTTGATGTACTAGTTTTCACAAAACCAACACTTCCCAGACTTTTGGAAAGTAGTAAGCAATTTTAGGGGTATCACTGTTTTTCCAGCTCCTTGCAATTATGATTCTGAATCTTGCAGCTACTAATAAATAATCAATCAGCTCCCTATGGCTCTTACATTTTTGTGTATGTTTTCTGATCTTGTAAGCCACCCTGAGTCTTTAAAGGAGGGTGGGACAGGAAAGTAAATAAATAAATAAAATGACCGAGAATTCTTGAGGAGATTTAATAAAAACCACTAGAAGTTACAAGATAACTGACACCCTGTTATTTCCGTTTATCGTATCTTCATTCTTTTTCCAAAGCTCTTGATTTTGGGACGTTCACCACATACATGTGATAAAATCCATGCATTTGGCAATACTTCCTCCAACATTGGCCTGTCCCTGAACCATAGATACATTTTAATTATCAACACAACTGATAATTAAAATGTATATGATCTTATATATGACACTTAAGATGCTGCAATCAGATTTAGTCAAAATAATGTCCATTATGGGATTGATCCTGCTCTGAGCTTGGGAAAAGGAAGGGTTTGACCCTGGCACCAGATGCCAGTCAAATCACTGAACGCCTGCCTGGGTAGAACTCATTACAAGACCAGAAATTAACTTAATTATGCTACTACACAAAATATCCATACACCACTCTAAACAATATTTATGTTTCTACAAGATACACTTTCACTTGAGTTCAGAACATATCAAATATCACCTAATTATTACTAAAGAATACGCTACTTCAACCACCTTTGAAATTCACATTAAGATTAAGCTAATACATCATGACAGTCCTCAATATTTATTTTTATTAGAGAGGTTTCTTTCCAAGCTCTCTTGGATCTGCCTGCTTGATATTATTTGGCACTCAGACAATTGGTTGTACAGGTAATAACCATAATTTTAACAGCACTGAGGTAGGGACCAAAATAATACTTTTTAAAGTTGTTTTTTTTTTATTTTTTGTTTTTTAAGTATTTGGAAGAAAGCTGGAGGTATAGTTTGGATGAGAGAACAAAAGGAAATCATGAGAAACAGAGAAGTTGGCAAAACTAATTCAAAATTTAGCTGCAATAAGATTGACAAAAAATAAGGCTAACATTCTAGCTACATTGAAGTGAACGGCAAAAGTCCGATTGACTGCAACTGAGTCAGGATTTCACCTTTATTTTTGAAGTTTGTGAAATCATTTTTTTTTATTTTTTTTTAACATGCTCAGGCTTTGTATTATTATTATTTTTCCTTCATAAAAATGAAATGGCAGTGCTGCTGTTTTAGGGTTTTAACAAATTGATTTTGAACATTTCTGATATTTTGATTTTGATTCTGTTAGTTAGTTGTTTTTAAAAACAAAACCGAAGTCTTGCTTCCAATCAGCTTTTTAAAAAATAACCAGCGAGCCTCAGGGGAAGAGGTTGGAGAAGTATGATGGGGGAGGATGAAGAGGCTGGTTGGGGGAAACGAGGCAAGGCCAAAGGAAGGGGAGGCAGGTGGGTAGGAGAAGGACGGTTTGAAGGCGGATGGTGCGGGGCGGGAGGCGCAAAGCGGGGGGCGGCAAGGAGGTACCTGTCAGCCTCCATCGCTCCGGATACACCAGGGCCAACAGCCTCTTCACATCGGAGTCCTTCCGAGCGGCAGGGGGCAGCGCATCTCCCTGGGGTCGGTCCTCCTTCTGGGGATCCCCCGTCTTCGAGTCCACCCCAGCCGCGGCTGCCCTGGAGGATACGGCGCGAGGGGTGGCCCGGAAGAGGCGGAGGGGACCGGGTAGAAACGTCCTCGCCCCGCATCTGCCCGCCGCCGGGAGCGCCCAGACGGCCGAGTGCAACGCTACCCAGGCTCCGGAGCAGGCGCCGAGGGAGCCCCGACTCGCCCAGGGGGGCGGCAGGCTTCGCCGCAGGAGCAGCAGCAGGGGGAGGCGGGGGGCCAAGCTCGCCATGGAACTACTGCTGCTGGGCAGGAGAAGGCGGCGCCTCAGAGCCCGAGACACCCCGGGCAGCCTCTGCTGCCACCGCCCACCCCCATCGAGCGCGGCCGGGGCAAGCTTCTCCCGGGCTCGGCCCTTTCTGCCGCCAGCTGATAAGACGCCAGTCCGCGGCTTCTTGCTCGCTCAGCCCCAGCCGGGGCCAAGGGGAGCCAGCCCCCCGCGAGCGCCCCCTGCTGTCCCTGCGTGGCACAGCGTGGGCGGTCTGCGCTCCTGGACCACACCCCTCCCTCGCCCGCCCTGCAAAGCGAGAGGCCCGGCCCGGGCATAGCGGGGTTGGAATCAGCGCTGGTGCCGAAGATACTGTCAGCCCCAGCTCCCAGTGTAGCTGCACCCCCTGTCTCTGGCATAGCTACGCACTTGTGAAGGGGTTAGGCTACCCCCCCCCCCATAATAACACACATCCCTCCTTCCCCATCTCCTCAACAAAGGGAGGGGAAGGTCTCCCTAACCGTTGATGGGGTTGTATTTGCATGGAAAGAGAAGGGTTCTTATTTATTAATCACAATTTATTAATAATTTTCACTTATTAAGCGCTATTACTAATAATTTTATCTAGCACTCTCACTGGGGTCCTGCACTTCACAAACAGATAAACTGAGGCAGGCCTCGGTCTAAAGAGCTGGCCCAGTCACAATCGCTGACCGCATGGACCGGTCATGACCTTACCAGTAAAGGGTAATCCTCACCCCATGGAAGACAGGGGTCTGAACTCCAACTCACTTCCAGGGGGTCAGGATTGTATTGAAGTCAGTGAGTGTATATGTATTGAAAAGAGATGGCCCCACACAAGGACCGCCTGCCCCTGCGGGCCATCTTGTCTGAATGTCAGGGAGGGGGGAAGTGCTCCTGCACCCACCCATCCCTTATGCATCTCTGCCTCCTCACCTCACGGAAGTTGGAGTGCCCCATGCGCAGACAGTGTGGGCAGCGTGTGGGGAGGGTGGCTGGGTGTGGGGCCACTCGTGTGAAGCACTCCCCCCCCCCTGGCACCCCCCTCCCCACAGAGCACAGACCCACCTCAGCCTGCCGTAGATAGGGACCGCGTCTATCTCATTGTTCTGTAAAGCACCAGGTACACAGCTGGCGCTATACAAATGCTTATAATAAAATAATAATAATCTAAAAGCACCCAGTGGAACAGCAATGTACTAGGAGTAAGTGGTTTCAAAAGTACATTTTTGGAGCACAGTCCTCCAGCTGGATAGCCTGTGGTAGCAATTAGCAGAGACAGAAGTTCCATTGAGTTGAATAGGATTCACACCTGACTAACCACTAGTGTGGCTTCTGGATCACACTGTCCACCTTTACATGAGACGTCCTAGCTTAAAGGCCTTTGTAAAGACAACTAGATCATTATCTCCATTTTAGTCTATCTCCAGTTTACTACCACAGGCAGAATCTATTTGCCTGTGATAGTACTGGCATGTGAGGAATTCTCCTTTTACAAACTGGCCCCACAAGAAGGAGGACACTGAGCAAACCTTATGGCCTAAGGTCCTCCCTTGTATATCCAAAACTTCTTGTTGGTATCTGTGACAATCTGGAGTGCATGTTCTTCAGGGCGCTTTCAGAGCTTTCACTCTGCAAAGTTTAGACTGAAAAACAGTCATGAGCAATTTATCTGTGTTTGTACAGTGACCAGCACCATAGACCACAATCTTGAAATCAGCCTCTGAGGACTACCAGAATATAATACTAACTACTATGACCAACTGTATGTGTGTGAGAAAGCACAGTCTCACAATCTGGACTTTCAGATAACGGGCACAATCCTCTATGGAAATGGCACCCATAGTAGTTAGCACTGACATAAGTTCCACCGAAGTGAGACTCCCACCGTTGCTAACTGCTAGCACAGGTGCTATTGCTATAGAGGTTATAGCAAGAAGAACCCCTTGCCATATTTTAACCACCCTGTTAACCACTGATAAAGAACCATCACAATCAGATTGGTTAAAGCATGGGGTATCTGTACCCATCACCAGAAGTGTGGTTCAAGCGTGTTAGTTATCCCAATGGAAAAAACTTGTGAGAACACTAGCATGGAGATGGGAAAACTTTTCCCTCTCAGGCACCACTTTGAAAATGAATACAAGCTATGAGGTTGGGGACAGAAGGGAGGGGAGGGTGCTTAAGGGGTCGGACCGTGTCTCTTATTTTCTGTAAAGCGCCAGGTACATCGCTGGCACTATATAAATGCTTATAATAATAATAATCATGGATCTGTCCCCTATCGTGTGCATGCCCTCATCTCTGCTCCCTTGCCCTCCGCTCAGTCTTTCAGTGCCTGGGGGTCAGAACCGGTTCCTAAATCCAGTCCCTCCCCTCAAACACTGAAGGAACCTGCTCTGAGCAAAGGTCAGGGCATGCACTCAAAGATAAGAGATGGAGTGCCTGGCACACATCCATTATTTGACCATCTTCATTTCGCCATCTTGATCACATCCCTTAAGTGTCCTCACCACAACTTCTAACCAGTCCACAGAGCTTCTGCTAATTTTCAAAGTGGCCCATAGAAGGGGAAAAGTTCCCTTCCCCTAGCTCTAGAAAGAGATCTGCTGTCTAATGTAGGCAGTTACTTCGGTCATGTGAATATATAGCAGAAAACCAAATTCTCAAATATTTCTGTTAGTACTAGTTCATTCACTTGCATGTTTTAAACACAATTTCCTTTGGAGCCTAAACTGTCAGTAGCAGTTTCCCTATCATGCCAGAGCACGGTGTGGGAGGATCTGTCAGCAAAGAGAGAAGGAAGAGCAGGGATTCTGGTTGGCACATGTGCAGTAGAGACAAGAGACTACTTTCACACTACTGTGACATTTCTTATGCTTCCTCCTTCCCTGGCAAGCCCTGAATGAGACACTACCAATTGATCACTCAAATCAGGAGCAGGCTCTTTCTACTTCCTAGGATGAAGCTGAACAGACATCAGAGTCACTGTTTCAGACCAATCTGTGTTGAAATGAACACAGCAGAGCAACTGGCTTATACTTCTATTTGAAAATGCCTCCTATTCAGCTCATTTGCTCTATTTCTTGCAGCTAGCCATTGTTGATAAACCAGGCAACACCCTTTTTATTGAAATAATAGATTGTATGCACTATCCAGAAGTGGCTCAGATCTTTTTGTTTCATTGTTAAAAGAAAGATGTTCTCACTGGAGGTTAGTTAAGAGACAATACATTTACACTTTTGGGATGGATGATGTTGCTTTGTGTTACCATGGTTATTGTGGCTATAATTCTAAAATCCCTTAATCTGGAATAGTCTCAGTCCCTGAAGGAGGTCTGCAACCTGTGTGTCTTTCACCAGGTGGAAAAGGTGTTGGACTTGGACCTGGGAAGCCAGGATTTGAATACAGCCCTAGCCACGAACTCCTTGGGTGGCCTTGGGCAAGTCATAACCTCTCAGACTCAGTTCTCCATCAATGGAAATGTGTGTAACTCTGTTCCTGTGTTCCTCTCACTCTTGTCCATTTTAGATTATATACCCACTGGGCAGGGACCTGTCTCCATTAACAATAATTGTAAAGTGTCAGATAATTGTAAAGTGTCAGATACTGTTGGTGCTATATAAATGCTTAATAATAATAATAATAATAATAAATAATCAAGACTTACCAATGGTTCCATTCTTTCCTCTCGGGGAGAAGCCAGTGGGTAGTGCTGGGAACTGAAACATCTTGCCCCAACGCTTTGTCCTGCGGCGCTCCACAGGGTTCCATTCTGTCTCCATTATTATTTAATGTTTATATGCAGCCTTTGGGGGAGGTCGTGAGAGGGTTCAGGGGTGCATTGTCACCAATATGCTGATGATACTCAGCTGTACCTCTCTTTTTCAGCTGACCCAGACCCTGCCGTCTTGTTGCTATCCCAGTGTTTGGAGGCTGTGGCGGAATGGATGTGGCTGTTACCGGGGTGGGGGTTAGGGTCCACGCACGCGGCCCACGGGTGTCTAGGTCAGAGCAAGGAACGAGTCGCCACAGGATGCCCGTCAGGATAGTATTTGGGCCGTGACCTCTAATTAAAGAGAACGGGCCCCTATCATCATAGGGCGCTGCTGACCAGGAACCCGAGGCTGCTCCAGGCACTCTCACTGCACTTGCACCAAGACACGGGGGCAGGATGTGGGGATTTTCACCCTGGGAAGTGTGGGGGCCCCCAGGGGGGGGAAGGGGAAAGAACACAGGGCACTCACCTCCGACAGCAGGGGCTCCAGGGAAGGGGAAACGGAAGGGCACTTACTCACTGTCACACTGCACTCGCTGATTCGTTCTCACTCGTATCACACACAAGGTCTCCAGGGAAGGGTCACGCATTCACTAAGGTTCCTACT
>QEPC01009887.1:275616-290848 GCA_003113815.1 Sphenodon punctatus | reverse complement strand
GATAGATAGATAGATAGATAGATAGATAGATATTAGATGGACGTCAGTTACTAGATAGATATACATAGTAGTTAGCTTAGTTATAGAGATAGATAGAGATACAGTGTGTTTGTAGGACAAGGCCTTTGTAGTTAATTATTAGGGTATTCCATTTAGTTCAATAGGTTTTAGAATAGTTAGAAACAGCCACTCCAGCTCCAGGACCCACCGTCAGGGTTCTGGGGTCCATGTTACTGGCAGGGAGGGCTGTGGCCAATATCTTTAAGCTGCCACTCTAGCCCCAGGACCCACCGTCATGGGTCTGGGACCATCATTTCTTGCACAGAAAGCCTTTTTCTGAACGCCTGAACCGAACCGAACACGACCGAACCGAATGGCCAAACCCGAACGCAGCGAACGGCCGAACCGAACCCGAACTGCGACCTGTTCGCCCATCCCTACACTGTTTCCACTGCTAAAACCCTAGTCCATGTTCTGGTTCTCTCTCGCCTTGACTATTGCAACCTCCATCTCACTGGCCTTCCCTGCTCTCACTTTGCCCCCCTCTTGTCTCTGTTCAAAGCTCTGCTGCCAAGATCATCCACCTTGCCTGCCACTTTGATCACAT
Organism: Sphenodon punctatus; assembly: GCA_003113815.1. Classification (NCBI taxonomy): domain Eukaryota; kingdom Metazoa; phylum Chordata; class Lepidosauria; order Sphenodontia; family Sphenodontidae; genus Sphenodon; species Sphenodon punctatus. Next base: position 290,241 of record QEPC01009887.1, on the reverse strand, counting down.
GCAGCCCCTCCTTTCCTCTCTCCACTGACTCCCATCCCTCTACCTGAACGCATTCAGCACAAGCTTCTTGTCTTTACCTACAAGGCTATTCATGGCCTTGCCCCCTGTCTCTCTACACTAGACTCTTGCTATGCTTCTGTCTGAAAGCTCCGCTCCTCCTCTACCATGACCCTCACTTGTGCATGGCTCTGCTGCTCTTCAAAGCATGTCCAATCATTTTCCCTTGCTGCCCCCTATGCCTGGAACTCCCTCCCCAAATGCATTTGCTCCTCTCTCCCCCTCCCAACCTTCAAATCCCTCCTGAAAACTTCTTTTGTCAGGCCTTCCCTAGCTCCTCATTCCCCTTAGTCGACCTTCCTTCCCCAGTGTAATTATGTAACTAAGCTTAGCACCTGTACCTGCAACCGCACGCCTTCATGAATGTATCCTAGTCTTTCCCTCTGTTGCTCCCATCCCTTGTCATTGTTAGATTGTAAGCCCCCGGGGCAGGGACCCTGTCATTTTCCACAAGTTGTAAAGCACCAGGTACATTGTTGGTGCTATATAAATATGCAAATAAATACATAATAATAAATATCAGAAGTAGTCAAAAGTACTGTAAAATCTAAGTCTAGTTCTAGGCCCAAAGGAATTGTTACCCTTTGCATCAGTTACCAGAGAGACCAGCTCCCCATGTGGTCAAACATCAGTTCTAGTTAGGAAGATAGAAGAAAGATTTATTTCATTTTATTTATTTATCACACCCTTCCCTTAAAAAGGTTCAGGGTGGCTTACAAATAAAATATAAACTTAAAACATATATAAAAGCGTATTAAAAATTCACAAAAACAGTAAGAGACAAAAAACAATCCCCCAAACTCCCAACCCTCACACAACACCCCCCCCCTCCAATACCACCATCCCATTCCCCACAACCAACCCCCCATCTCCTATCCCTGCTCGCCAAACGCCTTCACAAACAAAAAGGTCTTACACTGCCTCTGGAAGAGGCTCACACCTGGGCTCAAATGAACCTCCGGCGGAAGGGAGTTCCATAACATCATCGGGGCAGCAACCAAGAATGCCTCCCTGTGAGCCTTCATCATATGAACAAGACTAACAGATGGAACCCACAGGGAGGCACTCCCGGCTGATTACAGGGACCACAATGGGTTTGAAGGCATCTCTACCTGAGTTACATGGGTTTTTAAGGCCTAAAACTGCACCTCATTTTATAATTCCATTGTTAGGCAAAAACTCCCCTTTTTACTTCCCCAAATCTAAGCTAAATTTACTACTGCATTATATTGCTTCATCATTGCTTCATATTTGCTGCTGTGCTAAACTGCTTTACCTGCTCTTGACTTCTCAGCACAGAAAAAGCGAGGGCCTCCCTACTTATGTTACCCCACTAATTCCCCACTAGCTCCACAAGCAAGCTAATAATGCACTTAGGGATATCCTAAGTGTGTGTAATATATATATATATATATGAGTAAATAAGCATATAATGAGTTTATTAACTGTGTGCTGCCCAGAGCTGCCTGTGGCAGGATGGGTGGGTTAAAAATGCTTGAAATAAATACAATAAATAAATAAGTTTCTATGGAATAGGTATTGGTAGGTAAGTTATAGGTGGGCCTGTGCCTGCCATGGGCAACAATGTGCCACCCTATGAGTGCATAGGCTGCCTCAGAGGATGGCTCTGACAGTTGTCTGTACATCACGTCTCACCCAAATGTCAGAAAAGGCCAGGGTATCCATCACACACACACCCAACTTCTCTGGGCCCCTTACCCCGGGCAGCCACAGCACCCACAGACAAAAACCAAAGCCATTTTGCTTTCCCAGGCAAACAACCCGCAGCAATAACTTTCTATGGTGTTATGACGACTCATGCTCACTGCAAGCAAAAACTGTTCCTTTCAAAAGATAAAAAAATACGTTACTTTTAACCAGTGAGAAGCTCTGCTCCCACCTACATTCCATGTGCAGTGGCTGTCACTGCTTTGCAGATCTCTGCCCATTTCTTAACATTCAGTGGTTCCCCCCCACCTCCACTCCAATGAAAAAATTCTATGCTTCTGTGGTGCTAAAATCTGTAACATTTTTAGATGAGTTGGCATGTGCACAAGCTGATGTGCTTGCGACAGGAATGTCTATGCAGTTTAACAGCCACCTGAATCGGCAGTGTCGGTGTACGCACACACCCAGCATAAGCTTTGTAAAAACTATTTTTAACCAATGGCAGCCAGTACCAGCGCACACACATTCAGTGCACACAGCCAGTCCTGTAAGGGCACATGACCAATAGTGGCCAATGGCTGCTGATGTGTGGCACACAGCCAATCCTAGATAGGCAGCTGCCCAGCTCTTTAAGCTTTTCAAAACGTTTGACACGTGGTCTGCAGGGTTCACAGATGCTGGTACCACAGTCATGGAGATGCATGCTGAGAACTTCCTTGTGTTCTTTTATCGCGCTCCAGGCCTTCATTACTGCTGCTGAGCAGAACTTAAGAGCAATTCAACAGATTCAAGCCTTCTGCTGTTGTTGACATGATGTGATTTCAAGGCACAGACAAGCTCTTGCTCAATCTGTGGCTGGGATAGCGGGGCACACCACATCACAGAGGTGGCTCCTGCTATAGCGCGGTGCTCTTGCCTGTTCAGAGAGGCACCAACACCATTCACAGGGCTGTACCCACCGAGAGGCTGGTCTGGGTCAAGGAGAAAAGCACAGATTGGTAGGAGAATGTGCTGTCCTTGTGTGGAGATGCTGAGCGGTTTTCAAATTTTAGCATGCGCTGTTGCTTTGTCTTGCAGAGAGCCGAGATCCTCAGGCATCGACTGGACAAACAGAGCATGGTGATGTGATCACCCATCCCTATGGAGAAGCGCATGGCCATCGTCAGATGGAAACTTGCTACTTCAGAGTCCTGCCACTCTGTCACCCAGCATTTTGTTGTTAGAACCTCCATGGTGGGCACCATACTCATGGAGGCTTGCACAGAGACTGTGGAAGTGCTCCTGGACCAGGTAAGTAATTTATTTACGGCATTTAGCCAAAAATCAATATTTAAACATATCATACAAACAAATCACGAATAGGCAATCATCATCACAACAATATGAAAATATAACATCAATTTTCTCAGACTTTTTCCTCTTAGTTAAGGGAGGGGCGAAGATCTACCCTATCTCCATCTCAGCAATAATTAGTCCATAACAAAACTTGACTCTCTCTCAGTAGTCCTCACTAATGTCTTGCTTTTCCTGGAGCTTGCTTTGGCCGAGGATGACCCCTGAATATGCATACATAAATAGATATTTCTTCTACCACTTAGGTTTACAAACATCACAAACCAACATATACATTTTTAAACCAGAGTAAGATATATATGCTTTTATCCAGTTTATTGAAGGACCACCAACAAGCTAGTTGTCCAAATTACGTAGATTATTCATTTCTCTGCATTTCTTCAGGTTCAAAGCCTAACGCTTTTTCCGATCACCAATGATTCTCCTTCTTTTCTGCTGCGCAAGTTGCGCAACGCAAAGGAATTGAGCCAATACAATTATTATTATTATTATTATTAACAAACATCTATATAGCACCAGCAGTGTACCTGGCACTTTACAAAGTAATAAAATAGACACGGTCCCTGCCCCTAGGGCTTACAATCTGAGAGACAGGAGCTGGGGGAGAGACTTAGGAAGGGGAACAGAGGGAGAGACAAGGGGTTGCGGTGTGACGGGGTGACCCCGGCGGGGAATGACTAGGGTGATTTCGGTACGGGGCCAACGAGCCCCGTTACGTCTGAAATCACCCTATGTCTCTTGAGGTATCGGCCAAAATGAGGGCTGTTCTCCTGTGCTGACGCTGCAGAGGGTGGTGGAGGAATTGAGCCAATACAATTACTATGGGTGAAAACAGACATGACGCTAACCACCCTTTAACCACCCTTGGTTATTTATGCATGTTGCCGGGCTGTATTGGTGCCCTATGTAGCCCTGAAACATGCATAAATGACCGGTCATGTCTGTTTTCACCCTATGTCTCTTGAGGTATCAGCCAAAATGAGGCCCATTTTCTCCTGTGCTGACTTCCCATCTTTTACCCTATTTAAAAGTGGTCAGCCACATCCTCCTCTGCTTTTTATAGAGGGGACAATGGACAATATCCTCAACTTTTTGTAACCTGGACCAGGTGGTGCAGTTGGTTGATGCTGCAGAGGTGGTGGAGGGCTTTTGGCAGGAGGGGCTTCTGAACTGCAATAAGACCTCTTCTGGTGTGACACTAATTTCAGATAATTTATCAGATTCATCACCAACAAAAATAATTCTGGTGTAGGTATCTCCCCCAACATCCTCCACAGTAAAAACTGATGCAAAGAACTGCTTTAGTTTCTCAGCAATGGCCTTGTCGTTTTTGAGCCCTTTATTTCCTTTATTATTATGTATCTAGCAGACCAACTGCCACGTTTCCTGGCTCTGTTGTACTGGGAAAAAATTTGGTATTGGATTTTGCATCCTTAGCAAGTTATTGTTCAAATTCCCTCTTGGCCTGCCTTATAATGGTTTTACACAGAAGTACCCTGCAACATGTACAATGGGTGGCAAGTGTTTGTCTAAAAGCCCCCATTGTCTCCATGCCTCTTGCAGACTTTGACCCTGATGACTTCCTCTTTTAGTTTCCCTCAGTTCCTAATAAATATAAACCACTCCACCCTGCACCATCGTCTTATCCATGCATTGAGACTCCAGACCTTAGTCTGCCTCTGGGGCCTCGCATGTGGAACAGGAAGCATTTCAGAAAATGCTATCCTGGAGGTTCTGGACTTCAACCTCCTTCCTAGAAGACTAAATTTTGCCTCTGGAACCTCCTTCCTATATCATTGGTGCTGAGATGGACCATGACAACTGGCTCCTCCCCAGCACGCACTAAAATCATGTCTAGATATTGCATGAGGCCTGCAACCCTCGCACCCAGCAAGCAATTGACCATGCAGTCCTCATGGTTCTCACAAGTAGGTTTAGCTTAAATATCTGGAAAAACATCCTGTTAGAACAGTCCAGCAGTGGAACAAGCTGCCTAGGGAGATTGTCGAATCTCTTTCCCTGGACGTTTTCATGAAAAGACTGGACAGGTGTCGAATGGGCACCTGTCAGGGATGTGGTCTCCTGCCTCAGGGCAGGGGGTTGGACAAGATAGTCCTTGAGACACCTGCCAACTCTTCAATTCTCTGGGTGTTTTTAGACACATTGCCCCCCCATCATGCAGGCTGCTGGGCCGCATTGGCACCCTATGCAGCTGTGCAGCATGCACAATGAGTGAGTGATGGGTGGGTAATAGGTGGGGAGTCACCTGTCTAAAAACAATAAATGCTGAGGGAAAGATTAGATTAGAGATAGTAGGTAGCAAGTGAGAAAAGAGCAGGCGCACACTTGGAAGCAACAGTGATGAGGGTTAAAAGTGAGGATGAAATACTGAGACAGCCAGAGAGAATACTATTAACCTAAGATAAATATCCTCCTGCTTTCAACAATATATTAATGTTAGCATCAACAACATAGGGGCACTGGTTTAAGAGACAAATAGCTTTTGACAACTCAGCCTACACTTTTTCAAAATCATGTGGCACTGTTGGCTGCCGTTACAAAAAAAAGTTAAATTGTAATTTGTGTATGTTTTGTGTACGTTGCCTGAAGTTCAGTTGATCTGGATTGTTAGTTTATGGAAGCAGCAGCAGTAATAAAAAATATTTTGCCCTCCTAAGCCATTATTCATATATTGAGTAATCAGGTGGGGAGAAAAAAAAAGATCTTTTCTCTTCTTGCTAGGCATGGCTCCTAAAGTACAAAACAAAGTACTTTAGGAGCCATGTCTAGCAAGAAGATAAAAGACCTTTTTTTTCCTCGCACCTAATTACTGGATATTCTGCTCAGTCTACCAAACAGGGCATGGACGTGGATGGGCAGGTTTCATGATGTGGAACTTTTCCAGTAGGGAATGAACTGGAATCACCAACTTACTTTGTAGGCTATAACACCAGACAACTTTCAATAGTTAGTTACCAAACTGGGTGTCTAGAGAGAGGGTGGGGCGGGGAGAGGCTGTCGAGAGGTGAAAAGCTCTGTAGCCCATTGTTGATCCCGTGAGATAACCCCAGTGTTTCCCCACCTTTAATGGAAAATGTTAATTACTTATTTACATTTTTACCCCCACCTTTCTCAAAAAGACTCAGAGGTGTCACCCTTTGCTCAGAGGAATAGAAGCTTTCACAATCCTCCCCTCCAGCCATCCACTTTCATAAGATTTGGTGTATTGCCACCACCAAATATTGCTAGCACTCAGGATGGCTGCCCTGTGGGCACGTCCTTGCTATCCAGCCCCTCTAACGTTACTTTTTAAAACACTAAAATCATAGGTAGAGATGGAGACAAGGCAGTGCAGATGAAATTTTTTATTAGACCAACTTTTGTTGGTGAGGATATGCAAGCTTTTGAACTGCACAGGACTCTTCATCTGGTGATGGGCAAGTCAGAACTAAAAATGAGCAACTACAAGACAGGAATAACAATGAAATGGTAATTTATATTTATTTATTTAATAGATTTATACCCCACCCCTCCTGCTAAAGCAGCAAAGTAATGACCCTACTCTTCTTTAACAATTACAGTCTACATCACCTTGCAGCTTGTTTCTTTGTTATTTTTAAATTTGAATGCCAGGACTTTCTTTAATGTGTGTTCTTGCATATTATACATACACCTGTCTTGCTATTGCTCATTTTTAGTTCCAACTTACCTATCACCTGATGAAGAGCTTGCATACCCTCAACAACACAAGTTGGTCCAATAAAAGATATCTGAACTACTTTGTTCCCATCTATTACTTTTGGGACCAACTACATCCTCTCTCTCAAGTCATGGGTGTAATCCCCTGCCTTTAAAAAGTCAATTGGAGTGTTGCCACTGGTTTGAGCGGGTGAAGGGCTGTGCTCATTGTTTGCATGTGGGATTTACTTTTACTTTACAGTAATCATTCTGGTTGGAAATATTCATACACTATTAAGGTTACCACACAGCCTGTTTCTCTAGGATTTAGCTGGGTGCCAGTGAAACAACTTAACCTGTCAGTTTCACATGGAGGTGGGGCAGGTATGCATCCTGATGACAAACCATTAATCCCAAAATAGGCTGTAAAGGCACAGACCCTGAGGGTCCAGCAAGCCCATTTCTCCAGTACAGGAGTATCTGTCAGGTCTGCTCACTGATCTCCTGTACTCTCACCTGCACAGTGGTTTAACCTGGCCTTAGTAACAGCCTATTCTGTGGTGGTGACGGAAGCTCCGGATTCTGTGCCACTGGTGGCTCTCTGAGCACAGTTTCCATGCTGCTTGCCTCTCTTCCCCACTGAGAACTGAAGACATGTTGGACTCAGGGGACAGTGCAGACTGGCAGCTTACATTCATGATGCCAGGGAATCTTAGCAATATCAGTGTCAAGATCTGCCCTACCTGGGACCTGACTCCCCCTCTCCTGCCCCCTCCACTGGAATAAGATTCTGCCTTCCACCATCAAGTGTATGCTTGGTTTGGTTGCTTTTTTGTGTGTGTTTGTTTTTTTATTTGGCTTTATTAGCCTTTCATTAGCTGTATTGGTTTGTTTCTGCTATAATAAATAAAATAAATACAGGGTTAGGACATATCCCTGATTGCAAGCAGGCCTGCTACTCCAGAACAGCTAGGCAATTAGGGGTTAATTTGGATGAATGCAATTGTGTGAATAAGGCCTAATGGAGCTTATTTCAGTTGCCAGAGAAAAGAGCTTCACATTGAGTATCACACAAGACACTCTCCACCCACTACCCCCCACTATATGTTACAGGGCACCCATAGGGCAACACTGCAGCCCTGCAACATGTATAGTGGGTGGGGGGTGGAGAGTGTCTTGTGTGAAAATGCCCACTGTTAGACAGCCCTGTCAACGGCTTTTGAAATTCTAATAAGCAGAATGAAAGGAAATTGAGATGCATTAAAGACATGACTGAGCTGCTCAGTGGAAGAAACTCAGAGTGGTGCTTGCGCATGACTACCTTAGAGAAAGAGCCCAGAATTTGAAAGTCATAGGCTCATAGGACATTTTTACATGAGGCTCATTTTTGTGCAGCTTTCTTAAGTCCAGGAGAAACAAACTCACATGGGATGGGTGGTGGTGGTGGTGGGGTGGTGTGTGTTTAGATGCTCACTCCCGCTACCTGAAGTCTGCTGGGCGCCATCGGAAACAGTGGGCGCTAGTGAACTAGTGCATGCTTGGAGATGCAGACTTGTAAAACCCGCATTTTGAGTATTTTTACAAGTCCGAATCTCCAAGCATGCATTAGTTCACCAGCGTTTGCTGTTTCCAATGGCGCCTGGTGCACTTCTGGTATTGGAGGTGACTGTCTAACCCCCTCCCCCCCACGCAAGTTTATTACTCCCAGACTCTCAAAGCAGCAAGAAATGAGCCTTGTGTGTGTATATATATATATATATATTAAAAAAGCCTCGAGTCTAGGGGCCTAACATGGTGTTTTGGGTTATAGGAACAGATCCTAGTTTGGAACAAGTTGATAAGACGGGTATTTAGCAGCAAATAGAAACTGCATGCAGAACATTGCACAAACAAACAAGGTTTCCAGTTTGTAATTTGTATAGACGGGAATTTGTGTCTGACAGGAATTAGCACAGGTGAGAATGCACTATTCCGCTTTTATACTGCAAGAACCCCCATAATTGTAAAAGTATCATTTGGGGGGCCCTGTCATGCACAGGTTTCCTTGTAGCATACAAGTGGAATAGTGCAATCTCATGTGCTCCAATCCCATCGTGAGAGAGCCGCGATTGCTCTGACAGACGTTTCCCTGCCTCCCCGGTAGTGCGTGCAAGTGGCCTGATTCATCATTTAAATTGATTCATCATTGGCTAAAACTGAACTCCTTATCTTCCCCCCTCATCCTTCCTCTCCTTCCTCACTGTCAATAACTATTGATGGAGTCACCATCCTGCCTGTCCCCCAAGCCCGTAGCCTAGGCNCTGTCTCTCAGATTGTAAGCCCTAGGGGCAGGGACCGTGTCTATTTTATTACTTTGTAAAGTGCCAGGTACACTGCTGGCGCTATATAAATGTTTGTTAATAATAATAATAATAATAATAATTTAACATTTAGGGTTGAGAACCCTGCATGTTTCCTTTTGGCGAGAGGGGCGGGGTAAAAATTGATTAAACAAACAATGGGGGTAGCCTGTCCCGTAAGTGTAGGACCCTGTAGAGAGAATATTAAAATAGGCAAGCTGTTTAGTGCAGAAGAGATTAGACGAAGAAATGCAAAAATGAGACTGCTTTTATGTACACACAATTGGATACGGATCAATATCTTTATAGAGGTTCTTTCCATCAATAGGTCTTTATTCAAGACTAATTTCATTTGTTGTAAGTATAATCAAGAGAGACTAGTTTAAATAGTTATTGAGAGTATTTTGATTTTTTTTTCTGGAGGTACTGACAGGTCTATTTATCTAGTTTCTTTTTAAAAAGACAGCCAAAGCACTAGTTGGATAATAAATAAATAAATAAATTTTATTTATATAGCACCCCACCATATAAACAATTTAAGACAGTTATTAAATATTTTTAAATGGGGCAGGAAAAACAGGGAGGACAAAGTACATTGAGGGAACCAAAATTTAGCAGCAAGTATTTCTTTCATAAGATGCTCTTTCACAGATTGTAAAAATCCAAACTGGAATTTAGCAGATTAAATTTTCAGCAAAATACTTTACAACTTTGTCAAGTTCTTTTTGACAAAGATAAAAGATAAAAGTTGTCAAAAAGAACAGAGATGTGGAACAGCATCTTTGTATGAAGTAAAATGAAGAGAACAAATACATTTAGACATTAGCAAGGGATTTTATGCCGTGCAATTTGGAACACTAAACTTAAAAAAAAGAAAAATAATAAAAATAAAAAATACACTTCACTTTAGCATGCAACAGATGAATAAGTGATCAATGAAACATATAGGGGAACGTTTTTTCATGTAACTTAGGGTGTGTTCATGCAGGGCAATCCCAAGGTTAGATAAAATCTTTTTGTGCAACTGCTGCTACCTGGGCATTAAAAACTTACCTCTGGGCGACTGTAACTGATTGAGAATGGAGTTACCCCGGGGTAATTTACCCCAAGGACTGAAGTACTACACACTATCTCCCAAAGCAGCTTACCAGGTCAAGGGTGGGCAAAGTGGATGCAAACATGTACCTCACACACTTGATATATGCAATCCTCCGAAAGATGTGTGATCTCTTGATAAAGCTCTCTCAGTGAAGTGTGTCATTTGCTCTGTTAAATATGTAATTTGATCTCTAGTGCACACTGGAGCTCAGTCAGCATGAGCACAAACCTTGTGTCAAATTACCTAGTCTTTTCACTTTAATGGTTCCAGCATTTGCTGTAGCAAGCTCTTTGCCTCTTCCTTGAGGGATTTCCAAAGGCAGCTAATTAGCATTTTTATCTGAAGTAGTAAATACACATAAGACACTATGAAACTAGCAGAGGTGGCCAAAAATAATCTAAACTAATGCTCCATTCTACATTAAGGTTAGAGTAGAGGCCACTTTGAAAATTAGTAACTCCAAGGGCCACACAGAAGTAGGGGAGGGGATACTTAAGGAGTGCATTCAGGATCATCAGAGCTCACGGATCTGTGCTAGGGATCTATCCCCTATTCTTGTGCGCATGCCTTCATCTCCGCTTTCTTACCCTGAGCACAGTTTTTCAGTGCTTGTGTATTGGAACTGGATCCAGGGGCAAAATCCAGGAACTGAAAAGGGGTCACGTAAAAACTATCCATGGCTGGGTCACACTTGGCCTGCGTGCCTGGCCCATTGGCTGGAGATTCCTCACCCCTTTCTCTATACAAATGTATCCAGGATTATGCAAAGCTACTTCTCTTACCTTCACTAAATAACAAATCATGTCTTCAATGAAGAAACCCCCTTTCAATTGTGTGAACACCTCCCCACCCCAACAGCTAAAGCAAGCATACTTTCACATACAGCTTTCACTACTGCCAAATCCAAGCGGAGGTGCCATAGGAGTCGGTGAGGAGAAAGACCTAGAGGTTATGCCCTCCCTTTGACAAAAGTATTATGCACACAGGCGGAGGTGTATGCTTTCCTCAGCCCCCAAGTATGAGTGGCAGTAGCACCATCTGGTCTTAGCATCCTCTCTTTGCAGTCAGCATACTTGCATCAGCAGTCGGTGTGTACACGTAAACAGGGCTGGCCTTGGAATTTGCAGGGGCCAGGACAAAGATCAAAGGGGCACCTTCCAAGGGGCTCTAGAGGTGGCCATACTTGGGGTCCTACTGGGAGGGAGTAGGGTCCTGCATCCTGCCCTGGTGAAAGCAGGTGCCACTTTGGGGCCTGCAGAAGTAGAAAAAAACAGTGGTACCTGGGGCAGTGGCCCTAGGAGCAGCCCTGCATGTAACACTTGTCACTGGTCCAGCCATCTAACATGGAGAAAAGCATTACGTTTGGCCACGGAGGGGACACAGGTTTGGGGGGGGGGGGGGGGTGTTTAAAAGCCTTCCTACCCTTTCAACTCCTCAGGAGACCCACAGAGCAGCCAAAATATGACATGCAATGAACGTCTGGTCAGTGCCATCCAGGCAAGGCTTTGCCAAGTCAGTTTCAACAACGGGGCTCTCCCCGTCTATAGGGTGGCAGCATAAACACCAACAACATCTTAGTTAGAACCACGGGGTTGATTTCCCCCAGTCATCGTAACACGTAGAGCCACCCTATGGCAATACAAACAGAAACAGCAGCTTGTGGTAGCAGCTCAGGTCTACATGAAGGGAGCCTGGGTGCATTCAACAACTTGCCTTTGAAGGTAACCAGGGACTGGGGTGAGGATGATTTGGTCCCTGGGTGCTTCCCCTACCCAGTTTCTCCTGGCTATCCCTTCTTTGCCCCCAGACCTCACATTTAAAGAGGCTTCAGTGCCTTCAACCCCAAATGGTAAACATTCATATGACAGACCCGTCCCCCACCCCCAATAATTATTTTTATTTGCCTTCTAGATTTAAAACAAACAAAACAATAAACATTTATAAAACTTTTAACTGCAGCCCAGGGGGCAGGGCTACAAACTAAATTTTAAAGATGAAAGAGGAGATACTTGCATATTCATACTAACCCAAGAGCTGAGTGAGGTCTTATGAAAAACATCTGCTATTGCAGGTCTTCTGATAAACTCAGGTGTTGGCAAAACCGCTGCCCACTTTTAGGCCCAGTTCCTCACCAACCAACTTTAAACCTCTATTAGAATGTATCAGATCATAAACAGCACAATAACCAAACAAAGTAATCATGGTTTCCTTAAGATCACAAGCAAAAAGAATATGCTAGGTGTAAAAGGCCTTCTTAAAAACCATCTTATTAAGTATTTAAGATACTTTTTTTATTTCAATATTTTGTTTATTTTCAGCACTCGAAGTAACTGAAATAACTGAACCAAAATAACTGAAATACCAAAAGAACCAAAGTGGATAGCCAGGAGACAATTATCTGCTTCGTCAGAGCCAAACGGAAGTGGGCAAATATTGCACATTCACTAGGAAGATTCATTCTGGCTCTAATTCAGAACACATGGGGTTCAGGAATTAGATTTTTAAAGCCACTTCTCCAATTTGTGACTAGAGACAGATACCATGTGATCAATCACCCAGCTCCAATAGTTCAGTGAGGGCAGCAAACACCTCAACATCAACAACTGGAGCTTGTACAAACATCTGCTGAACAACTTTGAGTGAGCATTTGTGGACATCACGCTTGCAGACAGCTTGTGAACAGGGAAAAAAAAGGGTTACATTCAAAAGTTGACTAGCTTTTCTAATAAGAAGTTATTTGAGTTCAAAATAGATTTGCCAAATCTCTCAAACCTCATCCTTTTCTCATATTTGATCCTGTCATATGGAGTGAGTGACAGACATTGTAACAACAAAAAGCTTGATAGTATAAATTGTGGGTCCTGAATTTAATACACAGCAAAGACAAACTAGGGCATGAGGAATTTTTAAAAAATATATTTGAAACTATCCAAGGAAACACAATATCAGTTTTTTCAGGCCGTAGCATTCTATAGCTGTTCACCTAATACTTGTGTTACTCCTCTGCCTTATCTTATTTTCTTGTCACACATCAAAACCTATTAAGCAGTTATAGAAATAGCTTTAACAGATGCCTTGTCAGATCATTTTATGCGCTTGAGACACAACATTTCTATTGGACAGAATCACTCTGTAAAATATGGAGCTCAAGGTTTCCCAAACTTTTTGCACGTGTTCTCTTGAAACTTACTTAAAACCTCACAACCCCAGACAGCAAAACCTGACCCATTGGGGCTCCCCAAGACACAACTGGGAACCTTTGTTGTCATTTATTTATTTCATGACTTATATACTGCCCTCTCCTGCCCAATGGCCGCTCAGGGCAGTGAACAATATATAATAAAAAATCAATTAAAACCATAAAACAACAAAGGCCCAGGAATATAAATACCCCTTTACCCCCAAAAGAAAACCCAACACACACGACGAGTCCCTCTCACCAAATGCCTGGCGAAACAGCCAAGTTTTGTCTACAGAAGGAGGGGAGATCCAGAGAGAGGCAAATCTCAACTGGGAATTCCAGAGCTGCAGCACGGCCACCGAGAACGCTCTCTCGAATGTGGCCACCCAGGAAACCTGGGGGATCTCCAAGAGGGCACTCCCGGCTGACTGCAGGGGCCGATCCAGGACACGAGGATCGGCCCCTGTGGTCAATCATTCCATTGCAGAAAAGGAAATCTACTTTCTCTCTCCTATTCCCACTGAAAAATGCTTTGCATTAGTGATCGGTAAAAGGAGTGTGGTTCTGTATCTTTACAGTTTGCTATGAACAATATATAATAAAAACATAGTACAAAAATATAAAATAAGATATAATATATTATATTATATAAATTAAAACCATAAAACAACAAAGGCTTGGGAAAATAAATACCCCTTTACCTCAAAAAGAACCAGAACAGCCAGGTTTTACATTGGGTGATTTCAGACCCAATGAAATTGCTACGGTCTGGGATCCGTTTCGGATTCCGGACAGGAATCAGGCCAACCATCCTTTAGACGTGCTGGCCTGATTCCGCTTGGGGATCGAGGCGGGGGCGGGGCTGTGCGGTGCGACCGCCCCGCCCCCCCCTTCCCCGTCCACCCACACTCCTGGAGACGGGCGGGCGCAGCAGCCAATCCAGCCGTTGCGCCTGATCCTGGATCGTGGTCGGGACCACGCTCCGGACATGGCGGAGGTAGCAGACGTTACCCTCCGCCGTTTCCGGACCGTGGTCCAGCTAACCACCATTCTGGAGGTGAGGCCGGCCTCCGCTCCGGAATGGTGGTTATTCTGATTCCCGCCGGAGGTTCACTGGGGTGAACATCTGGCGGGAACCCCTTCAGATGTTACGGGCCCTCCTCCACCACAGGGGACTGACTGTGGTAAAAGGGAGGCCCGTAACGTCTGAAATCACCCATTGTCTACAGAAGGAGGGGAGATCTGGAGAG
>QEPC01009887.1:261933-274690 GCA_003113815.1 Sphenodon punctatus | reverse complement strand
GGGGGGGGGGGAGGAATGGGCAGCCCAAATATGTGCGGTGGGGATCAGACAGTCTGAAAGACTGCCCCCCCACCGCGTGACTTTGCCAGCAGACACACACCGGGATGCAGAGCAGGAACTCGCATCTCTGCGCGTCTCTGCTGGCAAAGCGGTGTGGGAGGGCTTTCAGACCGGCCGATCCCCACATATATTCTGGCTGTGCATTCCCCCCCGCAGCCAGAATATGCGTGCGGGGTGTGGGTGGGGATTTCCGAAAGTGGTCTGAGTAAGCTTGGGATTGATCCGGATTTAATTTTTTTTGATCAAAGTATTATAAAGATACAACCACCAGAGTTCGAGACGGAGCAGTAGGGGAGCTCTCCAACCTATTTCCTATGTATAAAGGAGTAAGGCAGGACTGTTTATTAGACATTGCTCTTATCTTTTTGTGAACGATTTAAGAGTAAGCTTGTTGAATGCAAGTTTCCATTTACCTAAGTTGTTCAGGCCCTGCCTGCTTTATGCAGATGATGTGGTACTTCTTTCGTACACTAGGACTGGCCTCCAGAGATCTTTGGAGGCCTTTTCTCATTACTGTCACAACAACAATTTAGTTATTAACATCGCTAAGTCAAAGGTCATGATGTTCGACTCCAGAAAGAGCTATAAGTGGTTTATTGATAGTACCTCTTTCGAAGTGGTGAGATTTTTTTTGTTATTTAGGGGTGAATTTTACTAACACCCTTACCTGGGGGCTAGGAAGCTTGCTTTGAAAGCAGTGCAAGCAGCGGGGGTGTGTGTGTGCATTTTTTCTTTTTATAACAAATTTAATAGGAAGCCGTGGATTGAAATTCTGCAGGTTGAGATAGCCAAAATAGAAGCTACTCTTCTTTATGGAGCAGAAATTTGGGGCTTAGATCATAAAGCAACAGAGGTGATCAGGAGAGCACAATTTAGTTTCCTGACGAGGCAAGGAACCCCTGCCTCCATGATCAGAACTGAAACAGGGAGTACAAACATCTCCATATTGGCTAACTTACGGTCCCTGCATTACTGGCTTAAAATGAGAACACATCCCCTGGGGAAGATACCCAAAACAAGTTTAGACTGAACTTCGGGATAGCCAGGTTTCCTGGTTTCCCTAGGTCACGTTCATCAGGAATTTGTTCTATTTTGCAGGGTTGGGAGAAAGATGGAGATACAGATATGCTCCCACTTAGGGAAGATAGACGTATTATTGATACTTGGTTCCTGGATATTCCCTCTATAAGTTTATCAGAACCGATAGCAGCCAATCACAGTATCTATCTGAACTGAGATACCCCCAGTATAGGGAGATTCTTACTAAGTTAAGGTTTAATCTTGTTGATATTGCAGTAGTGAAAGGAAGGTGGGCTAAGCTAGCTTATGACTCGCGACTTTGTACATGTCAACAGGAGGTGGAGGATTTGTTCCATTTTTCTTTGGCTATGCCCTCTATCTTTGGAGATATGAGAACATTTTCTGCTCCCCCTAACCAGTAGACTATGGTGTTTTAGTCTTGTTGGAAAAACTGTCTAATTACTCCAAAATAATTCTCTGCAGGTTTGGTTTGCAGTGTATCAGAATTTGTTTTATTTTTGATAAGAACAGAAGGGAGTTTATGCCTTTAAAAAGGTTTATAATAGCACAGATGGTTATGAAATTTTATTGTATTTCTTTTTTCCGGACTTATTTTATTTACAGCCATAAGCAAGTGTTATTTTAGTCATCCCTGGCTCCTGTCCAAACCATTTAAAAATCATAGCTGAAGTGTAAGTGTTGCATGATGGGACGGACTTTGGCAGGGCCTGTCTGTGCTGTTAATTATGCTGTCAAATAGGTGCCCTGTAATGGTACAGTTTTAGATCCTGGCTCACCACAAGCAATAAGGCATGCTACACAATAAAGGCTGTTCAGGGTTAATGGACAGTAACAGTAGAAAAGAGCTTAGAACAAGTGTCGTATAGCCCCTTTTAAAATTTTCCTGGGAGACCCAGGAACGAATGTAAAATTCAGTTCTGCAGAATTAGAGACATAAAACCGATTAAGTATTTTAAAGGGTGATCAATGTGTAGAAAAGTAATGACCTGAAATTGTTTGCCTTAGAAACAACAAGAATTCTGCATATGATAGTCCCTCTTTTTTGCTTCAGGATACAGATGCAAGAGCTGTGCATTCGGAGTTCTGTTAGCTAAAGGGAAGTAGGTGTTGACCCCACCCCACCCCGTCCTTACTACACAGCTTGTGCAGGACACAGCATTCTATCCTGGGCTGGCAAACACTAACTGGAGATGGAATTCATTTTATTGTTTCACCTTTTAAGAAAAAGAGTAGGAAAGTTAAGTTACAAAAGTTAAAAAGCAAAGCACTTTAGATTGTGCAATGAAGAAATTAAGAATATTCAAGGCAATCTCAATTCTATCCCCATACGGTGCATGGTAAACTTCCACTACAAGATCAAATACTATATTTCTATGATAATTTCAATTCCGTTAGCATGCACTTTGGTCAGTGCTCAGTGAATGAGCAAGTAATAAACAGACAAGGAGACAATGGTCTTACTTTAAAGTAAATTCTGTTTGCAATGACCATGGTGAAAACCTGAAGTAAATCTGAATTTATATCAGTGTTAACAGGTTTGGACAGGAAAGAATGTATGGAGCAAATAAGGAAGGATGCCCTCACTGAACAGTGAAGTTAAAAATAAATATCAAACAGCTGCCTGAGTCACTATCTACCATCTAGACTGCACGTGAAATGAAGCAAGGATCCCATATAAAAATAATGCACCGACACGTAATTTAAATTAACACTATGACACATATGGGTCAGTTCGAGTTGCTCCATTAACCTGAGCTATGCCATTTTCCGGACATTGAAATGATCTGCTTTGCAATCTGAATGTTGTAAACTGTATTCTCTTTAAATATTCCCTTACCAATAAAGGAGTGGTAGGTCCAACTGCAATTGATTTTCTGAAATACACATATTTTAGGGAGACTAGCCTGAATTTTGCCAGACTGCTTCTGATATTTATTCTTGCCACTCTGACTTTCCTAGCGCTCCCTAGAAATGTAGGCCTCCCTAGAAATGTAGGCCTTGTCTCAGACTAAGCTGAAGGCAATAAGCCAGGAGACAAACTTGTACATTCCACAAGCACTGCTATAAAAATGTCTGCGATGCACACACACACAATATGCTCCTTCGAGATCTTATGATGTACAATATGTATATAGAATACATACATAAACACACTAGTTACTTCTACACGCTAGTTTATGTCTAGATTTACAGCAGGGCAATGCTCTTACGTAACTCTTTATTGCAAATTCTTTGAAAAGTTTCATTATTTTTAAGAAAGTCTGGCTCTTCAGGCATGTAGTTTCAAAAAGCTGATCTCTTACTTCTGCTTTCAGTTCACTTGAGCTACATTATGAACAAGTATAATTCCTGAAGATATTAGCACATTGTCATTTTTGTGTATCATACAGCTTTTTCTGATTTCCTATTGGACAGATGAAGAACTTTTGGTCACTATAAACCAGAGGCGGAGACAAAGGTGAAAGGCTCTGCATTAGTTGGCAAGCTTCATGAGTCACTCATACTTAGATTTTTAGCTTCTAATGGATCATTGGGCTCATACATCTCTAACATTCAATGGCAGGTCAAAAGACCACAAGCATTTTAGTAATACTGTTTTGTCCCAAGAAGCTTTGGTCATGCCCATGTGCTGCTTTCTAGCACCTCCTTTAAGAACATGTAAAACAATATTCTCAGTTTATGCATTTTAAGTTAAACTCAGGGTGATCCAAAAAATGGACAGAACCAGACACTCGAAGACAAAAAGTGATTGCCGTCTGCAACAGGCCCCATCTCATGTGCCTTGAGCAGGTCCATGAAGAAGTTGTATTGTCAAATCCAGTTTGCATTCTACACTGGAACTGTGTATAGAGACATAAGCATACAGCAAAACAGGATATCCAGGCATGAGCATAAGGCATCAACAAGCCTATTGGCATGTAACTGCAGAGGAGTCAGTCTTGCTGGTGCAAACGGTATTATGACACACCCAAACAGATGGACCTGCCTTCTCCTTTCCACCAGATCAACACAGCATACCCAATTCCCCACAAAGGTACCAACACTTTTGTGGTGTTTTTTTTTAAACTAAATGCTTTTTAATAGAAAACAAAATACAAAATAACTCTTTCCCGAAAGCAGGAATATTTCATCTTCTCTCCAAATGACAAATTAGAGCTTCTTTTCTTCACAAATCCTGGCTTTAAATGCTGACAATTTGTTTCACAAAGTGTTTGTATAACTGATATTGCAACATTCTGGGGGAAATCTGACATTGGAAAAGCTGCACCTTTGTATGTGCAATAATTTAGTAATACTATTTTCCATCTCACTCAGTGTACACCCCAACCACCTACCCCGATTGCCAATATCCATTTGCAGAAATATTTTTGGCAAGGTGCGGCTGTGGCGTGACATGCCCCTTCCTATTAGAATTCCAAACTTATTTAATTGTGTTCTCATACTTTTTTCCAGTAGGCGAACTTCTTGTCAGCCCCAAATTACCACTCTTCCACTCCCTCCCTCCAAACACAGTGCAACCAAATTTGGAAAATCCCAAACTCCTGGTCTATAAAACAGTTACAAATATCCTAACTAGTGTCAGGAATCAAACCTAAATGATTGTGTAGAGACAGGCCATTATTGGTGCCAGACTTCTCTCCCATTATTATTATTTTTTTTAAAAAGGTCATGTCCTCCACGAGTGGTGCAGAACACTGCAACAGTGCTACTGTATGTATACGGTTAAGTCTGGGGTCATTTGGAATATAATGTGTGTTTGATTCTGGTCCCCTGAAGTACCAGAAAACAATATTAATAAAAAAAAATAAAACAATTGGGCCAGTAGTTCCATACTCACACACGTCAGCTAACAGCAGGAAGGCTGTGCCAGTTAACACAGGATATTTAAGTGCAAGTAAGATGCTTGTGCAGTTGGAAATTTTAATTGTTTGGACCAGATTTTTGATTATCCCAACTGCATGTTCAATGGAGTGTCTAACTTTTCCATGCACCCTGCACCCATACCTGATTACAATAGAGTTTTATACCATTCCTCTCCCCTGCCCCACCATCCCCCTTTCAACAGTCTGGGTCATTTTTCAGGCAAGGCAATGTAAAGTATTTGCATCATTCTAAACATGCCTGCCAATGGGAGAGAGGAAAAAAGTGGTTTTCACAGTCATGAATACAATCTCAGGTTGTAATGGACTCTGGGTTTCAAGACCCGCCCCCCCAATCTCCCTCCCCCCCCCCCAAATGTTAATGTTCCTGATTTTCTTGTGCAATTCCAGTCACTAGAAGAAGATTGCAGGCCATAAACTGTACGCTCAGTACATTATTCATCTGTCCAGTATATACACCAACCAGTTCACTGGAAGAGCCATCTGCAGGGGCATTGCAGTAAGTATTTCGAATGTCCCAAACCCGAACGGAATTGTCCATAGATGCAGAGGCAATCAAGCTACTGTCTGGGCTAAAGGTAAGGCCGGTTATATTATCCGTGTGTCCCCTCAGTTCTTTGTAGAGAGTGCCAGAGGCTAAGTCCCACAGTTTTAGCCGCTGGTCTTCACCTGCTGAAGCCAAGTACTTACCATTGGGGGAAAACGCAAGCGATAGCACAGGGCCGCGATGACCTGTGAAGAGGCGCACTGAGTTTCCCTGTTGAGTGCTCCACAGCCGCACAGTTTTGTCTGTGGAACCTGTAGCCAAGTAGTTGGAATTGGGGTGAAACTTGACACAGTCCACATCTGCCAAGTGGCCTGCGTATATCCGCAGTGGGTACGTCCGATCAAATGACCAGAGCCTTGCTGTGCGATCATGGGAACCACTGGCAAAGTACAGGCTGCAAGGACTGATGTCCAAATCCCAGACAGGGTAGGCATGCCCTTGGTATAACACAGTGTTTGTAAAACTTCCAAGGTCCCAGTATCTAATTGACATATCTTCAGAACAAGATAAGAGTCCTTAACTGTCCGATAGAAACCTTGTGCTATACACCGGTCCGCAGTGTCCTCTCAGTATCTTCATTTCTGTTCCTACGTTGTCATCATCTTCTTCCTGGACAGTGGATCAAAGCAGAGAGTATATTAAATTTGCTTAACAAATACCAAAATCATTAAGTGGGGACCATCCCAAAGAATCCCCATTGCTAGAACAAAGAAGGGGGGAGCTTTCTTACAGATGCGCCATTTGAGCAACACAGGAATGTCCATGTAAAAGCATTTGTGACATGCTTGATTTTATGCTAAGAAGCAAAAGGTCAACAGGTAAAACCTTTACCAGGATTTTTTTTACTTTTTCTATACCCTTGGTCTCTTCTCATTAGTGGCCCGACTGCATCCTCTTTTATCCCCTGAGATAATTGCTGCCCTCCCCAGATGAACATATATCTTGCTCCCTCTTATCACCCTACCGTACCTCCTTTGTCTCCCTGTTGCTTCCCTGCACCTCCCTTAACTCACAGTGGCTGAGCTGGGGAGATTCCCAAAAATGGCACGCGCTTGCCCACTTCTGAAATATGAATCTCAATTGGGGGTTGTAGCACCAATCAGAATTCATATTACAGAAGTGGGTGAGGCCAGTGACATTTGGAAATATCCCCCCATCTCAAACAGAGCGAGTTACCATTGCAGCTGTACCCCTTCTCATGTTCTCTCTACCCCCGGCTACCAAAGAACCACTGTCTTAAGCCTCCTCATGAAAATGGACAACACAGCGTATTTGAGAACTTATTAGTTTCCAAGTTTCTTACATTTTGGCACTCTTGCTGAGCTTATTTGGCAACTGTCCACCCACCCTCTACTGAACACTTGGCAGGGACTTGGAAATAAATGTTGGCATGATTTTTTTGAGTAAGGATGGGAAAGGAGAAAGGATGGTACTCTGGAGAAAAAGGAACCCAGGTATCTATCAGAAGAGGACAAAGTGGTTTACATGAAGTGAAAGAGAGACACTGTACATTATTGTCTTTGCCTTTTCCCAAATGCAAATAAAAAGTAGTAAGGTCATCACTGCACCAGTTTTCTCTGTGAAAGCCATCAGTACTCTCTGGATGATATTGAGTTAGTGGCACTTCAGACTAACCTACTGTATTTAACTTACTACAACGAGAACCATCTACTTTAGGGCAGGAGGAACTAAATGATTACACGGGGGATGTAACAGGAAATCAATTAATCTTTTAATCCTTCTCAGTTTCAAACCCTGTGCTGGTGAGCAGCAATTGAATGCCCTAGCTTTTTGGCGTCCTATGCCGAGAAAGCCCATTAATCAGGTAGCTCCTCTTGGAAGTTTATGCAAAGACTGAGGGTAAGAACAGACGTGATAGTGGCCCATTTTGTCCCAGACCTCACCTGTACATGTGTGCAGACGTCGCCAGCTGTTGGCCCGGGATTGCCCCAGCCCGTGGCTAGTCCAGGCTGTGACATGTGAAAATTTCCAAGGTCACAGCTTGGGCTAAGACCTGCACAACTGGGCCAAAGTGGGCTATGATGTCTGTTGTCAGGCCGCCAACACGACCCAGGTTGGGGCCACCATGGCTGGCTGACATGGCAGGGGATGGGGTGCTGGGCACAGTTCAGGGCTAGCAGGCCGCACCTTCTTGATCCTCCCTACCATTAGGCATGTTTGTTCAGCCGCCCCAAGTGCCCTGCGTCTGCTGCGGTTTTCCTCCCTGGGTCATGTTGGGCTGCTGCCGTGCCACCATCACGTGTATTTCTATCCTTATATTTATTAAGTATTGAAACTGAGCTACCTACTTTCTCCTCTATCAGGGCAGGGTTTGAAAGTGTGAATTGCCTGGGCTGTACCTGTTCTGTGGAAAGACATAGGATCTTAAGAGCTGTCAATTAGACTCTCTTCACAAGCACTAAATTCACATACCAAACAACATTATGTGTTGCTAATCTCCTTAGATTTTATAAACCCCAAACTGGTCAAGGTTTCCTGCAGAAATAATGCTTCCTGTCCCCAGAGCAATGATGAATTCTCCAAGGTTTCCTGGTACCCTATGCTTGACAGCATACAGGATTGGGCATGGTAAATGGCTTCCTTTAAAACCTCTTCCCTTCAAAGTAGCACCCACAGGAGTTTATAGTGTGGTCCTTGCCAACTTCATGATTAATATGGGGTGTGACACATGGAGGCTACAGGCCCCAGCACGCAAAGCTCATCTTTATCCCAGTGGCTCTCTCTACCCTGGATGGAACACCGCATGCTAGGACCCATATCATCAGTGGGCCACAGGGCCACATTAAAGAAACTGCAAACTGCAATGGATTCATGAAAATTAGCTCAGACCCCTATAGAAGTTCTCCACTCCAAGCTTCTGCACTATTGTCTTTTAGGTGCACATTTGTAATAAAAGAATAAAGCCTGTGCTGCATTCTGTGGGGGACAAAATGTTCTCTCTCCTTCAGCAACTTTTCAAAACAGCTGCTAAAGATATTAAACGTGAAAATAAATATACATATCCTTAAGTTGAGCATACCACTGAGCATTACTGAACATGTCTACTATCTCTTTCAAAGCTCCTGTTACGTTACAGTACTGTGGAAAGTTTGGGTTCCCTCTACATTTCAGCAAAAAATAATAATTACATAGTGTCTCTCTAAACAGTCTGCTTCATGGATTTACAATTGCATTTTAAAAATGCGATATGTACCTATGCAGGTAGAAAATCAAACATATGAAACCTGAGATTTCAGAAATTTTAACAAGTCTGCTAATGGTCATAATCACTGGCAGCAGAGTTTTTAAAAATCTTTTCCCTGTTAATAAACAACTTCCAAGTAATCGGTTCCTGCAGAATTTAAGTTTCGGTTTTTTAAAAACTCCCTAGCTCTCTCACAGTTGCATGGTCTAGAATTTCTACAGCACAGGGCAGCTGGCAGTCAAAAAGCAATCTAAGGTGACTCCGCTTATTTGTCATAGAACCTGGCCACAGACTGTTTACATCTTGTTTCTTCCAGTCTTGAGTCTAAGCTGAAAATTCAGTGGACTTCAGAGACTAAGTTATGAATGGCAGTGGCATGCAGCCAGATTTAGAGACACCCTAAGCTAGACGTCAATGCAGGTAGTGCCAAGATCAGGGGCTACCAATCCCACGAGTATGCCTCTAGCGCCAAAGTGACTAAAAAAGCAACCCCTGACTGACCATATACTTTTAGATCATAAGCTTGCTTTATTGTTGCATGGCAGAGCTTCAGAATACTGCATTTTCTTTGGAAGAACCAGTACTACAATCTAACAAAAAATTAGGAACTTTCTCAGAACAAGCTTCTGATCAGTGGAGGGAGGCACTCCTTGGGAAGGGGAATCAACAAAGGAAGAGTTGCATGTCCCTCTCTCCTAGCTAGATGCAGGGGGTATGTGGGTAGTTGTGAAGGGAGGAGAGAAATTAAGCTAATGATGCCATACTGAAAACATGGGAAGTAAGCCAAATGTCAATATCTAGTAAGACTTTCAAGTAGGGAGCAAGGATCCAGAGGCATGTGCCTCTTCCCTCTCCCAAACATTAAAAAGAGAGTGGGAAGTCTTAAGTTTCTATAGTATACTTTCCTGAGTATGGAATTTGCACAATTTTCCTATCCTAAATATTTATGTATTGCTCATTAAAACCTGAGCTTTTCAGAGCCACCATTATTCTGCTTGAAACTGTCTGGCTCCTGGGCATGGTCCCTGTGCATTCCTATGACTCCATACATCATGTACAACACATTTAAGTTCTCTCCACTTTTTGTCCATTTGCTACAAGTACCTTTTTATCCTATCAATTGTCTTCAACATTTTTGCTCTTTTCTCATCCCTTTCCCTTGCAACTTTCCTGATGTTCCACTTTCATGCTCCTACTCAAATGGCTAAATGCCCATGGGGTAAGGGTCTCCATTAGTGGTTCAACGGAACCAGCTTGCATGTAGCTGAGCAGAGCAGAGGGAAATCAGAAGCAGAACGTAGGCATGGCAGACTGTTGCGGATTAGTCTACCTAAAATCCTCTCCCTCAGCATTACGGCTCACTGCAGGAGCAGAGAAGAAAGGCAATGGTTTGCAAGAAGTTAACAACGGATGAAGCAAACCCCAAGTTCAAGCAATTTTCCATGCCTTTTTCCCACCAATCCTCTCCTCCATGCATACTCAGACCAGCCTCAGGCTCCTATGCCCACCATAGATGTCGGGAAATATTAACGTTCCCCTCCTCCTTGTCCATCCTATATTGTAAGCCCCTTGGGGCAGGGACCTGTCTGTAATCACGACTATTCACTGTAGGCACACTGCTGGCACAAGAAAAATAATAATGTAAGCCAGTCTGCTGTACGTAACACTAGCTACTCTATGTTTGCAAACAGAATGGAAAATAAGGCTATTCAGACCTCCTCATCCAGGATATCACAAGCCAGGCGGATCTGGGACACGTCTACAAGATGAGGCTCAGATTTTAACTTCCTGGATCGCAAGCTCCACAACTTTACACAGGAATTGTCAAACCCAGCAGCAAGTAACTTGCTATCCAGCGAGATCTCTGCTGTGTTCAGTAACTGCTCTGTGTTATAGAAGGCATAGAAACATATGGTAGTTAGCGTAGGAGGCCCATCCTTGACTCGTTTAATGCTGTCCTGCAGTATGTCCAATGCTGCCTCATTCTGCAGGATGGAAGCAGGCATGTCAGTGGGTTCCAGGCCATTGCTTTCGCTGCGTGAGGAGCCACCACTGGCATATAGCTGGTAGTCCGTCCTCTTGGCAGGCTGCACATCTATGTGAATGTGCAAGGTAAGAACTTTGCAAAGAGCACTGTTGTTGTCACTTTGGAGGTAGCGAAGAAGGTAGTTATAGCTGTCCTCTTGAAGGCGGATGACATATTTGTTGTCCAGAAATGCCCGAAGCTTGAAGTTGGATAGGATGTCTTGGATAGTCAGGGTAGTCTGCAACTGCTCAATGATATCTTTCTGACTAGCATTCTGCATGAACATCCCATGAAAGCGGCTGTAGAAACTGTCCACTGTGCTCTTTAGTCCGTTTTGGACCATGTTAAGATGGAGGTAGACAAAGAGAGGATACAGAAGAGGCATTACTTCATGGCTGTGCTGGCTATCTGAATCTAAAATCAAAACACAAACACGCGTTACAATTTCTCCCCATTTGTTTTTTGCAGTGATTGTAAGTCAGCACAATTCATTCAAGGGCATTAGAGGACAAGTGTTTAGCATTTGGTTGGTGCTTTTAAAAACATGTATGTCGTCGTCTAAATGGTTTGTACATGGGGTGTAATTTATTTTCAGGTGGCTCAAAGGGATACTGTCAACATGAAATTAATTTTGAAATAGCTCTTATGTCTGCTACTAAGAGCATCTAGAATGAAAGCTCATTGTTTAGTTTATTAAAATACACACCAGCAAAACACATAATAGCTGAAGGAACCTTTTTGAAAAGATGTACTTGGAAGAAATATTCCCTCTTTTCAATGCTTCAATTGCTGAAATAACTGCATTTTAAAATAAAAATTATCTAAAAATTTATTTTTGCACCAGCCCCATATAACACTTAAGACAGATTTATTTACATAGGTTATTTATGCCTTTGCATTGGGTGTGTATTTCACAACTTGTGTTTCATGCTTTCAGAGGCATGGAATTAATTTGTCTGTGCAGGAAAAGGAACATACTAACAGTTTGTTTTTAAAATGTACTGCAACATGCTGCGCTTCACAGTTTTATTTCTGTCACTGTGCTCTCGCTCTCTCTCAGCCAAAGTAAATCCCAACAGTAATTCCTAGAACACAGTGTAATGAACTCCTGATTAGGATACACTGTACCTTGAAGAGACTAATCTGCATAACAACCCCACCCCCATCCTACTAGCTTCTTGGGGCGGTTTTCCTCCCACGTTCAGTCAGCTACAAGGAGCCAGCCTGCACAAATCTTGGCAGTGCACAGGGCCCCTGGCAAACTGCTGGTATAGCCCAAGAAACAAAATCAGCAAAGGATGTATTCAGATTAATGAAACAAAAACATATTTTGACAACTACAGAGCCATTTCTCTTTTTTCCATTCATTTTATTTCCTTTTCACTATGACACTTGCTTCCCCAGACACCTTTACCTTGTGCTTCATGATTAGATTATTTTTTTCTATTTTTATTAAGCATTTATCAGCACTTCTCTCCCCCCACCCCCATGCCTGTCTCTACTCATCCTCCATTCCACCCACATTTCTCCTGCTGAGGCCATGGATACACCCCCTTAGTGTTTTAATCACACCTTGAACGTCCAAAGCTGCCAAATGGTGCCCTCTATTTCTGTGCCTCAGCTGCCCAGTGGGAGGACAGTATCTCAGGGTATGCAAGACTAAGAGAACGGGGATGACGGAAGAAGACAACTGGAGCTACCAGAGCTCTTTCGGGCTGCATTACTTGGAAACGCACTATATTGTGGCCAAGACCCATTGCTTTATCACAAGTCTCACAATGTTCATTGTCCTTAAGTCTCCAGCTCCTGGAATCATGCTTCAGATGCTTCTTAATGAAATACTTTAAATGTAGTATGACATTTAGATTGTAAAGAATCTCAGCTCACAGCAAACACTTTGCGCTACGTGAATAAAGGAGTTACTGCCATTGCGCCATCATCAGGCTAAGTAGTACTATGGTCTGCAGTTTTATCATGGAAAATCTGCCCTCCACCTC
>QEPC01009887.1:225790-257612 GCA_003113815.1 Sphenodon punctatus | reverse complement strand
ATAATAATAATAATATACAGTGCCTTCTACAATAAGGTCCAGATCTTTGTCTGGGACTGCTAGGCACTTACGCAATAAATATAATGTCTATGATAAATAATTTAACATGTATACTATCTAACGGGCAAAAAGCCACCACCCACCTGTGAGAAAACTGCGCAGTCGTCCAAACTGTACTTCATATTGCTGTGGCTCTGCAAGGCAGGGAGCTGCAGACACAACGTTGGCACAACCAGATTCAGATTGAACTGGGAAAATAAAAAAAAAAGAAGACATTTTAGTAGGAGACAAAGAGAAGACAGAACTGCTCAATTCCTATTTTGCCTCAGTTATCAGACACAAAAAAGGAAACTGTCCAGCTCTGCAAAAGTTCCATGAATAAAGGGTGGGGTGGGGGGAAGGTTGCAGTCAAGCTAGATAAGTATGTGATCAGAGAATATCTGCTGACTTTGAATGTGGCTGTTTTTGGGGGCGTGAGTGGTGCTCAAAGTTGGGACCTTCTTCTCCACTGCTATAGGAAGCATATAGACCTTAGCTCTTAATTTTAATTTAATTTTACTTTTATTTTATCTTATTTGTATTTGGAACTATTTGTATTATGTGTGCTTTGTATTTATGGATATTCTCCTGTACTTTTTCCTTGTGGCCATGGTGGAAACCAGTGCCTAATAAACTAAACTGAACTGACTTTGAAGGAATTCAAGTCTTAAGGGCTGGATAAAACACAACGTAAGATACTGAAAGAACTATCTGATGTACTCTCAGAACTTCTATCAATTATCTTTTGAGAACTCTTGGAGAACAGGAGAGGTGCCAAAAGAGTGGAGACAGGCAAACCCTATTCCTGTCTTTAAAAAAGAGAAGAAGTGGGATCTGGGAAATTATACACCAGCCAGGCTGACTTCAATACCTGGGAAGATACCAGAACAGATTATAAAGACACACGTATTAGAATCCAAGATAATTTGTGGCTGAAATAATCAAAATTCATATTACAAAACTGGAAAAAAATGAAATCAACACAACAGTTTACATTTTGGGTTACAAATGGGCATTTTATCATAATTTGCTGTGCACGGGCTGTTAACCTCAAGACACAAGTTCCAACATTACAAGGTTGTATGTGAAGTGCAGCAGCGAAAGCTTGAGTAGGAATAACCTGGTAACGTCACCATCCATCCATTGATTTCCAAACACCACACAAGATCTTCAATTTAACGTATTAGCCCAGGAATAGCTTGATATCAAGTTTAGATAGTTTACCAATTGTCATTTCTATTACAGCAGCAACTAGACACCTCACAAATTCACACTCCTCCTGGCCAAATACTTGTTATAAAACTTAAGATGTATCCCAGCCATAACTTTTTGTGCTGCAGTGGAAGATCAGGAAATAATAGCTCTAGAAGGTGTTTTGACAAGTATGCAATGTACAAGATACTGGGAGGGTAGAACATATGCAGTGAGAGCGGGTACCTTCCTAATGGACTTTTGTGTGGAAAAACAAATCCCATTATGGCCAAATAAAGACATTATTTTTCAGAAAGATCCCAGGTTCAGGGTACTCAGCATAAGTCCACTCAAGATACTGTTCACCAATCATGTTCATAAGGAATCTTTAGCTCAAAGCTCTTTAATTTTCATACAGTACAGTCCTCCACCATATACAATTCCATATATCCAGTCTATATCTTTGAGGCCTAGGGTTTCTCCGTCTCAGCCCATCTCTGGTCTGGCACAGTCCCTCCTCAGGCCAGAGATTAGGCTCTCAGACAGTCTCTCAGCAATCACATGTAACCATAAGCTTCGCAGGCCAGGTACCTCCCTCCTGTATCTGGCAAAACCCCTCCGACTTGGGAAGCACCCTCCAATCAGGGTTGAAGCACTCCTTTGTCTTTGGCTGAGACAGCGCTCTCCCCAGCTCCTGCCTCTTCAGTCTCCCCCACTACTGGGCTCTCAGCTCTGTTTTTTAGTCACACCCAAGCTCAGGTGTGCTGCATCAGGCATTGTCTTCCCCTCTTTGTAGTGCATGGGTCTCTAATAGCACCTCCCCCGCGCTGCTGGTGGTACCCTCTTAGCTCCCTGCTACAATCCCTATTATATAAAAACATGAAAGTATTCAAACAGATTGATTCCCATAAGAGGAAAAAAACTGAATTCCCTTGATACTACCCTTTCCTCAACATATTCTGTATGATTCAGTAAAAGGAATGCAAACCTGACCTCAATGAAGTTAGTGAGTGTTTTACAACTGGCTTCAACCTAGCCAAGAAATTGGCCTCTCAGTGAGAATGCGGCATTATTGTTTATCATTTCTATAAAACTTTCAGTGTTCAAGGTGCATTACAATTCTCATCTAATTCCCCTCTGCCACAACCCTGAGAAGTAGGCCATTATTCCTGTTTTTACAGGGAGGGAACTGAGGCTGACGGAGTGACTTGCCCGCAACCACTCAATGAGCTGAGGGCTAAGAGTCTTCTACTCTGCCTTCCTGTCCATCCTTCTATCACTTAATTCTTCCACACGGCCTTCTTTTAGCTCTCTTATTCTCTTTCCATAATTCCGAGGGCACATTCACAGATGACAAAAACCTGCTCAGAACCGTTTTGTTTTTTTATTGTATGAAAAGATGAGACCACAAGATACCTTGGCAAATGATCCACAAAAATGAGGTGGCAAACTAAAATTTAACAAATCGAGTTATATTCCTCATGTGCACTGTCTGTAATATGAAAAGGGGGCGCTCCTTTCTTTTAGTCCACCAGTCTCATTGAGAGATATAGGGTAGCCTTGCAGCACCCTGCTAGCCTGATTGTTAGTGTGGCAGTGGCAGAGGAACGTGTGATAAGAGAGATGGTACCATTTTTCTCTCCAGCAAGAAATTTAAAACGTGAGAGAAGACACTCTTGTGAATGTGCCCAGATACTTCTCCTCCCAGGCCTTGTCCCCTCAAACCGAAGACCAGCAATAACATTTACATTCTGTTAGTTACAAACCTGGGAGTCTATAAAAAGACTCATACTGGTTTCCATATACTGAATATGAGAGGCCTGTCTCCAGCCCTGCCCATGCTGCTCCTCACTGAAAAGAGGAAAAGCTAGGACACAGGCAGCCAAGACCTACAAGCATTCTAACGTTACCCTTTCCCCTACTTCACCGGCAGCAGGATTGGGGGGACTGGGAGTTGGCTTAGCCTCCATCTACTTAAATAAGTGTAGTATTACAGTCTAAGGGCACTTAAGGACATCCTGGGTTAAAGTTGGTTCAGCACAGTGGTGCCTACAAAACTGCATTACCCTTTTGAAGAAAAGAAAAAAACACACGCTAGTGGAGTGACACAGAAACCCACCCAACCTACACTCCCTTTCCTAAATACTCAAACCTAAGATCTACTGGAAGAAGTAGATGTACAGCATTACCATCATGTTGTGGCTAGTTTGGAAGGGGAACAGAGGGAGAGACAAGGAGTGTAACATTCACGAAGATGCGAGGTCCCAGCTGCACGCGCTTGGCTTGGTTACATCAAGATTGATGGCTGGTTGGTCCATGTGGTGAGGATATGAGTACACAGACCTCAGGTAACAGATTGTATTGGATGGAGGGTATCAGCAGGAGTTAGGTGAAGGGAGCAAGAAGTCGGGGAGGGCAGAGTGGAAGAGGTCGGTCTTGAGGAGGGATTTGAAGGTATGAAGGGAGGGGGTGAGGCAGATGTGGGCAGGGAGGGAGTTTCAGGCATGGGGAGCAGCTAGGGAAAAGGGCGAAGGCATTTAGGGAGCAGGGGAGGTGTGGAAGGGTGAGAAGGAACAGAGGGGGAGCGGAGTTCACGGACTGGAGTACAGAGGGAAATTAGCGCAGAGAGGTAGGGGGGAGCAAGGCTGTGAAGAGTTTTATAGGTGAAGACTAGGATCTTGTGCAGGTTTCGTTCAATAAGGGGGAGCCAGTGAAGAGAGGAGAGGAGGGGCTGCACGTGGTCGAAGCGATGGGCGAGGTGGATGACTGGCAGCAGAGTTTTGAACAGAGATAAGGGGAGAAAAGTGAGAGTTGGGGAGGTCAGTGAGAAGGAGGTTACAGTAAGAGATGACCAGGGCATAAACAAGGGTTTTGGCAGAGGAGACAGAGAGAAAAGGGTGAATCTTAGCAATGTTACGGAGGGAGAAGCGACAAGATTTGGCAACAGAGTCAATGTAGGGTTTAAAAGAAAGGGGTGAGTTAAAGATGAAGCCTAAGCTACGGGCTTGGGGGACGGGAAGGATGGTGACTCCATCAATGAGGATCAACAGGGAAGAGGGAGAGGAAGGACGAGGGGGGAAGATAAGGAGTTCAGTTTTAACCATGTTGAGTTTGAGTTGACATTGAGGCATCCAGGTAGAGATGTCAGAGAGGCAGCTGGTGAGGTGAACTTGAATAGCTGGGGAGAGAAAGGGAGTAGAAAGATAGAGTTGAGTGTCATCAGCGTAGAGGTGATATCAGAAGCCATGGGAGGCAATGAGTTTGCCTAGGGACAGGGTATAGTTAGAGAAGAGGAGAGGCCAAGGACAGAGCCTTGGGGAACACCAACCGAGAGTGGAAGGGAGGAGGAGGTGGAGTTGGCAAGAGACACATTGAAGGAGCAGTCAGAGAGGTAGGAGGAGAACCAGTCGAGGACGGAGCCACGGAAGCCAAGGGAGTGAAGTGAATCCAGCAAGAGTGAGTGGTCAATAGTATCGAAGGCAGCAGAGGTCAAGGAGGACAAGAATGGAATAGAGGCGATTAGATTTAGCCACAAGATCGCTGGTGATTTAGCGAGAGCAGTTTTGGTAGAGTGAAAGGGGCGAAAGCCAGATTGGAGGGGGTCAAGGGAGGAGTTGGTGGAGAGGAAGTCGAGGCAGCGTGAGTAGACAACACGTTCAAAAGCTTGGAAGCAAAAGGAAGGAGTGAGACAGAACAGTAGCTAGAAAGGTCAGGAGTGGACTTTTTGAGGATAGGAGAGATAGTAGCGTGCTTGAAGGCGGAGGGGAAGGAGCCAGGCTTATGAGGCTTAATTTTCAGCAATTATTCTATGCATTAATATAGAACAAGTTAATACAGCTGCGCCTTGTGGCAATGTCTACAGCAGGGGTGGGGAAATTGCAGCCTGTGGTCCTTATGCAGCCCACTACAAAATGTCCCCCAGAGGTTCCCACACATTCAGCTGCTGTGTACCTTAGCCCGAGAGGCCCATCAGTTGACAGACAGGTGTGGTGTGCTTCTGTGCTGGTAGTTACGCCCCCTATGTAGGCGTTGTAGGGGGACATGTCCTGCCCAGCCTTCCCCATGGGAGACACCCTGGCTTGTGGAGTCCTGTGGGGATAGGGATTCGTCCCTGGGGGGAAGTTGGCGCTGGGGGGAAGTTGCCCCTGGCGCTTCCCACTCCTCTCTTCCCACTCCCACCGCTCTCCCTCCTCCACCTCCTTCTCTCATGTCCTCCTTTTCCCCTGCCTCCCTTAAGGAAATCTCCTCTCTGCTCGCCTCCTCCAAACCTTCCACTTGCCCCCTTGATCCCATTCCTTCCCGCCTCCTCACCTCCATTACTCCCACTGTCGCCCCTTCCTTCCTGCACATCATCAACCTCTCCCTCTCTACTGGCTCTTTCCCTTCTGCCTTCAAACATGCCACAGTCTCTCC
This sequence comes from Sphenodon punctatus, assembly GCA_003113815.1. Lineage (NCBI taxonomy): Eukaryota > Metazoa > Chordata > Lepidosauria > Sphenodontia > Sphenodontidae > Sphenodon > Sphenodon punctatus. Next base: position 251,969 of record QEPC01009887.1, on the reverse strand, counting down.
TATTCTCAAAAAGTCCACTCTTGACCCCTCTGACCCTTCTAGCTATCGTCCTGTCTCACTCCTTCCTTTTGCTTCCAAGCTGCTTGAACGTGTTGTCTACTCCCGCTGCCTTGACTTCCTATCCTCCAACTCCTCCCTTGACCCCCTCCAATCTGGCTTCCGCCCCCTTCATTCTACTGAAACTGCTCTCGCTAAGATCACCAACGATCTTCTGGTGGCTAAATCTAAACGTCTCTATTCCATTCTTGTCCTCCTTGATCTCTCTGCTGCCTTCGATACTGTTGACCACTCACTCTTGCTGGATTCCCTTCACTCCCTTGGCTTTTGTGGCTCTGTCCATAACTGGTTCTCCTCCTACCTCTCTGACCGCTCCTTTAATGTGTCTCTCTCCAACTCCGCCTCCTCCTCCTTCCCCCTCTCAGTTGGTGTTCCTCAAGGCTCTGTTCTTGGCCCTCTCCTCTTCTCGATCTATACCTCATCCTTAGGCAAACTCATTGCCTCCCATGGCTTCCAATACCACCTCTATGCTGATGACACTCAACTCTATCTCTCTACTCCCTCTCTCTCTCCCTCTGTTCAAGCTCGTCTCATCAACTGTCTCTCTGACATCTCTACCTGGATGTCTCAACGTCAACTCAAACTCAACATGGCTAAAACTGAACTCCTTATCTTCCCCCCTCATCCTTCCTCTCCTTCCTCACTGTCAATAACTATTGATGGAGTCACCATCCTGCCTGTCCCCCAAGCCCGTAGCCTAGGCTTCATCTTTGACTCAGCCCTTTCTTTTAAACCCTACATTGACTCTGTTGCTAAATCCTGTCGCTTCTCCCTCCATAACATTGCTAAGATTCGCCCTTTTCTCTCTGTCTCGTCTGCCAAAACTCTTGTTCATGCTCTGGTCATCTCTCGCCTCGATTACTGTAACCTCCTTCTCACTGGCCTTCCCCGGTCTCACCTTTCTCCCCTCATCTCTGTCCAAAACTCTGCTGCCAGGGTCATCTACCTCGCCAGTCGCTTCGACCATGTGCAGCCCCTCCTCTCTTCGCTTCACTGGCTTCCCCTTCCTGAACGAATCCTGCACAAGCTCCTAGTCTTCACCTATAAAGCTCTTCACAACCTTGCTCCCCCCTACCTCTCTGCACTTATCGCCCTCCATACTCCAGCCCGTGCACTTCGCTCCTCCTCTGTCCCTTCTCTCACCCTTCCACGCCTTCCCTGCTCCCCTAAGCGCCTTCGTCCCTTCTCACTTGCTGCCCCCCATGCCTGGAACTCCCTCCCTGTCCACATCCGCCTTGCCCCCTCCCTTCATACCTTCAAATCTCTCCTTAAAACTCACCTCTTTCGCTCTGCTCTGTCTGACTCTTTATCCTGCTGAGCCACTATTCCTATACCTACGATCGGTTTACCCTTATCCTTGCAACATGGACCTGCCTGCTGTCATTCTCATCGTAACCAAGCCAAGTACGTGCACTTGAGACCTCGCATCTTCATGAATGTTAGACCCCTTGTCTCTCCCTCTGTTCCCCTTCCTAAGTCTCTCCCCCAGCTCCTGTCTCTCAGATTGTAAGCCCTAGGGGCAGGGACCGTGTCTATTTTATTACTTTGTAAAGTGCCAGGTACACTGCTGGCGCTATATAAATGTTTGTTAATAATAATAATAATAATAATAAAAAAGTTTCCCATCTCTACTCAACTATAATCAATCATCCAATTGGCTGGAACTGGACCACTATGTTCAGGGCTGTCCAACTGACGGCCATAGGGTTCCATCTGGCCCATGGTTTTAAGTTGGACAGCTCCATTATATATAATTCACCAATGCAAACAAACATAGCTGTGCTGAACTAAATTTTCTTCACCAGTATTATTAGAAGCTCTTTCAAGTCAGCTCCTTACGCATTTCAAATGCCCTAGTGCTTATTTAGCAATAGTTCCTGATTTGGACATTCTGCAAGGCTCCATGTATGAGCTTCCTCTTTACTAGTTCCAGTGTCACATGTTCAAGACCCAATCCCATTATTTCACACGTTAGCTGTCTATCTCCTCTTCATCTCACTTCTGGCCACACTACTTCTTAAATAACCCTCAGGGTGCAATCACCAATCTATTGAAGTCAATGGGAGTTTTGATACTGATTTCAATGAAGTCAGGATTTCATCTTCAATTACAGGAAGAAGGATTCATCTTTGAAGAATAGATTTGGGGGAAATCAAGTTGGACAGCTAAGCTGCTGTGATCTGCTCTCTGCTCAGGTGCTCACCTGACATAATGCAAACAGCGAACAAATAGAATATGCTACCCAGTAATAAGAAATCAAAACCAAAGTTGCTAAAGCCCCAAGAGCTTAATCCCTACACAACACCTGAAAGTGGAGAAGGGGGAGTTTCTTTTAGCTGTATTCCACTTCTGAAGAAAACACGATTTTGGCCCTGAATACAAACACACTCTTTAATTCTATTATGGGTAATTTCCATCGGTTGACCATGAATCCAGCTAGCACAAACATCACTTCCGTGACTTCAGTTCATGTTAATGGAGTCAGTTTTGTGACCCAATAGTGGATGCAAAGGATCTATTGTAGCTGCAATGACAATTCCTTGCAGTGTGCTATTTTAGCTCATTAAAATGCTCCCTGTTATGCTACTTGTCTGTCCAAGTGTACGTGTATATCTCATATATAATCACAGATTGACTTCAAGGAAACATCTTAAATGCTAAGAATGCAATACTAGAAGATATAATGGTACATGTTTTATGTCCCTCTTGGAGGAAAATACTTCTGGTCCTTTGTGAGTCTAACGAGAAACAGGAGAACGTACTGCTTCCTGCTTTGTATAATACAGTGATCGTCATTATAGAGAAAAAAGATAACTTTACAACTGCCATACTGGCAGGACAATCCTTCACCATTAAAATCAATAGGAGTTTGACTCTGTCCATCTAGCCCAGTATCCTGCCTTCAACAATGAGCAGTTCTAAGTTTGCAAGAAACATGGCAGTTATAGAGAGATCCATCCCGTCATTCACTCCGACCCCAAAACGTCTGGCTGTCAGAGGTTTCGGGACCCCCAAAGGATGAAGCTGCATCTTTTGACTAAATTGGCTAATAGCTATTGATGGACCTACTCTCTGTAAATTTGTCTAATCCATTTTTGAACCCTGTTGCTGCCATTGTGAAGGTTAGTAGTACGAGTTCTGCAGGTCAATTGTGACAGTTACACTGACCATATGGAGGAGTTAGGGATGAGTCGAGGGGAAGGAATTTGAAAGAAAAAAGGAATAAGTGATGGCTTTCTAAAAGAACAAAATGAAAAAATATTCAAAACAAGTAGATTAGAGAAAAATACATAGCAAGGAGTCATACTATAGGAGACAGGCAAACATAGAAAATAAATGACTTATACAAATTACAATTAATCAGAACAGTAGCTTAAAGAGCAAATTGTTAGCGAATGACCAGTAACCAAGGGAAGCGATGGCAAGTTATAACAAAGTGTGTCGAAGTAATGCATTGTCCAAGACCAAGGCAATCTTGCTGTAGAAAGACTATCCATAGCTTGGATGGATAAACACTCTATATTATTCTAATAGGACTTCTAAAGCCCACAGCCCTTTCCAATGTAGGGAATTTTAACTGGTTCTCATGGAAGCACACTGTGCATGTGCAAGAAAAAGTAACCACCTGAATCAACAAGAACATATTACCCAAGGCTTGCAGTCTAATGAAAACTGATGATTAACTTCTGAATCGCCAGGAACATAAGCCTGAACAGTCAGGTGGAATATAGGCTACTGCATGTAATGCATTAATAGTACAGCTGCAACCATTAATTGATTAATCGAATGGATTCATCTGTCTAAACCCAATTCAAATTTGTCCCCTGATTAGCTGCCAGGACCTTCTGACAGTCCATAGTTCTGAGTGCAGCAGAAGGCAAGTTTACCCAACCCACGCAAATTAGACAAATCTATGCAAATGTATGTATATTTATGCAAATTATGCTAATTTAATCGACAAAGAGGCTTGATAGATTAATCAACTAAAATTTCTAATCGGGTTGCGGCCTGGAGCTGGTAACAGCATGCACACATTCATACTCTTTTAACCAAATTTAATTTTAATATTTACGTGAATCGTAAGAAATGCATGCACTGTAATCCTCCAAGCAACTTCTTTCATCTCAAGTGCATTACATATCAAATGAAAATTGGAAGTTTTGAATTCTGTTCAGATTTGGACACAGACATCACTTTGTAGCCTTCAGCAGAGGTAATTCACCTCTCCACTTCAGTTTCACACCCATTAATAAAGTGGGAATAATCCTCATGCTGCTTTCTGGGGACTACCTCAAGTACAGAAAATCCAATAATTTTTGGCTTGCACTAGTGGCAACTAGCTTTTCCAGAAGACTGAGGAAAATGAGCTAAGGTGAGCAAGTTTGCATAAGGGTGCCAGCTATCTTGGACTTGGTCCTAACCATGGCTAGGTAATCTAAAGTAGGAAGGAGCCCAAGGTGGCTAGGACTTCCTGAAAAGAGAGACAGAGGACGGCACAAGTGCAAATGATTCCAACGAAAAAGAAAAAAACAGAGACATTTAAAGAAACCAAGTGGCTGCATAAGGAGCTTATCAACAAGCTAAGAATCAAAAGAGAAACATAAGAAATGGAAAGAAGAACACATTCAGAAAAGTAGCCCAAATCTGTCGAGAGTGTGTCAGGAAGGCTAAGGCACAAAATGAGCTAAAGATAGCAGGTAATGCTTCCCCCCAAGTATGTTAGAAGAGCAAGTTTAAGGAAATGATGGGTCAGCTGCTCAAAGACGACATTTTAGTAGGAGACAAAGAGAAGGCAGAACTGCTCAATTCCTATTTTACCTCAGTTATCGCAAAAAAAAAAAAGGAAACTGTCCAGCTTTGCAAAAGTTCCATGAATAAAGAGGGGGGAAGGCTGCAGTCAAGCTAGATAAAGAGGTGATCAGAGAATATTTGCTGACTTTAAATGAATTCAAGTCTTAAGGGCTGGATAAAACACAATGAACTGAAAGAACTATCTGAAGTACTCTCAGAACTTCTATCAATTATCTTTTGCGAACTCTTGGAGAACAGGAAAGGTGGCAAAAGAGTGGAGATAGGCAAACATCATTCCCTTCTTTAAAAAAGGGAGAAAATGGGATCAGGAAAATTATACACCAGTCAGCCTGACTTCGATACCTGGGAAGATACCAGAACAGATTATAAAAAACGAAATTTCTAAGCATCTTGACAACAATACAACGATTACTAGTAGTCAGCATATATTTGTGAAGAATAAGTCATGCCAGATTAAATTTAGTGGATGAAGGAAATGCTATGGACATGATATATTTTGATTTCAGCAAAGTGTTTGACAAAGTCTGCATGTGATCCTCACTGACAAGCTGGTAAAGTGTGGGCTAGAAGACACTACAACAAGGTGGAGTAACAGCTCATAGTGATCATGGATTTCTCATCTCGAACTGGTGGGAGCAAAGTCCTGCAGGGCTCTTTTCGGGGTCTGGCATTATTCAACATCTCTGTTAATTACTTGGACGAAGGAATGAAGGGAATACTTATTATAGGACCACGATTGTGACCCTATAGTTTAAGACGGTAGCAAACTCTCATTGAACAGCGTCTATGCTGTTCACTGGGAGTCAGTAGAGCAAAAACTTCTGGTTGGCAACCATTCTAGCTTTCCTCCAGCAACACGTGTTCTTTGATTACAAACAACGGAAGGGGAGTCCAAGGGTGGGGTGGGGACAGAAGGTGGGGGTCCCCATCCCTCACCTGCCTCTGCCTGCTAGTAGTGGTGCAGCAGCAACAGCAGCAGGACACAGGGACAGTGATCGGACTGGAAGATAAAGCTGCTTGCTTACAAACAATTCCTCCCCATGTTAGTTACCTTGTAAAGAAGGTTCTTCGAGATGGCTCCCAACAGTCTCACAACTGGGTTGTGCATGCTCACCCTATTCAAATAATAGACCATGTGATGGTCTCGAGATCCTCTAGTATAAAAAGTACTCTCCACCCTCAGAATGACAGTTCCTTTCAACCATTTCTAGGAATATAATAAAATTCCATGCGGGGCTAGACGGGTGGGTGTTGTGAGAATGTTTGGAGCCATCTCGAAAAACCTTGTTTACAAGGCAGCAACCTTCTGTTCTTCTTTGAGTGACGCCTAACAGGTTGTTTTTACACAGCTCCACTGGGTGGTGAGGTTCACGGGTGCAATGGTGCATGGGTGGGGCGTGCACACGATCGCACATCCGTCCCAACTCAGCCTCCACTCATCCGCACTCATGGAGCAACTGCCGTTTTCCCCAGTTGCTCTGTGTGTGGGGACAAGATGGAAGGTGAATGGGGATGCGTGTTAGGTGGGCACGTACACGCACCCCCACTCACTGGGGGTGCACACACCGCGTTAGTCATACAGGGCTTCCCCACCCATGAACATGCAGAAATCTGCAGGTGGGAGAGGTCAGTGTAAAAAAGGCCACAGTCTCACAAATGTCTTACTTATACTATCTTAAGTAGGAATTTAGAATGTAAAGCAATATCTATTCTATCTTGGAAAATTTTCAAATATGGTTCTGAGATTGTTATGGTTGATATTTCACAAACTCTTCTTAATGAAGTTATTGCTAACAGGAATACTGTCTTTAAACCCGCATCCCCATAACCAGTTCATTTGCGCCCCCCATATAATTAATTCACGCAGTTCCAGGGGTGCAAATGAACTGGTTATGGGTGGGGGACAGCGTGAATTGATTATATGGGGCGGCAGGGGTGCAAATGAACTGGTTATGGGGTGGGGGCAGCATGAATTGATTATGGGAGCACAACTGAACTGGTTATATATACATCTCTTTTCATGGCATAATGCACTTAATAGGCTGGCTGCATTTTGGGTGTCTTGTGTTGTTTGATAGCAGCACCCGCAGGCTCGTTGAGCCGGGCGGCACCCGTAGGCCCGCCGGCGGGACACAAACAGGGGGACCCATCTTGACTTCTTGGCCAGGGGTCCATTGCACCCTAGCTACGCCCCTGGTCTAACGTGCGGGACTGATCAATTTGAATGACCGTGTGAGATGAGACTATGTGTGCATAGTGCGTATGGATGAGTGTGTGTGTGATCAATCTAAATGAACGTGTGAGAAGAGAGTATGTGTCTACTGTGTCTGAATTGTGTGTATGAATGAGTGTGTGTGTGTGTGTGTGTGTGTGTGTGAGAGGTGACAGCATGTGTGTGAATGAGCGTGATCTCTTTTACATGAGACACACCCAAGCAGTGGCATGGGTTGGGTGCATCTTGTACGAAAGTGGTCACTCCTGCGCTCTTGTGTAACACGCACCTCCACCCATCACCCCTGCATAGAGAAATCTGCGAAAAAACAGGTTGCTCCATGTGGGGGATGTGGAGGGATGGGTGAGCGCCTGTATGCACTTGCAGTGTTCTTGTGTGTGGGGCCAGCTTATGCATTAAAAAAACTATTAAGTTTCAAAAGAAGGGCAAATTACCTCGACAAAAAACCTTTGGTTTAAGAAGCTCGTTAAGGCGGCATTACAAATTATACTCAAATGTTAACATGACAATAAATTGTATGTTAAGGCAACTTTATTAAATATCAGACCAATCTACACATTTTCCTTTTCTTATTCATTAATAAAAAAATTATGACTTAACTGAAATTAAACTGTATACATTCCTCATCACGTAGAAGTATTGTTCAGTCACCATACCACACATATGCAGCTTAATTTCAGTTGTCATAATGTTTTTTTATTAATGAATAAGAAAAGGAAAATGTATAGATTGGTCTGATATTTAATAAAGTTGACTTAACATACAATTTATTGTCATGTTAACGTTTGAGTATAACTTGTAATGCCACCTTAATGAGCTTCTTAAACCAAAGGTTTTTTGTCTAGGTAATCAAGTTTGCAGATGACACAAAACAGAGAAGGGTAGCTAACGTTTTAGAAGATAGTATTAGAAGGTTTGAAAACTGGGCTGAAATTTACAAATTGAAATTCAACCAAGAAATGTAAAGTTCTACATTTAGGAAAGAAAATCCAAATGCACAAGTATAAGATGGGGGGATATCTGGATTAGCAGCAGTACATGACAAAAAGATCTAAGGGCTTTGGTTGATTACAAAGTGAACACGAGTCAGCAATGTGATGTGGTTACAAAAAAGGCTAATGCAATTTTAAGCTGAATTAACAGAAACACCGTTTCCATGTCACAATCATTCCCCTCTATTCTGCAATGATGAGAGTTTACCTGGAATACAGCGTTCAGTTTTGGGCACCTCATTTTAAGAATGACATTGACAAACTAAAGCATGTTCAGAGGAAGGTAACAAAGATGATATAAGGATATAAGTTGCTGCCCGAGTCAGACCAGTGGTCCGTCTTAGCCCAGTATTGTCAAAAGCTGACATGGCAGCAGGGTTTCAAATCCGGCTCACTAGGGTCTCCGTCAGAGCCCTCACTCAGGCGTGCTACCTGAGACCCTCCAGGATCCCAGGCAGAAGAGGGTTCACCCAGGCATGCTACCAGAGATCCCGAATCGGAGATGCCAGGGATTGAACTTGGGACCTTATACATGCAAAGCATGTGCTCTACCATCTGAGCCACGGCCCACCCAGAAAATATCTGGAAAGCAAGTTATATGAGGAAACATTGAAGGAAATGGGTGTGTTTAGCCTAGCAAAGAGTACATTTAGTGGAGCTATAACGGTCTTCAAATATCTAAATCCAAGGAACTTTTCTCCATTGACACAGAGGGCAAGACTAGAAATAATGGGCTCAAATTACAAGAAGGTAGAATTTGGTTAAATATCAGGAAAAACTTCCTAACAGTAAAAGCTATTCAGCAATGGAACAAGTTGCCTACGGAAGTCGTAGGAGATTTTCAAACAGAGGCTGGACAGCCACCTGTCAGGGTTGTTGTGCCTGTGGACTTCCTGCATCAAAGTGGGCATTAGATCAGACAACTACGAGGTCATTACAGATTCTACAACTTATGAGCATGTAGGGGTACACTTGAGAGCTTTTTGTGCAGGCTAATTTTAAGTGTAAGGAGTAATGGGATTTCTACTATACCGGGGAGACTGTCACAGGCGGGGTCAAGCTCACCAAACGATTATCCGCCCCTCCCTGCACCCTGTATTCAGTTTGTATTTTTCTTTTGGGGAACAAAAAAAATTCAACTGTAACTTTTTTTGTGATGGCAGCCTTCAAAATATTTTCAGACAGCTATATCCCGCTTGTGAAGAATGGTCATTAGCATTCACAATACCTTCCAATTTCACATTTGGTAATTTCCCTGTACTAAAAAGAGAGACAATAAATATAAAACAATGTTTTCCACTACTCTTTCTATAAACACAGAGAGAAAATTTTGGTGTTACCTGTGAGATTAGCTGCCATCTCTTCTGCAGTCTGACACAGCCGCAGCCCTTGTTTTAAGGATCCTTCCGAGTCCACATACTGCCGCCGTTTGAGGTAGCAGGACACTGCCATCTGAATCTGTTCTGTGCGTACGCGTTTCATGACCTTCATAGAAAAGAAAATGGAAAGAGGGCATGAAGACATGATAAGGTGACAGGTAAGTTATGTAGCTAGAAATTCATCAAGGCCCGCATAGTCTAGAGGATAAGGTGTTGGAATTGAACCTGGGAGACCAGAGCTCAAATCCCATCTTCACCAGGGTAGCCCTGGATATGTCACTACCAGTTAGCTTCTGTTCCCCATCTCTATAATGGGAGAAATAATGACCTACATCACAGAGGTGTTTATGATGGTGAACTAGGTAAAAGATTGTAAGCACTCTGAACACTGACAGCGCTAGGGATATGATAAATAATAACAGAAAACGTATGGCTCATCACTTCCATTATATCATTCACTCCAAAAGCTGGTTCTCTTAAGTACAAGATAGACACACCCGATACCTCATTGGAGCAGGCCACCCTTGAAGGTTTGCAGGATCAGGTCCAGAGCTTAGGCTGGGGTAATCTTGCAGGGTATGACTTATTCAGATGACTTGTTGGTGTAGCTAATTGACTAATTAACTGCATGCTGGCAGCCAGGGAGGAAAGCTGCTAGCTAGTTGGGATGGGAGGAGGGTTATAAAAGGCAGAGCCTGATGCTCAGTAAGGGGGCCTCCAGGGAGAGGCAAGACTCAGCACAAGAGCCTGCCTCAGGAGTACCCAGACAGAGGAAGAGCCAGAAGCAGGGAGCTCTCTCAGAGCCCTGCAGAATCACAGCAAACCTTGGCATTTGCTGGCCAGGAAGGCTAGGCCAAAGGGTCTCAGGACTGAAAGCCTAAGGAAAGGTTCACCTGATAATCAACACTGCGATGCCTGGTGCAAGAAGGAGCCTCTGAGGCCACTTGCCCACATTATCGGGGCTGGCGATTCTCCCAGCGGGGAATGTCCCTGCGGGGAGACTTACGCTGAGCGCCGCACGTGGGCATGGGGCTGAAAGCGTCATCAGCCGCATCCAGTGGTTTTTTTCCCCTCTGAATGTCAGGGCTCAAAAGCAAGCTCTGACGTACGGAGGAAAAAAAAAAGCTGTGGACGCGGCTGATGACCAGCGCCTATGAGCGGAGCTCAGTGCAAGTGTCCCAACCAGGAGTTTCCTCACTGGGAGACTCGCCGGCCCTGGTAATGACCAGTGGCCTGAGAGTTTGTAATGGTTTTGAGGAATTGTACACATTTGATTTACAAAAAGAAACTTACACCTCAGAGACAAGCCAGTCCAGCTCTTCTGTAATAAAGCATGGTACAGGTCTGAAAGGTGAGAGGCCACTGAGCAGCCTCCCCATGTGCACTCACCTAATTGGACACAGGTCACCCAGTCCTCACAATGCTTCTTCAGCACAAGCATTGCTGTTTCAAAGGGGCTTGTGCTGCAAAGTCATTGGGCTGGTAAGGTGAAGTACTCCTGATCCCTGAAGTCAATGGCAGAACTCACACTGGCTTCAGTAGGGTTATGATTTCAGACCAAGTTTAAGATAAAATTGTCAAAATCTCTATGTAGCCAAATGCACCTTTTATAAATATCTCCTACAAGGAGTCCCAACCCTAAGAGTCACAATCTTCATACAGCTGAGGACCACAGAACTTATCCCAATTCATGCATGCGTGCGTGCGTAGACACACATGCATTTTTCCTGCTTTGTGATTGACTGGTAGAGCTGGTGCTCTAGTCCTGGCTGCTGAGATTCAGAGGAGCAGCTGCGATTCAGCTTCTGGGACTCAGATGCAATGAAATAAGACAAAGGGCCATTAATTTAGCATGGGGACCAGCCCAGCCCTACCTTGCTGCGAGCCGCACTTGAAAGCTGCATATGGCTCCAACCCACAATTTAGCTACCCCTTAAAATGTTAATGTAACCACTGATTTGTTCATATAGCTGAATATATACACATTTAAAGAACATGAACTTCAAAAGTTTATTTAAATTGGTTTTTTGACTTTTTCTTCTCTCTTTTTGATGTTCAAAGAGGGTCTGAAAGGGATTTTCTCCCCCCACTTCTTGTTTATACTGGTCACATTTCAGCCATTAAATACTATGATGTCATCATTTTACCATTTCTTTAAACATCACGAAAGTCAAGAGAATAAAAGCTGAGCCATGGAGAAGAGCTTCTTTTAATCAAATTATTTAAAACTTTCCATAAAGTTGCATTTGCTTATGACATCACAGTCCACTCAAACATTATACATACTCAAAGACAGAAAAGCTTAACTTTTTTTCATACTGAGATCACCGGCCCCATACCAGCAGCACTCCAGGACCCTTTCCCCCATACCAACCCAGTCCAGAGACCTTCCTTGCCCCCAAGACCTTCCCCTCTTTGAACAATATCCAGTCACTCACAAACTCTGTTGCAGCAACCTCTCATCATGATCTGTCACATCAGAACCCATTTTATGGCATTGTGAAGTGGTGCCACATTCTTTGGTTACTGAATCAGGGCCCAAAGGGCCTTGACTGAAATGGATGGGGGAGGGAGGGGCAGCTTAATACCTTAGAGCTATAGTTTAAGGTGTCAATAGATTTCGACAGGCATCATGGCCTCAGATTAAAAATCATGAGAGCCAGAAACATGGGGGTTTTGGTTTTTCAAAATAAAATAAATAAATAAATAAATAAATGGGCATGTAATTGAGAACGTTGGGTAGTTGTAACCACCCCGCCCTTCAGAAATGTATTCATGACCCCCAAATTGAGCCCCCCAAGATATAATGCCCAGTGAGCCCTCCAGAAAAACTAAAGATGAACAGAATGGACATTGCCATTATTTCACACATAGAAACAAAAGCAAAATCCATGAACCCATTTCTGGTCCTTCCCCCAAAATGTCTCTTTAGGATATCCCTTATACCTAAAGCAGCAAAAGCAGAACAAGACAATTACAACGTCTTCCACCACTTTTACAAGTTTTGGAAATACTTAGTAAACACACAGACTCTGTTAGTAGCTCCTTAAAGAATTATACTGACACTACTTTTCAGTCTATAATTGATGATCAAGGGAATATCCACTTGCTATTTTAATCTCTGCTCTGGCCTACTAGTAATCCCTAGACAAGAACTCAACACAGAACCCAGGAACCTCCGGCTCTTCAGTTTTTTGCTTAGCCACAGCACCAAAGTGCCTTAACACTAGGTTTAATAAAGAAACACAATGCTGCATTAAGGAGGAATGCTCGCTCAATAGGCCACGTTTCATACACAGATTAAACTAGATCCTGTGGGGGATGGAGACAAAAGCCCAACGGTAGGTACAAAGGTAAAAGACAGGGATTTGTCTGATAGATATATTGGGAACTGGGTGAACGTGCTAGTAAGCTCAGGAAAAAATAGTAGGGAAGCCATTGGGGTGTAAGTCTCATGGTCTTCAGTACAGAGTATGGGAAATAAACAGAATGAACTTGAACACATAAAACAGGAAGGTAAATATGATTTAATAGGTATTACTGAGGCTTGGTGGAATGACCGCCATGATTGGAATGTAGTAGCTGAAGGATATAACCTATTTAAAAAGAACAGATGCAACAGAAAGAGACGAGGGAGTAGCATGTCAGAAATGTATACACCTGCACAGAAATCCATGACAGTGAGCATGGCAGTCCTGTTCAGAGTATCTGGGTGAAAATAAGAGGTGAAAGAAATAAAAATTGTTTCATTGTTGGAGTTTACTACAGCCCACCAAACCAAGCAAAAGACGTGGATGATGCCTTCCTAAAACAGACAGCAGATGGGTCAAGGAGGCAGGAAGTAGTAATAATGGGGGACTTCAACTACCCCTATTCGGATCGAAGACAAACTCTGCTAAACAAGGAATGTCCAGTAAATGTTTGCCTCGCTGATAACTTCTTCTTTCAGAAGGTGGAGGAAGGAACAAGGGGGTAGGCTATCCTAGACTTGATCCTAACCAACAGGGAAGACTTGGTTGATGAGGTGAAAGTAGTGGGAACTTTGGGGGGGGAGGTGATCATGAAATGCTGAAATTCATGTTCTTAAGAAAAAGTAAAGGTGAGCATAGTCAAACGTGTACCTTGGACTTTAGGAAAACTGGTTTTAATAAACTCAGAGAAATGATAGGCAGGATCCCATGGCTAGATAAACTAAAGGAAAAAGGAGTCCAAGATGGGTGGGAGTTGAAATAAGATTTTTCAGTATCTTATCTGAAAAATAAGATACTGAAGGGACAGTCACAAACAATTCCAATGAGAAAGGAAAATGGGAGACATCTAAAGAAACCAGTGCAGCTGCACAAAGAGCTTTTAGATAAGCTGAGAATTAAAAAGGACATGTATACGAAATGGAAGATGGGACAAGTCATAAAGGAAGTATATAGACAAGCAGCCCAGACTTGTAGGGACGATGTCAGGAAGGCAAAAGCACAGAAAGAGCTGAGGCTAGCAAAGAATGCTAACAACAACAAAAATTGGTTTTTCAGGTATGTTAGAAATAAGAAGAAAAAGAAAGCGGTAGGTCCGCTGCTTGGTGAAGATGGTGAAATGTTAACAGGTGGCAAAGAGAGGCTTGACCTACTCAACCCCTATTTTGCCTCCTTCTTCTCCCAAAAGGGAAACTGTCCAACCAGGCAAAAGTAGTATGAATTATGAGGGGAAAGGATTGCAGCTCAGCACAGATAAACATAAGAAATGCCATATGGAGTCAAACCAATTGTCCATTAAGCCCAGCATCCTGTCTCCAACAATGGACAATCCCAATTGCATGGGAGAAGTACCAGCAGTCACAATGGGCAATCCATTCCCTGCTGATCGCTCCCTGCTCCCGATAATAATAAGTTTCCATGTCCTAATCTACTTGGCTAATAGCCGTTAATGGACCTATTCTCCAAGAACTTATCCAGTCCTTTTTTAAACCCAGCTAAACTACTGGCCCTGACAACATCCTCTGGCAACAAATTCCATAGGTTAATTATGTGTTGAGTGAAAAAGTACTTCCTTTTATTTGTTTTAATCTGCCACCAGTTAGTTTCATGGAGTGTCCCCTAGTTCTAGTACTATTTGAGAGGGTAAATAAAAAATTGGTCAGAGCTACTCTAAACAAGTTCAAGTCTTCGGGGGCCAGATGAATGACATCCTAGGGTACTGAAGGAACTTTCTAATATACTCTCAGAACCTATCATCTTTGAGAACTCTTGGAGAATGGGTGAGGTGCTGGAAGACTGGAGATGTTCGGGAAGCTATGGCGATTTTTAGACACAACGGTGGGGGTCACGGATTTAAATAATCTGCCTTAGAAAAGTTGCGCGGGTGGCTTTTAGATAAGTCGCCAACAATGAAAACCACCGGTTGTGCATTCTTCATAAGCCATATTTTGAATGCAGCTTATAAAGAATGTGTGACTGGCGTTTTTCAGTGGCAGTGGCTCGTCTAAAAGCCACCTGCGCAACTTTTCTAAGGCGGATTACTTAAATCCATGACCCCCGGTTGGCAATTCTAAAAATGGCCCAGCGGTCAGTCTGACCATCAGCTGTTTTCACACAGTACCGCTGGCTGGGGGGATGGGTGTGTGCTGGCAGCGGTCAATGTGCTCCCTTTCCCACAGGTGCACACCCATCTCCACCCACAGAGCCTCCTCTGTTTTGTCAGATGGCTCCGTGAGTGGGTGGTGGGTGGAGATGAGTGTACGCCGGGAGTGCACACCCACCTCCACCCACTGCCTGTGGTGTTTCCACGGGTGGACACCCATCCCCCCATCCACCGCCATGCCATGCGCACGGATGGCCCATCCCACCACACACCCAGTGCGGGGGGCGGGGGCATCCATGCAAAAACAGCCATCGATACCTGGAAAGATACTAGAACAGATTATAAAGCAGTCAATCTGTAAGCATCTAGAAAACAATGCAGTGATTACTAGAAGCCAGCATGGATTTGTCAAGAATAAGTCATGCCAGACTAACCTTATCACCTTTTTTGACTGAGTTACTAGTTTAGTGGATTATGGGAACGCCATGGATATAACGTATCTTGATTTCAGCAAGGTATCTGACAAAATTCCCCCATGATATCCTTGTTGACAAGCTGGTAAAATGTGGGGTAAATGATACCATTAGGTGGATTTACAGTTGGTTAAGGACCTAACTCAAAGACTGCTCATCTATGGCTCCACATCAATTTGGAAGGAGGTGTCGAGCGTGATGCCACAGGGCTCTGTCCTGGGACCAGTACTGTTCAACATTACAGGGCCATGGTCGTGTGTCTATAGTTAAGGCAGTAGCAAACTCTCACTGAATAGCACCTATGTTGGTTAATGGGAGTCAGTAGGGCAAAAACTTCTGGTTGGCAACCATTCTAGCTTTCCTCCAGCAACACATGTGTTCTGTGATTACAAACAATGAAGGGGAATCCAGGGGTGGGGTGGGGGCTGAAGGTGGGGGTGTCTGCATCCCTCACCTGCCTTTGCCTGCTAGTAGTGCTGCAGTCGAGATCGGACTGGGAGATAAAGCTATTTGTTTACAAACAGCTCCTCCCCATGTGAGTGATCAGAAGGTTGTTGCCTTGTAAAGAAGGTTCTTCGAGATGGCTCCCAACAGTCTCACAACTGGGTTGTGCATGCTCACCATATTCAAATAATAGACCACGTGATGGTCTTGAGCTCCTCTAGTATAAAAAGCACTCTCCGCCTCAGAATGACAGTTCCTTCCAAACCTTTCTAGAACTATAAGAAAATTTCATGTGGAGCTAGAAGGGTGGGTGTTCTGAGAATGTTTCGAGCCATCTCGAAGAACCTTGTTTACAAGGCAGCAACCTTCTGTTCTTCTGTGAGTGGCTCCTCAAAGGCTGTTTTTACATGGTGGAGGGTCCGTGGGCACACAGACTGGGCATGCACACAGCCGCACACACATCCCCACTCACCTCCCACTCATCCGCACCCACAGAGCAACAGCGGTTTTCCCTGGTTGCTCCATGCGTGGGGACGAGAAGGGGGGTGAGTGGGGATGCGGGCATGTGCTCGCACCCCCACTCGCTGCAGGCATGCGTGCTGCGTCATTCACGCAGGGTTCCCCTAACAATGAACACGCAGAAATCTGCGTGAACACCTCATAACCAGTTCATTTGCATCCCCCATATAATCAATTCACGCTGTCCTGGGGGCACAAACAAACTGGTTATGGGCGGGGGGCAGCGTGAATTGATTATATGGGGTGGCGGGGGCTTATATGAACTGGTTATGGGGTGGGGGAAGCATGAATTGATTATGGGAGCACAAGTGAACTGGTTATATAAGGTCTCTTTTCATGGCATAATGCGCTTAATAGGCTGGCTGCATTTTGGGTGTCTTGTGTGTTTGATAGCGGCACCCCCAGGCCTGCTGAGCCTGTAAATTAATTTTTTTAAAATTATGACAACTGAAATTAAACTGTATACATTCCTCATCAAGTATAAGTATTGTTCAGTCACCATACCACACATATGCAGCTTAATTTCAGTTGTCATTTTTTAAAATTAATAAATAAGAAAAGAAAAATGTATAGATTGGTCTGATATTAAATAAAGTTGCCTTAACATACTATTTACTGTCATATTAATGTTTGAGTATAATTTGTAATGCTGCCTTAATGACTTTCTTAAACCGAAGGTTTTTGGTCTAGGTAATCTTTATTAATGACTTGAATCCTGATTATTACATCTGCAGATGACACAAAACTGGGAAGGATAGCTAACACCTTAGAAGACAGAAACAACATTCAAAATGATCTTGGTAAGTCGGAAAACTGGGCTGAAACTAACAAAATAAAGGCCAGAGATAAATGTAAAGTTCTGTTTTTAGGTAAGAAAAATCAAATGTACAAATACAGAATGGGGGATACCTGGCTTGGCAGCAATACATGTGGAAAGGATATGGGACACCATGTCCAGTTCTGGGTAGTTTAAGAAGGACACCGACAAATTGGAATGGATTCAGAGGAGGGCAACAAAGATGGTCAGGAGTCTGGAAACCAAGTCCTATGAGGAAAGGTTGAAGGAGCTTGGTATGTTTGGTCAAGAGAAGAGAAGACTAAGGGGAGACATGATAGTGGTCTTCCACTATGTGAAGGGCTGTCACAGAGAGGATAGCAAAGATTTATTCCCTCTTGCCCGTGAACGCAAGACTAGAAATAATGGGCTCCAATTACAAGAAAGCAGATTTCGGTTAAACATTGGAAGAGCGTCCTAATGGTAAGAGCTGTTCGACCGTGGAACAAATGGCCTACGGAGCTGGTGAGTTCTCCTTTGCTGGTAGTTTTCAAACAGAGGCTGGACAGCCATCTGTCGGGGATGCTGTAGCTGTCAATTGCCTGCACCGAGCAGGGGGTTGGATCAGATGACCTCTAAGGTACCTTCCAGCTCTATGATTCTTTGACTCCTAATAAGCCTGCCATGAGTGTCCCCTCTCACATTAGTGAGATGCAGAACTCCAGGACAGCCTACAAAATGGAAAAGACACAGGGCTAAAGAAGAGAAAGATCTGTCTTCTCCTAGCTATTGCTAGATGAAATTTGGGATGTCTCAAGTGCACAGACACTGGCTTGTGCACAATTTGGAGAGCACCACATCCAAACTTCAACCTGGTCCTTTATTTCTATGGCCTCTAACTGAAGGACACCACAACTTTTAAAGGTACACAGTACACTGAAATTTAATCTTGGATGGTGTCTTTCATTTAACAGCAATCCCGAACACTTTACACAAACATATGAGCACTGCCAATTTACAAAAGTATAATTTGTTTATCCTTTGGTTATGGCACTGACAAGACAGATAAAAAATCCTGACTTTTAAAAGCCCAGTTCAGTATCTGCTATTTATGTTGGGTACTTTCTGAATTCCTTATGATCTAAAAAGTGAAAAATCAGACATTTTAACTCTTACTTCTCTTTCAGTGTCTGGGATGCAAATTCTGCACATTATGTTTTCTTGCAGATTACACTTTCCAGTGGTTTTAGAGGGTTTGGTCTAACAGACAGAGTACATGCTAGCAGTCAGCAGAGTCTCAAACCCTGCAGAAGTAAATGAGGCCCACAACATCCATGTTAACTACTAGCGGAGCTGGAGAATGTTGCTGCTGAAGAGTTTTTTGTGCTATTCCTACTGATTAGGTGTTGCAAACACTCATTTCCACATCATTTTTCTTCTGCTTTAAATCTGAGTTAACAGTGCACAATAAAAAGGTCTTAATTTTGAATGGGTTAACATGATACAGGAAAAATATTATAGTAAGACTTGCAGAGAAAGATTTTGCCCCAGCAGTGAGGTTGGTGTGAAAGACATCAATAGGGCAGTTTGTAAATAAAGCAGACCTAATTGGGGTCCCATTACTCCAGGCCCAGGACAGACCAGCTAGCTACATCAAGACCAGGCTTGGACTGGTACCGATGCAGTCAGGCTCAGGCCTGATACCTGAGCTAGAGAAGGTTTATAACCAAAATAACTGAAGTTAGATGAATCTGATATTTGTTTGTGGTAACGAATATGTGAATTATCTCTGTGAATACAAAAATGTATATTTGTCCCATCCCTATATCATATTCCCTAGAATAAGTTCGGTCAAGCCCATGACAAGACTTGAGCCTTGCTCCTGTATCACTAAGTCAATGAGGATTTTGACACCAATTTCAAAGGAGAATGGATCAAAATCCTAAAGCACAGGAAGAATAACTGGCAAGATCTTCCTCTGCATCAAACAAAAAGATCTAAAAAAGGATTCCCTTCTTCGCACATTACAACCCCTTTCTCCTTTAATAAGGCTGCTGCCAAGTAAAATCTGGTTTCAAATTTCATTTTTAAGCCGAAGAGTAATAGAAAAGTTTTAATTAATTTCCCTATCCCAATATAAACATTTTAAAGGAAAATAAATAAGTGGATACGTATGCAGCCCAAACATTTCAGCATTGGATCAACTGCACAAGGGCCTGTAAGTGAAAATGAATTATTGGTTTTCACTGTCTAACTTGAGACAAACGTAAAAGCCACCAATACACCCCAAAACCAAATAGCACAGCAACAAGTAAATTACATTATTTTTACATTGTAGCTGTTCTTTGGAATGCAACTGTAAAAACAGCATCCTTGGGGGCTACTATTCATCGTGCCTTAGTCAGGGGTGGGGAGCCTGTGGGCCACTTGGAAAATTAGTACAAACTCTGCAAGTCAAACAGGAGTTGGAGATGGGGTGCTTAAAAGATGTGCTCAGGAGGGGGAAAGAAGGGGATGGGCCAGACTGCAGATATATGCCATTGATCCTTCTCTTGTCCTTGATTGCATGTCCTCATCTCCACTCCCTCCCTCTGAGCTCACTTTTTAGTGATTGAAGGATCCCTGGGCCAGATCCAGAAACTGAAAAGGGGCCAAACAAAAAACAGTCACAAACTGGGTTTGTGGTTCCCTGGATCTAACAGGTTCTATAGGTTCCCTAGATCTAATGTGCTCTCTGTAAGAGTAGAACAGTCATTTTTGCTTCGCCTGCGATTTTTCAACCCATACAATTTTGCAGATTAGATTACCCACAGCAACCCTGCTGCTCTTCAGGGGTCACAAAGGGGTGGGCAGACTCCTTGTATCTGGGTCTTTCTTACTGGATGTGTTAGAAAGATCCAGCTTGACTTTCAGCTCCCAGGCTGTCTGGCAGCCTGGCAAACACACAAGTACATTTTCACTGCTTGTAAAGTGAACCTTGGAATCAGGAATTAGCAACGCATAAACATCAAGGAGCCCAGCGGGCCACTCTCCGAGTTACTTCCAAACTAAGAACTGCAGTTTTTATACCATGCCCCCTTTTCAACCCAATGTGGCAAGAGATCAGAGCAAAGCAAAAGGATGTCTCCTCCCCTCCCCCTCACGGGCAGAGCAAGCAGCAGCATCAAGGAGGAATTAGGAAACCGGGCACTGGAGGAGGTGAGTGAAAGAGGGATGGGAATAAAAAGTAAGGAAGATGCAGGAGAGCAAAGGGAGCCGGGGAGAAGCAGGGGATGGATGGGACAGAGAACCTGGCTGTGGTGTCCGCTGCCGGGGTGGGACAATCACCCCGCTCCCTGTTGTTGGGGCTGCACCGCTGCAGGTCGGGCAGGAGAATGGAGGCAGCTGCTTCCTTTCCCCCAGCAGGCGGGCGAGTCGGGGCAGCTGCATCCCCAGGACAGCGCCCCCCACCCCCGGCCTCCATCCTCCCCTACAGGGCCCGGGGGTGGCTACCGGGTGCGCTGCACTGAGCAGCTGCCTCGCGCCGGAGCTAGCGCGTTGCTCCCGCCCGGGAGGGCCACTCACTGAGCATCGCAGGCGGCGGCAACTCCTGCTGCGGGCACGAGATGGAATCCTGGGCTCGCGCCGTCACTGCACCCACCGGCGCGAGACGCTGCTCCCACCGACGCGTGCACAGCCTGCGCCGCTTCCTCTCACTGCTGTCTCAGTCGCCGCCGCTCGAGGCAGCCGCTCCATGACTGACTGACTGACACAGAGAGCGGGGCTGGGGTAGCAGCCGCCACCACGCATGCGCTTGCTCCCACCAATGAGAGTCCCCGCCCCGGCAATCGGCTAGCGCTGTCTGGGAGCTCTCGCCGGGGAGGAGGTGGCTGGGGTAAAGGTCGTGCTACTACCGGATAGGAAGCACGTGCGAGCAGGAAAGGAGTTGGGGGGGGGTCAGCGCGCAGTCTGGCGGAGCAGAGAAGCAGCGACTTGCTGTTGTGTGAGTAGAAGGAAGGGGGCGCGAGAGACACGGGAACTTCGGGGAGGGTGTGTGTGTGTGTGTGTGTGTGTTTGTTTGTTTGTTTGTTGAGGAGGGGCTGGGGCACTGTGAAGGGCAGAGAGGGTTGCTGAGGGGGCGCGAGAGACACGGGAACTTCGGGGAGGGTGTGTGTGTGTGTGTGTTTGTTTGTTTGTTGAGGAGGGGCTGGGGCACTGTGAAGGGCAGAGAGGGTTGCTGAGGAGGCGCAGAGCTAATTTTTCTTTGCATGGTTTTAGGGTGTTAACAAACGGAGACAATTAGGTGTCTTTAGACATAACATCAGTGGGTATCTGAATGTGTGTTTTGACCTTGATATGAACACGGGTTTGGCCCTGTGTTCACCATGTGGTGCTGCTTAGACACACCGCCCATCTTGGGGCAAATTGGTGTTTTGCTCGCCACCCGATCTCCGCATGCAAGCGCTGCTGCCGCCGCCGCCTCGTTCCCTGTGTTGTACCTGCTAACACGCCACACGATATTATTAGACACGATGTTGGCCACATGTTCAGTCAGAACATGCAAATTGTCCTTGTGATACAATGGTGTGCACATTGTGTGTTCAGTGGGTGCCCAAATTGGTGTTGGGATTATTATGGGGCTTACACACAACAGCCAAACACATGTTTAGGGGTTTTGACACCCGATCTTTGTTATGTCTAAAGACACCCAATAACTTCTGGAACTTGGGTTTGCTTTGTGCAGCCGCTACTGTTTAGCCTTTAGAGCCTAATAAGTGGGCAACCTCCTGCATGTATTTCTTGGGGGGCAGCCCCCGCTGACACCTTTAGTGTGACAAGGGTAATCCATGCTCCGCCCTCCAACCCCCCCCCTGCATCCCACCCCCTATGCTGACTCTCACCTGGAGTGAACCATGGGGAGAAAAACCCCAGGAGCTGTGTCTCCCGGAGGCATTCCAGCAGTCTCCATCCGCTCACAGAGGTTCATACCTGCGTTTGTACCTAAGATCACTTGGGGGCTGGAAATAACCTTTTGCTATGCGCATAATGCTGAGTTTACTAAGCAAATTGCATAGTTTATTGAGCAACTATAGTGAAAATTTAAAGTGAAAGTAAAAATAATATTGAAAGCAATCAGTCAAACCTGATTTTCTCTAATCCATGACTCACAGTAATGCCTGCCATGGTGTTAGAAATCCCTTTCGGTTAACATAAAACCCCCAGTCAAACATGCCACCTGCAGCTGGTCTGTCACCTTTTGGGGGTGGGACACCAGGAGCACGTTACACCAGTGCACTGAAGTATGCGCTGGCTTCTTATAGCTGTCCGGGCACCATTCAAGGTGCTGATTTTTGACCTTTTAAAGCCCAGATGGTCTGGGTCCCACATTTATTTATACAAAAAATGGTATCACGCACCCTCCTGCACTCTGGCAGCTCGGGGCGGCACACAACATAAAAACAACAATAAAACCATCTAAAATACTACAATATATAAAATATACATCATAAAAATCCAAAAGACCACCTGTCCTTCCATGCCCCCATTGGAGCTCCTGCGATAGGCCAGGAGCACTTCCCTGTGGACACCTAAGGTGCCACTGCAGAGCCTGCAACATGTATTTTTCATAAGTGTGCCTTAAAAATTGGCATAGGTTGCAACCCTACCTGTGGGTACTGTCGGTTAGTCTTGTTCATACAATAAGAGTCACAGGGAGGCATTCTCAGTTGATGCCCATTGCTATGGAACTCCCCCCAGAGGTTCATTTGAACCCAGCCTAGGTATCTTCTGGAGGTGGTGTAAAACCTTTTTGTTTGACAAGGTGTTTGGCAGGCAGGAATAGGGGATTGGAGGTGGCTTTGAGGTAGAGGTTTGAGGGGTTGTGTATGGGAAATGGGGATTTGTGTGGAGGGTTGTGAGTTTTGTTTTTTTGTAATGGTTTTAACGTTTTTATGATTTGTGAGTTGCCCTGAGCCTTCAGGAAAGGGCAGCATATACATTTTAATAATAAATACAGTTAGGGTGGAAAACATCCCTGCTGGCAAGGGTGTTCTGAGTTTCTCCGAGTGTCCAAACCTCGTATAGGGCAACAAGCTCTCCTTCAGTACACATTCCCAGTAGCCTGAGTCACTTGTTTCCCTGACGAGATTCATCTCCATGATCCGTGTGAGACACTCCCAGTGGCTGTGTGGGTATTGTCTAGCTGTCATCAGAGCAGCAATGAGAAAAAATGGCAGGGAAGGGGCAGCCTCTGTTTGTGACTCCCCTACATCTGCCAGTGAACAAACATCCAGAAAAATTACGATCTTGTCCGCAACCCCCTCATCTCATCCAGGGCTTCCGCTCTTGCTTTCTGCTGATCTTGGAACTGCAGCAGGGATGTGTAGTGTCTACACTCCATCATGCATACATAGAACCCCATTGTGTGCATGTGCCACCCTATGAGCTCGTAGGCTGCCTCGGAGGATGGGTCTGATGACAGTTCTGTCTGCACATCAAGCCTCACCTGAATGTCAGCAAAGCCAGGGTATACATCACTGCCCATTTCTCTTGACCTCGTACTCTGGGTGGCCACAGTACCCACATAGATTCCAAACATACTGACATTCACTGAATTGCATATCTCTTCCCCCTCTCCCCGCCCCCCCCCCCAATCTGCTCATTTCTTAATATTTGGTGTTTTCCATTCACCCTTATTTTAAAAATTCTATGCTTCTGTGGTGCTAACATGTCACATTTTTAGATGAGTTGGCATGTGCACTAACGTGCCTGTGACAAAAATGTCTATGCAGTTTAATAGCCACATGAATTGGCAGTGCAGGTACAGCAACACACACGCACCCAGCATAAGCTTTGCAAAAAAACTTCTTTAACCAATAGCCGGCCTGCAACCAACAGCAACCAATAGGTGCTCACATGCAGCGTGCAGCAAGGACAAGATAGCCAAGATCCTCAGGCTTCAACTGGAGAAACAGCACCACGATGCAGTTGCCCATCCCCATGGAGAAGCACGTTGTCATTGCCATCTGGAAGGTCACCACTCCAGACTCGCAACATTGGAACCTCCATGGTGAGTGCTATGCTACTGGAGGTTTACACAGTGATTGTAGAATTGCTGCTGGACTGAGCGGTGCAGCGGGAGGAGTTCCCAAACTGTATAGGAATAATTGATGGGAGCCATATCATTAGCTGCCCACCCCAAAGCAAGACTGACTACCTGAACAGGAAGGGGTTTTTCTCTGTGGTTCTCCAAGTCGTAGTGGACCACTGTGCCTGGATCGTGGATATGTTGGTCAGGTGGTTCAGGAAGAACCATG
Organism: Sphenodon punctatus; assembly: GCA_003113815.1. Classification (NCBI taxonomy): domain Eukaryota; kingdom Metazoa; phylum Chordata; class Lepidosauria; order Sphenodontia; family Sphenodontidae; genus Sphenodon; species Sphenodon punctatus. The sequence goes on along the minus strand of QEPC01009887.1, from coordinate 227,419 downwards.
ACACCTGCGTCTTCCATCAGTCCCTCTTCTCTTCTTTGACTGCATGTACACCGCAGAGTTTGGACCCTCCACAGAAACATGCATTGAGTTCATGCTCATGAGGCCTTTTTTCTCAGGGACCCAGCCTACCCATTGAAGCCCTGCCACATAAAGGCATACAGCATTACCTACATGCTGGAGCAAAGATACTTTAATTGGAAGCTCAGCACAACCTGCTTTGTTGTGGAAAGAGTGCTGTAGATCAATTGCTGCCAAAGCCTCCAAGGGAGGGCAGATTTTCAGCTAGAGACCACTCCACTTCTACCGTTTGTTAGCATTGTCCATGTGACGAGCTCACAGGGACACATTCTAAGTCACTGCCCCAATGTTATGGAACTGCCTTCCCCTGGAGGTCCGGTTGAGCCTGGGCATCTTTTGGAAGTGGTGTAAGAGTTTATTTGAACAAGCATTTGGTGAGCGAGGCTAGGGAATGGGGTGGCTTTTTGGAGTAGGGGTTAGGGGCAATTGGGAGGTGGTATTGGGTGGGTTTTGTGGGAGGGTTGGGGGCTTATTGTATACATTTTAATTTGATTTGTGAGCTGCCCTGAACCTGTGGGAAGGGTGGCATATAAATTAAATAACTACCACTGCCTGTGTTCTCCATAACATTTGTGAGACCAACAGTGACCCTGTTCTGGGACCAGCTGAACCAAGCAGAGCAGCACATAGCCGGAGGGATCCAGGACGACTTGTGCTGGCACATCAGCCACAATGTTAGTCAAAACACCCACAGTCAGTGACGGTTTAATGTGCACCAGTGAACTGTTTCAAGTGATCTTCTTGTGTTATCAATAAAGCCTTTAAAGATATTTCCTGTGTGTCACTGTGTATTCCTCTGGCTCCCTCCCCCACCTCACCCCAGCACTGGAACGGCATACTTTCCCTCCTTGTGCCCTGGCCCATGCTGTTTCTTGCCAGGCAGTCTTTCTGTGTATGTTCCCTATTAGCATTTGCAGATTAGTCAGCTATGGGCCTGCATTTTCTATTGACATTTGCAGGCTATCTAGGTCTGGGAATGCCAGAAGGAAGTGGAGATGCACAGGCATGCAGCCAGCTACTCTGTGATTGGCCAGTGCCCAACCTTTGCCTGTGGCTTTCCCACAGTAGTGCCCTCTGCACATGTGCTTTTCTGTGCTGGGCTACTATTCCCCCTCCCTCCTGCCTGCAAGTACATGGCCCGAGGACTCCCCACTGCCTGCTACCCGAAGGGGCAACCCCCATTGCGGATTCACTCCCAGGGGCTTGCCCAGCAAAGGAGGTGCCACACAGAGAGGGGACATAAGCCAAGGGAAAGAGCAAAGGGTCTGCAGCTGGCCCCAGTCTAGGGTGCCAGGTGCTGGTTATGAGCAGGGCCCCGATTCTTCTGCAATTTCCCCCCCAAAATTCTGTGACCCCCAAATTGAAAATTCTGCGACCCAATAAAGTTACAAAACAAGTCTAGTAAAATTAAAACTGTCAGATGGCGATCCATTTCCTTGTACCAATGAATAAAAAAATCTGCTTATATTTTTTTGTGTGTACGGGTATTTCAAATATCAGGCAACGCCCCCCCCAACACATGGCAAAGCAGAGGGCACAGCTCCTAACCCC
>QEPC01009887.1:198570-217770 GCA_003113815.1 Sphenodon punctatus | reverse complement strand
CCATCTGTTGTGAATTAGATCCGTGCCCGTCCTGGCTGGTTAAGAGCTGCCGGGAGACAATGGGGCTGTTGCTGGCTGGGAGCGCTGCTCCCTACGGGAGGGCTGGGAGCGCTGCTGGGAGCGCTGCTCCCTACGGGAGGGCAGAGTACCGGGCTGCCTCAAGGAGGCGGTGGTGCGGCCTCTGCTCAAGAAACTGTCACTTGACGCTGACTCCTCTGCCTGCTATTGGCCTGTCTCTAACGTTCCCTTTTTATTGAAGGTTATTGAACGGGTAGTGGCTCAGCAGCTCCAGGGGCATCTTGACCGCATCGGTTATCTGGATCCTTCTCAGTCCTGCTTTCGTCTGGGGTATGGCACTGAGACAGCATTGGTGGATGATCTGCGCCGTGAAAAGGATAGGGATCGATCGACCCTATTAATCCTGTTAGATCTTTTGGCAGCATTTGATACCGTTGACCATGAGATGTTCGTGACGCGCCTGCAGGACAGCGCGGGGGTGGGTGGGAACATTCTTGAATGGTTCCGCTCATTCCTGACCGGAAGAACTCAGCGGGTGGTACTTGGTGATTGTTTTTCATCTTACCGTGACCTTTCGTGTGGGGTTCCTCAGGGTTCTGTTTTGTCCCCTCTCCTGTTCAATGTGTATATGCAGCTGCTCAGCGAGGTGATCAGAGGGTTCGGGGTGAGGTGTCAGCGGTACGCAGATGACACCCAACTGTATCATTTTCGACCGACCCAGGCCCGGCTGTCTCGGTGCTTCCCCGGTGTCTGGCAGCTGTGGGGGACTGGATGAGGGCTAATCGACTGCGACTGAATCCTGACAAGACGGAGGTGATGTTAGTGGGTAAGCCGGTGGAGGTGACGGCTCCCTCAGTTGAGGGGATTAGTCCTCCACTGACTTCCCAGGTACAAAACCTGGAGGTGCTCCTCGATGCGCAGCTCTGCCTGGATCTTCAGGTGGAGGCTGTGGCAAGGAGTGCCTTCCGCCAATTACATTGGTGCGGTGGCTTCGGCTGCTGGTTTCGGTTCCTGACCTGGCCATGATCATCCATGCTTTTATTACCTCTCGGTTAGATTACTGTAACACGCTCTACGTGGAACTACCTGTGGTGATGGCTCGGAGGCTGCAGCTGGTGCAGAATGTGGCGGCCCGGCTCTTGGTGGGGCTGGGCTGCCTGGAGCACATTACACCAGTGCTTCGATCTCTGCGCTGGTTGCCAATAGTCTTCCGGGCTTGATTCAAAGTGTTGGTATTGACCTATAAAGCCTTACATGGCCTGGGCCCTGCCTATTTGCGAGATCGTCTCACTCCCCGGGTTCTGGACCGGCCCCTGCGATTGTCCGGGGGCACCGTGTTGGAGGTCCCCCGGGTTTCCNCCCTATTGCGGGGAGGAAGGTTTTCCCGCTGGCGGGGGGTGAGCTGTGGTGGCGGCGGGTCTGCCGCAATGGGGGGATCCCCGGGCCCCGGCAGGGGTGGTGTGGCGGCGTTGGTGGGGGCTGGGCTCCTGACAGTTGAACATGCTCATGCAGTCCCGACAGCTATCTACATGACACATCTGTCAATATACCTGGAAACTTCTTTCCAGATGGTGTACTCAGAAAAGCATTAGACGGATTAGAGCTAAGGTTGAGTTGGTCTTGGAGTTCCTGCAAGAAGGATTATGCAGGGGGATAAAGCCTGATACCTTAGCAAGATAAGTGGCAGCAATGAATCTGGGCCTATTTTGGCTGATCTTGTTCCAGCCGGGTATTCCGTGCAGCACCAGCCGCGGTTGGAGGGACAGGGGGGCGGTGTAGCTACGATTTTTAAAGAGGGTTTGTCTGTGAGGAGGTATCCAATGCGATCCATGGTCGGTATTGAAGGTCTCCATCTTATTTATTTATTTATTTATTTAAAATTTATATCCCGCCCCTCCTGCCCTCAGGGCAGCCCGGGGCAGCGAACAACATTCAATAAAAATATATAAAAAAATTAAAAACAATTTTAAAAATTACAATATGTGGGGAAAAACCCCACCCCACCCCCTCACTAAAAGCCTGACGGAACAGCCAGGTCTTTCTTACACGCCAAAATAGCAGGAGAGTGGGAGCCAACTGAGCCTCCTCCAGGAGAGAATTCCACAGCACAGGGGCGGCCACTGAAAAAGATCTAACATCGGTGGCCACCTGCCTCACCCGGGAAACCTCCAAAAAGGCTCCCATGGACGATCTCAAGGGTTGCATGGGCTCATGGGGAGTGAGGCGGTCCCGCAGATAAGCAGAGCCCAGGCCGTGAAGGGCTTTAAAGGTTAAAACTAGCACCTTGAACCAGGCCCGGTTCATAGGCAGCCAGTGCAGAGCCCAGAGCACTGGTGTCATGTGCTCCCTGTGACCCGCCCCCGTAAGGAGATAGGCCGTAGCATTCTGCACCAGCTGTAGCCTCTGGACCAGCTTCTCGGGCAACCCCACGTAGAGCGCGTTGCAGTAATCCAGCCTCGAGGTGATGAAGGCACGGATGACAGTGGCGAGGTCGGAGTCTGAGAGATACGGCCGAAGCTGTCGGACAAGATGTAACTGCCGAAACGCACTCCCCGCNGGACGGAGCAGCTGCTGCAGCCATCCCTGGTAAGCAAATTAAAGGGCCCTGGGCTGCTGGGGAGGCTGGGGAGGGGAAGCCCCGAGGGTTTGTTCATTCCCCTTTCCCCGTAGAATCTCCTGCCCCGCGTCCCCGCAGCGCAGGCTGGAAATTCTGCGCTGGGGGAAGCGGGGCAGGAGATTCCGCGGGGGGAGGGGAATTCCGCGGGAAATCTGCGATTCGCAGACCCGCGGATCCCTCGGGGCCCTGACCATGGGCCTGTCCCAGAGGGTCAATGACCCGACACATCTTGGAGGACATACCTTGGACCTCATGTTTTGCACTGGCCTTGAGGCAGGTGCTCTGTTAATGGGGGCGATTTCAGCTGTGCCTTTGTCATGGACGGACCATTACCTCCTGCAGACCTCCCTTCTAGCACATGTCTGCCCCCGGAAGGGTGCGGAACCTATTAGGATGGTCCGCCCTCGGAGGCTGTTGGACCCAGTGCGGTTTCTAGGTGCTGTGAGGGAGTTATTCTCTGACCTTGATGACCATCTTATCAGTGACCTCATCAAGCTGTGGTACATCTTGCTGACGGAGGCCATTGATCAAACAGTTGCCCAGGTGGAGGCGCCGCAGACCCCCTTGATTTTCTGAGGAGCTGCGGATGCTGAAGCAAGAGGGGCGACGGTGGCGCCGTTCTTGTGTTGAAGCCGATAGATTGCGGCATAGAGCTAGTTTACGAGCCTATGTGGGCAGCAAAGAGGGAGTTCTTTGCTGCCCTCATAGCATCCGCAAAATCCCGTCCGGCGGAGCTGTTCCGGGTTGTACGGGGGCTGGTCAGTCCGTCCTCCCTCAGCCCTGGGGTTGAGTCATCACCCATCCGCTGTGACCTTTTTGCGGATTATTTTGCGGAGAAAATCGCTCATATTCACCAAGACCTCGATGCCACACTTAATACAGTGAAGGCTGTAGAGGTTGTAGAAATCCCGACTTGTCCAATTTTGTGTGATCGCTTTCAGCCGGTGACACCCGCTGACGTGGTTGGCATGCTGGGGGCTGTTCGAACCATCTGTTGTGAATTAGATCCGTGCCCGTCCTGGCTGGTTAAGAGCTGCCGGGAGACAATGGGGCTGTTGCTGGCTGGGAGCGCTGCTCCCTACGGGAGGGCTGGGAGCGCTGCTGGGAGCGCTGCTCCCTACGGGAGGGCAGAGTACCGGGCTGCCTCAAGGAGGCGGTGGTGCGGCCTCTGCTCAAGAAACTGTCACTTGACGCTGACTCCTCTGCCTGCTATTGGCCTGTCTCTAACGTTCCCTTTTTATTGAAGGTTATTGAACGGGTAGTGGCTCAGCAGCTCCAGGGGCATCTTGACCGCATCGGTTATCTGGATCCTTCTCAGTCCTGCTTTCGTCTGGGGTATGGCACTGAGACAGCATTGGTGGATGATCTGCGCCGTGAAAAGGATAGGGATCGATCGACCCTATTAATCCTGTTAGATCTTTTGGCAGCATTTGATACCGTTGACCATGAGATGTTCGTGACGCGCCTGCAGGACAGCGCGGGGGTGGGTGGGAACATTCTTGAATGGTTCCGCTCATTCCTGACCGGAAGAACTCAGCGGGTGGTACTTGGTGATTGTTTTTCATCTTACCGTGACCTTTCGTGTGGGGTTCCTCAGGGTTCTGTTTTGTCCCCTCTCCTGTTCAATGTGTATATGCAGCTGCTCAGCGAGGTGATCAGAGGGTTCGGGGTGAGGTGTCAGCGGTACGCAGATGACACCCAACTGTATCATTTTCGACCGACCCAGGCCCGGCTGTCTCGGTGCTTCCCCGGTGTCTGGCAGCTGTGGGGGACTGGATGAGGGCTAATCGACTGCGACTGAATCCTGACAAGACGGAGGTGATGTTAGTGGGTAAGCCGGTGGAGGTGACGGCTCCCTCAGTTGAGGGGATTAGTCCTCCACTGACTTCCCAGGTACAAAACCTGGAGGTGCTCCTCGATGCGCAGCTCTGCCTGGATCTTCAGGTGGAGGCTGTGGCAAGGAGTGCCTTCCGCCAATTACATTGGTGCGGTGGCTTCGGCTGCTGGTTTCGGTTCCTGACCTGGCCATGATCATCCATGCTTTTATTACCTCTCGGTTAGATTACTGTAACACGCTCTACGTGGAACTACCTGTGGTGATGGCTCGGAGGCTGCAGCTGGTGCAGAATGTGGCGGCCCGGCTCTTGGTGGGGCTGGGCTGCCTGGAGCACATTACACCAGTGCTTCAATCTCTGCGCTGGTTGCCAATAGTCTTCCGGGCTTGATTCAAAGTGTTGGTATTGACCTATAAAGCCTTACATGGCCTGGGCCCTGCCTATTTGCGAGATCGTCTCACTCCCCGGGTTCTGGACCGGCCCCTGCGATTGTCCGGGGGCACCGTGTTGGAGGTCCCCCGGGTTTCCCGGGGGGGCCACGCAGAATAGGGCGTTCTCGGTGGCTGTGCCGCTCCTTTGGAATTCCCTCCCAGTGGGGGCCCGTCTCGTCCCGGCCTTTCGTAGGAATTGTAAGACCTGGCTGTTCCGTCAGGCATTTGGTGAGGGAGAGGGGTAAGGGTTGGTGGGTGGTGGGTTTCTCCCTTGTTTTTATTAGTAGTTTGAAGTTTTTTATCTGTTTTATTGTATTTTATATTTTATTAATGTTGTTAGCCACTGCTGGCTGCCTGTGGCAGGAGGGGCCGGGTACAAAACTAGTAAATAAATAAATTGATAGTGTTCTCGTGTATTAAGGGACATAAGGCATTGCTACACCCACAAACTGTTCTTCAGATGCAGCCAAATTAATGTCTCGACCAGTTCATTATTTTCCCACCTGGAACCTTAATTTAGGTTTAAAGGCACTCGTGTCCATTCTTTTTGAACCCAACAGGGAGATTTTTCTATTTTATTTGTCCTTAAAAGTTGCTTTTCTGACGGGAATAACCTCGGTTTGTACAATCTTGGAGCTGAGCGCACTTTCAATAAACCACCCTTTTGCGTCTTTAGAGGCAGCTTGGTAGTACTGAGATCTGGCTTTTTGCCCCAAAACGAATTAATCTTTTCACAGAGAGCAATAAATTGTTTTGTCGTCTTTCTGCCCAAAGCCATCACATTCTAAAGAACGGTTGTGGCACAGATTGGGTGTGAGGAGAGCACTGCATGTGTATATAGATTGGATGGCTACCTTTAGAAAGTCATCTTCTTTGTTTTTGTAGCTTATAGTCCTCAGAGGAGGGGTCAGAGAGTCTGTAAATCTGTGATTGCCAAGTCGACTAAAAATTGTATAGCAGAAGCATATAGGGCAATGGATAAGACTCCCCATGGTCAGATCATAGTATACTCCTTGCGAAGTGCGGCTACAACTCAGGCTTTTTGTAATTCAGCTTCTTATGATGAAATTTGTAGGGCTGCTACCTAGCTGTCAGTCCCTTCTGTCACCAGGCACAATAAGGTGCATCTGCATGAATCAACTGAGGCAGCCTTTGGTAGGCGAGTACTTGAAGCAGTTCTGTAATTTGGCTACCATGTAAATGGTCAGTACATTCCTCAACCGGTTTGTAGTTTTTGGTTTAAATTAATTGCTTCCCACCCTGGATTTATGGAGGGGCCCTACTTCAGTAAGTCCCCGTTGTATAGAGCTTGCTGTCCAGGAAGATCCCCTGAGAGAAATGAAGAGTGGCTCCTTACCTTGAGAATTTTCCTTCTTCAGGAGACCTCCTGGACGGCCAGCTCCCACCCAGGAGTTTTGGTTCTTTAATGAGTTACTATGATAGTATGCGTAGCTTGACTCTGCTAATGGCACCCTCACTGCAACCATTGCATTTCTGACTGTTTTATGTTTGGACTGTGAGGGAAAGTTTAGACTTTTTTAACATCTGGTGCTGCAGGGGGTATATCCCAACTGAGCATGCTCCAAATAATTGGAAGTCTGTCTCCTACTGGTTGTGGTGGGGATCTACCTCGTATAGAGCTGGCCATCCAGGAGGACCCCATGCAGAAGGAAAATTCTCAGGGTAAGGACCCAGTTTTCCTTTCCTTTGCTGGCAGAAATTAATGGAAGCTGTTTGGCTGCTGGTTTTGCTGTGTGACTTCCTCAAGCACATGCGTTGATCTAAAGATAAGAGCTATGAATTATGCATAGAGGTCAACATGGAGCTTACAAGCTGTACAGCAGAGGTTCAGGACTGCAGATGAGATCATGCCACCTGCAGATGGGATCATGATCCAAGTTGGTTTTTACTTACCTTGTACTTGTTGTTTGGGGTCTGTCTCAAAATAGGACTGCACAGGCAAAAAGTCTGGGAACTACTGCTATAGAACTAGTAAGTTTCATGTAAATTCATTGCGACTTGTCTAAATCTTTAAAGGTTGAACTGTGTGCGGCCCTGTTCTGTAAAGACTTGCCTATCTGTTCATTCATTTCAATAGATGTGCAAGTCTTTCCAGGATCGAGCCCAACTCTGTAGTGGTAATCGTGACACTTACATAAACTTCATGCTAGGCTGGTTGATCCTGTTATAAATGAACTGTGCCTGCACCCCTTGGCTATATGATCTGAACCCCATTTGTGCTAGTGAAGCTCTATTAACTTCACTGGCGTTCTTCTGGCATGAACATATTTTGGACTGTAGACTTGGTGAGAAATGTAGGCTTTTAAATGCTTGTGCAAGAGTATAAGTGTTTGCAGAATTGGAGTTACAGGTGCTTCCTAAGATTCTTAGGAACACCTGAGATACAGGTGCCTCCTGTAGATACTTAGGGTTGCAAAGTCTGAGGTGTAGAATATATGTAGAAAAATAACGGAGAAGTTAGGACCATTTTTTGTCGTTTTGTTTTTTAAAATAGTGAAACCAGATGTGTGTACTAATTGTTTTTTTGGTGTGATAAATGTTAATTAAATTTGCAGTCTGTAGGTTTAGTATGTTTCCACATTTTATGATGTATGTGAAAATCTGCCAATTTTGTGTTAAGCTTGCATAACTTTAATGTTTTGTCTGATCAACATTGAACTTCCACCTGAAAGCTTTTTGCCACTAGTTTGAGAGGACATGAAAAGAATTTGATGCTTTCACAGAATAAAAGTAAACTCCCCCCATTCCTAACAGTACAGCAATGGTGACTGAATATATATTGGTTATGTGTACCCTTAAATGTGTACCGTTAAATCTTGAGTCAGAAATGAGCTCTTTTCTTTCTCTCTCTCCCTCTCTCCCAAGGTTGTTTTTATTATTATTATTATTACTATTTTATTATTATTAACAAACATTTATATAGCGCCAGCAGTGTACCTGGCACTTTACAAAGTAATAAAATAGACACGGTCCCTGCCCCTAGGGCTTACAATCTGAGAGACAGGAGCTGGGGGAGAGACTTAGGAAGGGGAACAGAGGGAGAGACAAGGGGTCTAACATTCATGAAGATGCGAGGTCTCAAGTGCACGTACTTGGCTTGGTTACGATGAGAATGACAGCAGGCAGGTCCATGTTGCAAGGATAAGGGTAAACCGATCGTAGGTATAGGAATAGTGGCTCAGCAGGATAAAGAGTCAGACAGAGCAGAGCGAAAGAGGTGAGTTTTAAGGAGAGATTTGAAGGTATGAAGGGAGGGGGCAAGGCGGATGTGGACAGGGAGGGAGTTCCAGGCATGGGGGGCAGCAAGTGAGAAGGGACGAAGGCGCTTAGGGGAGCAGGGAAGGCGTGGAAGGGTGAGAGAAGGGACAGAGGAGGAGCGAAGTGCACGGGCTGGAGTATGGAGGGCGATAAGTGCAGAGAGGTAGGGGGGAGCAAGGTTGTGAAGAGCTTTATAGGTGAAGACTAGGAGCTTGTGCAGGATTCGTTCAGGAAGGGGAAGCCAGTGAAGCGAAGAGAGGAGGGGCTGCACATGGTCGAAGCGACTGGCGAGGTAGATGACCCTGGCAGCAGAGTTTTGGACAGAGATGAGGGGAGAAAGGTGAGACCGGGGAAGGCCAGTGAGAAGGAGGTTACAGTAATCGAGGCGAGAGATGACCAGAGCATGAACAAGAGTTTTGGCAGACGAGACAGAGAGAAAAGGACGAATCTTAGCAATGTTATGGAGGGAGAAGCGACAGGATTTAGCAACAGAGTCAATGTAGGGTTTAAAAGAAAGGGAGCCTTTCTTTTTTCTTTCTCCCCCTTAAGAATGGAGACAAGTCTCTTACCTGGGGCTGAGGTCCCGGGTTGGGAATCCCCAGTCAGCCTACTGATTGTGGGTCTGACTCTCACAGCCCCTCAGGGGTTTGGGTTGGTCAGGGCCAATCTGCTGGATCCAGTCTCCAACATCCCAGCCCCTCAATGTGGCTAAATTCTCTGGGAGTGTGGGGTGGGACCTGCAGCTCCAGTAACCCTCCTCTCCTGCTCTATCCGGTCCTGCACTCGCAGAAGAAAGATGGGGTGTAGGGTTGTCCAAAATTTGGATTTAAAACAGGAAGTGGTTTACTGATTTAGATCTTGGTCTTGCGATAACAATGACATAGTCAGATCTTTGCTGGTTAGTGGACCTCTACGTGGACACAGGTCTGTCCATGTGATTCTTCTTGTAATACAAGGCTTTGACTACATAGCAGATGCTATAGCTCTGTAATTTTTTCACATAGGTATATGAATGTTCATCTATAGGGTTTTGTTGTTTGTTTTTTTAAACAATATAGGTGTTACTTGACTGGGTGAGCCACACGTTGGTTTCTTATTACAACAAGAAACTCGATCTGGCAGATGAAATGGTTGAGAAGCTTTGGACATATCTGGATAGCATTCTTCATAGCAAGAAACTACAGAATCTCCTTAAGGATGGAAAGGCAATCCATCTTCGCTTTTCCATTGCACAGGTAATTAAAAATTGAAGCCAAACTACTTGTAAGCTGTTTACTACAGTATGTTATGTGGTACAATGTGTGATTCTTCCTTACAGAATGGGGTCTTGTATGGAATATTTGTGATGATACTTTGGTGGGTAAAGCTGAGTTTTTCAGCTCTTAGTTGAGTGGTCCAGTTGCTTATGTAGGGGAGAGTTAAATGAATGGGCACTAGGCTTGTACATTTATTTATTTTTTTTAGATCGTTTTGCGTTTTTAGAATTTAAAGGTGAACATTTGTTTTAATAATCATGGGGAGTCCGCTGAGAACCCGTTGCCCCATCTGAGATAAGGGGAGAATTTCTATTTGTTGTTGTGAGGCCCTGACTGTAGACATGTCCCGGGTCTGTCTGTTCTGAGAGGGCAGTAAGGCCTCCGTCAATCAGGACACAAGGGATGAACACCCCAGGCCCTGGGCGGGTGCAGCCATGTTTCCCTCCCCTTAAGAATGGAGACAAGTCTCTTACCTGGGGCTGAGGTCCCGGGTTGGGAATCCCCAGTCAGCCTACTGATTGTGGGCCTGACTCTCACAGCCCCTCAGGGATTTGGGTTGGTCAGGGCCAATCTGCTGGATCCAGTCTCCAACATCCCAGCCCCTCAATGTGGCTAAATTCTCTGGGAGTGTGGGGTGGGACCTGCAGCTCCAGTAACCCTCCTCTCCTGCTCTATCTGGTCCTGCACTCGCAGCACTGGGACCTTTTGAATGAGGCGCTCCTGGAAGCTCCACCCCTTGCTCCATTGGGCTTCCCCTCCCTAGAGGTAGTTGGGCCCTTGCTGATGACATCACCAGCGGGTGCCGAGAGTGCTCAACGGGTGGTGGGGTTTCCCGCTTTCGGTGCTACGCTAGGTTGTCTCGGGCCTGATCCAGGTGAGCCCCCACCGTAGTACATTGGCAGAGACCTTGTGGGGAAGAAGAGGGAGTCATTGGGTGTTCTTTAAATGTGCACAGCGGAAGGGGAAGGTCCATGGCTGCTGAGTGGTGTGGCTGCCCCAGCCACAGAGGTGGCCACCCTGGCCCACATGGGACACTCCAGATTTTTCAGTAGTGTTCCGTGCAGGACCATGAGTGGCCTCTGAGTGGGTCACGGGGGCATGCCTCCACACACACTACCATCACATGAGTAGTTGGATGTGTGGACAGTGGGGGGCCATGCGTGGATGCGTCTTATTTAAAAACACCCTTTATAATGTTCCAGAGAAGGCATTCTATCCATTATATGAGGTGTATTAATACTTATACTATATTAGCACTCAGTCAGTCGAGACTGGGCTCGTGTGCGAGGTGCATTTCAAATACATATGAAGCACATGCTTTTGCAACTTGCTGGATGTAGTCCTCTCTCTCCTTGTGTCTTTTAGCTTGCAAGCGCACTGGGACAGGGACCTGCCTATAATTGCTGATTGTAAAATGTCACATACTATATAGATACAGAATGATAATCAAGACTTGCCTCTGCTTTGAAGAGTAGACAACTTCAATTTGATCAATTTTTCAATGGCTTATTGGCTGTGAAGACTGTGATGACTGTCCTTCCCACCTTCTATTTAATATTTAAGTGCTGTTTGATGTGCTCAGTTTCTTTGAAAGCATATGAAAGTAGTGCTTTAGAAATGATAAGTAGTAGTGCTCAGTCAGAGCTGTGCAGCACAGAGAAGACACTGTCCCTGCCTCAATGACCTCTGTTTCTATGCAGGATGCTGATAATGGAATCTCCTTTTCTCTCTCTCTCTTCAATCTACAGGTCATAAATGAAAGGCTGTCGGAGTCTTGTGCTCAAACAAATCAGAGAAATGTCTGCACAGTGCTGAGTTGCTGCAGAGGCATACTGTCTATTCCTCCTCTCTCCGTTATTTATACAGCAAAATCTGAGCTGATGGTGACTCTCCTAAGCCAGCTGTGTTGGTTGGCATGTCAACAGCTGACCTTAGAAGATGCTGTGACCTCCCAGTTGTTTGTTGTCCTCCAGTTGACCTTCGCTCAGTACCTTCTGATTCAGAGGCAGCAGATCAACCCAAATCGTGTGTTTGGTCAAGCGACCAGTCACTTGTTTCAACCTTGCCTACTCTTGAGGCATTTAATCCTGACCAGGGTATGGACACAGGGAGATGATGGCCATGTACGTCAACACTTGAGCAGGGAAATCCGAAATCACATAGAGACTCTGCTGCGGGCTGGGATTTTCCAACCTGAGCTCTTGTCATCCTACAAAGAAGAGCTGCTTCCAGAAAGGAAACTACAAGAGAAAAAGAAAGGGACTCTGAAAAACCTCCTCATGCCAGCCTGCACAATCCAGACCAAGCTGGATGCCAGCTTTTGTAAACCAGCTCTTCATGGGACTGTTGTAGCAAATTCAGTGCCTCTGCTGCTTAAGCTGTTTTTGGATTCTTACTGTAAGACAGAAACACACCTGCTCTGTTTTCAAATGTTCACCAGGCTTTTTGGCTGTCTGAGGATTTCTCACATGCAGGAGGATCTATGGGAGGACCTGCTTTCTCCCTCTGATTGGAGCACAGAATTACTTGCTGTGGAACAGCTTCTGAATTTGGTGCTCAGCAATGATATCTATAACGTCGCTGCTGACAGGATCCGGCACGAGGAGACCCAGTTTAAATTTTACTGCAAACTGGCAGGGACCCTGGTGAATCGTCCTCAGGCTTCTATACCAGCTTGGTTCAGGTGTCTCAAGGCTTTGATTTCATTAAACCATTTGATCGTTGAGCCGGATTTAGATGATCTGGTGGCCTCAGCTTGGATTGATGCAGAAGTTGCTGAGCCACGTACAAAAAAGGCCCAGGAGGGACTCGTAAACACTATGTTCCAGACTTATGCCAAGCTGCGACAATTCCAAAAGCTCTTTTAAGAGGTTTTGTCAGTCATCTGTCGTCCAGCAGCAGATGAGCTAAGGCTTCCAATCTTGTCTGCTGGTCTGAGAGCAAAGCTGAGGGAGTGCCTTCTAGAACTATCGCTCAATCAGGTCCTGGATATCCTCTCTCTTATGCTGGAGAAGTGTCAGACTTTAGTCATTCCTGATATCAAAGGTGATTCTGATGCAGCTTTGAAGCTGCTGTCTCTGAGCTCGCTGCTGCACTCAGTTCTTTTCAGTATGAAGAGTTTGGATAATGCCACCCCACTGCCTGTTGTCCATCGCACTCAAAGTCTGCTGGAGATGATGCAGAGTAGGGTAATCCAGACCTTGTTAAACCTGTTGAGGGATCATTGGACGGAGGAAGTGGAGCTGGAACTCTGGCTAGAGAAAGTCATCGACTCTGCTCTCCTTCTTGCCTATACATGGGTAGAGGTTGACACTTTATTTGGTATAAATTGCAGCAAGTATGTCTCTCCTCTAGTCCCAACAGCTAATCTTGTTACTAATTCTGCTGCAGAGAGCTGGGACTTATCAACTCTTTTCCCTTGCATGGATATGCGCTGCTGGGAGAGAATAGTGAAGCTTTCAAGCCCATTCTGCTCAGCTAGTAAATATTGCTTAGAATTGCTTATGCTGCAGAAAATAAAAAAGATCTTAATGCAGACACGCTCTCAAACGGAGGCTACTCTTCAGACCTTGCAGCGAACTGCAGCTTTTATCCTTCAGTCTGGAAGATCTAGCATGAACAGAGGAGAGACTGAATCTTGGAATGGCGATGCGGCCACAATAAATACTCTGACCTACCCAGTTGCACACTGGCACCTTGTGGCCTCAAATCTTACAATCCTGGTTCCATATCTTTCTCTGGATGATATTGCATATGTTGCAGATGTGCTCCTGAGGTCTTTATTAGTAACGCAAGTCCCAGGGCTTCCTGCAGTTAATGATGACCATTCCTCTCTCACAGTTGAAAAGGTGTCTAAAAGTTTGCTGCATAGTTCCTTTTTCCCAGAAATTAAGTTGGTGCATTGTGCTTTTATAAGCCGAATAATTCAGCAGTGCGCTAGCATGTTATGTTCTACTGGTCAGGTTGTTTCACCTCATCCTTTGCACCAGCTCTCGGCTGATAATATTTGGTGGCATGAAGTAGTCCTCTCTCCTTGCAGGAGCCTGGACGAGGCGCATGCACAAAGCAAACTGTCTGAGGGTGAACTGCAGTGGACAGTAATGAAAAATGTTGCTCAAAATATATTATCATTAGTAAGGGCCAAATCTTCTGTTGCCTTGGAAGAAGACCAGTTAAAAAGCTTTTTGGGTTTGTTAGAGGTGATTTCAGTGTTGAATCTTGACAGTCTCTTCCCTTCAGCTCATACCCAGTGTTTTCTTTTGCTGTTGTCATTGGTTGCTAATACCAGAGCTAACATCCCTTCTGATAATCCTCTCTTTCTGAAGTTTCTGATGGTCTGTTTCCACCTCCTAACTTCTCTGCAAACTGGCAGAAACTTCAACTCTGCTTTTAAGGTTTTGCATGCCAGTGATGTTCTTGAGGCTGTTATGTCCTCTCTGTTTACAGTCAGCAAGTGCTTTACCTATGTTTTGGCTGCTCCTATCTGGGTGGAATTCCTTCATGGAATCCAAACCTTTTTAGAAAGTTTTCTCCAGGTGATTATTGAAAGGAGGCAGAGCCTGAAACTCAATCTGGAAAACTTCATGTCTTTCCTCACAAGTTGGAAATCCTATACAGGTACAGCCAAGGGTGAATACTCAAAAGACTGGAATCCTGCAGCTGGCCAGCTTCACCTCGTGGCACTAACCACGCTCTGCCATGTTCTGACTCCTTATCTACAGCAGCAACATGGAATGAAATCACAAACCTCAGAAACGCTGTCTGCTATGTTGGCACAAACCGTTCTTCAGACAGGAGGAGCCATCCAATTCTGCCTTGCCAATAACGCCAAAGAACAGCCTTTGCCTTTAACATTCATACCATTTGTCACTACCCTTCTGAAAGCAGATCTGAGCTGCGTAGGCTTAGGTAACATCCTTTCAGAAGAGGAGGAGGAAAAGAATTCTAAAGACTTGGGTGGCCATCGGGAGCTTTTTCACGCTGAGCTATACAGACAGTTTTATTGTCAGATCCTGAGAGAACTGGTCTCAGCCAGAGGCCATGTCCAGTTCCTGCAGTCTGCCTTCCCATTCCTGACGGTCTTCTGCTTAGTCCCAGATCTGCACTCTGGACAAGAAACTACCATCACTGTGTTTCACTCCATTCAAAAATTGCTTGCTGGTATGGATTTCCTCCCCCCCTTCCACCTCTTCGCTAATGTTAGTTTTGAAATGATCTAGAGCTGGGCTAAAACTGTATAAAATAAAACTGGGCTAAACCTGTATAAACTGTCCTAAGTATACTTATGATTAAATCTAAATGAAATGAATGGCACTTAATGAGTAAGCATGTTTAGAATTGGGACCCAAAAGGTTTTTCAAAACGTTTATCCTTGGAAAAATCTAATTACTAATGCGAACACATCAACAAATGTGCCCTAACTTCTAAAACAGGAATGTGTGAAAGGAGCAGGGATCCTCTTTTAGAGAGAGATGCTCTTGTGCTAATTGAGAAGCAGCCTTGACCTACTTCATTGGTAGTTCCATCTGAAAGGTCTTCCTGAATTCCAATCCATAGTTTTTCTCACATGCTTTGTGCAGATCTATTCCTCCTTATTTCTTGGATCACATTTTGTTTGTACTTGAGCCCAAATGCCCTGTCTGTGTGAAAACTACCCATTTGCACGTGCTAATATATCTGCCCTCTGGTATTAAGCACTTGCTTAAATTTAGTACAGAGTGTGATTTGATTGGATTTTAGTGGGACCATTCTCAGTACTATAGGTAATCATATGTGTAAGTGCGTGGTTACAAAAACTGGTCATTAAGCAGAGGGTTATGCCTCTGTTAGCTCACTGTCCGTGAGACTTTCATCCTGCAGCTTTTCCTGACTTGTGGCTTCCTGCTAGTGTTTACAAATGATAAAACACTTAACACGATGTCTCCTATGATCTATAAAGTGGGGAAGAAATACAGTTACATGCCTTACAGGACTGTTATGATGATTAACCAGTTTCTGTAATATTTAAAGTACTGTAGAGTGTGTAGGGGGGGGTGTTTATGGGGGGGGGTATAAAATGTATTATGAATGAGGAGATGGTTTTTGTTGTTAATGTGAGAAAACAAGTGGTCTTAAAAGAAAACATTACAAGATAAATTAAACTCTACTTCAGAGTTTGATTACAAAGTTATCTTTGTGGTTATTCTTTGAATAAGCACTTTGGCTGTATTTGCTTCCCTTCATCGTGCAGGTCCTGGAATCCCAGTCCAGTTGACTCAAGATGTAGAAATGCAGTTGATTGAATTAATTACCCAGCTGGTGGAGAACTGCACCATTGAGGAGTTTTATGTCGTCATGAGGCTGGTGCTTCAAGGACTAGAAGTCAGCAGTTTTTGGAAACACAATTTCTCAGTAAGTAACACTTGCCATCTTGTAATCTGTATGTTATATTTTGGGTGTCCATTAGCACTTAATAGTGCATGATTAAGAAGCATGGGTGAGGCAGAGGGAAAGGTTGGGAACACATGATGGTAAATATATTGAAGTAATAAAAAGTTTGGCTTATATAAGTGTTTCTGCTAGGGATGGGTGTTCAGATAAAATTACGGATTCAGATTAATTTTGGATTCGGATCGGTAATGGTTTTGTTTTTGTTTTTACAGGTTCGTTTTCTTCCATAGAAGTCAATGCAAGGGGGGGAGGGGAGAGGGAAATGAGCTGTACTCTCATGGGTGTTCTCTTTTCTTTAGCAGTGTCTATCTTCTAATTCTGCCTATTTATCACTAGATAATACATCAGATTTAATTTCTTAAAAACCTAATCTAATCCTGTATCCGTTGGCATTATATGAGTTCTGTTATGTATAGGTGCCAAAACCCTGGTATGTGTGGACTGTACGTTTTTAAAGAAAGTGCAGTTGCTGTGTTTGGTCCCAGACGAGAGAGAAAATAGTTCCAATGACTATTGAACTAACTTTTAGATACCTTTTAGTTGGTTCAACAAAAGATGTATCATCTGAACTACTTTGTCTCCATCTCTCACCGTAAGTTGGAAATGCATTCTGATGCAGTACACTCTCAACTTGGGTAGAGCTGCCACCTTCAGTCATTTTTTTACCCAACACTTCCAATCTGGCCAATGGGAGTGTCAGATGAAAAACCACCCCAGGTAGTAGCAACCCTATTTAGATAGATGTGCCAACATATGATCACACAGAAGCACATAAAATATCTGCCTCGGTAGAATTTCTGAGGTGGTTCTGTGTTTTGTATTTTGTTATCCTTAATTATTTTAAAAAAATACAAAATACAAAGCAACACTCCATCGCAGAATAGTGTGTTGTGTTGAGGCTCTGCTCGCTCTATGGTTTCTTCTGAGATGTTCTCATAAGAGCATTTTACTGTCTAAGCGTTTTGTTGGTGTACTCACCGCTACTCCTTATAAAGATTTGCTGTGATTCAAGTGAGCATTTTTTAACCATTTTCAAGTGATTGAGAGTTTATCTTCTTTCTTCAGGAAGTATTGTCAGCTGTTACTCTAATCAAATTGCTGCTCAGATGCCCATTAAATGGAGAGAAGGCAAAAGCTTTCTGGTTTACCAGTCCACAGATAATCACAGCTTTAGTTGTAAGTATCTTAGCATTCCAACAGCTATTATTTGGGGCTTGTATTCACACAGCACTTTTTAAAACTGTTAAATGGCACCTGTTAGGAGTGAAAGCTTGGGTGGGGAAGGGTTGTTCGTTGGGATGCCAGCTGGTTTTAGAGAGAAACCAGAACACTTTATGGATTTGTTTATATTTTTAAGTATATAGACTCTTTCTGTGAACTTGTGCCTGGGAGCATGGCGTAGTATTTCAGCACTGGTTTCATGTGGTAAATTACCTTTATAGCTCCGGCTGTAATATTCATTTTGGACAATCGAGCTCCTTAACCAGTCTTAATCGTATTTAACTTAACTCTTAACTCCCTAATCATAGGTGCAGCCAGACAAGGTGCACAAGCCTAATCCCTGCCCGTGGGGCAGGCAGTTGGCCCCACCACACTGCAGGGCCAGCACAGGGAGCCAGGCACATAAGCGTGGGGAAGCCGGGCAGCTCAGCCCATCTTGGAGGCCTAGCATGCTCACTAGCAAGGGACCATGTGCTAGCAAGTGCTAGATGAGCAACAGCCACTGAGCTTGACAGGGACAGCACCTGAAGCCCTCACAGCTGTGCAAGCCTCCACAGGCTGAGTGCCTGAGTGGGGTCAGCTGAACTGGGAGTGGCTAGGCCAGCCCAAGCCTGAAAAGGAGCCGGGGAGCACAGTGAAAGAGAAGTAGGCTGGTTGCAGGAGAGACTGTGCCTCACTAGCAGAGCCTGAGAAGGCGACTCTGTCTGAAGGGTGGTGTTGCCTGATTGCAGGAAGGAATTGCCTGGTCAGGAGAGAGGCCTAACTTCAGAGGTACTGAGTGGACAGTGAATGTGGGATACTGGGCTTCAGGACGGATTGTGCCTGGCCTGCAGGGGAAGCTAAGGAGGGACACCCTGAATTCTAATGGGGCTATGTTGAGGAGCCCTTAACTTGTATGTAATGGACTGTTATGTATGTATGCTGATGAAGACTTATGCATTGTGTAATGAAAAGCACCAAAGAAGATCTTGTGTAGTCCTGGGTCTTTGGGGCAGATCCTGACAGTACTTACCCCAGGGCCCAGCAACCCTGTTACAGCCTAATTGGGGAGATTCCTCTTACACCATATTATCTGGATTTAAAAAGGAGAACTTGGATTTGAGGTTTTGTCAGGTAATACCCATGTTTTAGGATGTTTTAAGTTAATAAAACAAACAACTGTCTCTGAAGTGAAATCTTGCCACTCTTCTTACTCCTAGGGATGTCGCGTTATGCCTCGGTTTCTCCCCAAGGAATTTGCGCTTAGTGGTCCAGGCCTGACATGATCTGGTCTGGATATAGGGCGCTCTTTTCCAATATGTGGAATTCGAGTTTACACTTTGCTTAATAAGCCAGCCAGCTCAGCAAAGTATTGTAAAGACCAATTCATTTATATAAATGAGGCTATGAGACTTATGAATATTATAAAATATGAAGCAATCGTTTACTTAAGTTCAAATAAAGACACAGTACAAAAGAAACAGTGTCAGTTAAAAGTACATGACTTAGAAATACATTTCTCTTCAGAGAACAGCTCTGTTACAAATTCAAAGATCTTAACATCTATAAGATATAACATATGCTCTAAGTATTATTGTATGGTTGAGTCAATGCATCATATTGGATATAACATATTACCCAGTCCTTGCCCGATTCTGCCAGATGGAAGATGAGAAAAGCTTCAGGAAAGGAAGCTTTCTGAAAAATCCATCTTTCCTCTCTCTTCTTATAGAATGAAAGATGCTTGGAGGTCAGCTAAAAATGACGTCAGGTCAAAACTGCTGACAGGGAGGGGTTTTTCTCAAAATACATAGTAAGAAGCCTGTTGATACATACTAAACAGGTTGCTATCATAAGATAGGATTAGCAGTGAGTAAACTCCAAACAAACAAGGCCTTTTCCTACCCTGCCAGGGAGTCACGTATCTTGACTCTAATCAACAGAAACTGTTAATTTCATTAAGAGACAGACTTGATTATATCGTCTATTCCAGTAAACAGGCTGATTTTCCAGTATCTGGTCAAGAGTTCAGTAGAAAGGTCACTATAGGACAGCTCTTTTAAGAAGTCATCATACAGAGAGGCTAATTCTGATTTCCAATATATTGAAACACAGATGGTCAAACATATATGCCT
>QEPC01009887.1:132889-193692 GCA_003113815.1 Sphenodon punctatus | reverse complement strand
GAAACAAAAATTGGTCACCTACCTCGGTGAATTTGTTTCTTCTCTGACGAGCTGGCAGTGATCCGGCCCTCCCTGTCAAACGGAGCAATGTAAATTGGGGGGCTCTCCAGGGGTGTAACATAAATCAGGACAGTTTGGTTCTATAGATTCTTTAGGAGTTACAGTTTAGAGTTAAAAACCATAGACTATAAGAAGAAGCTACTTTGGTGTTCCCTGAACACCTCACTCCCTGTGCAACGAGACATGCGCTTAACTGGGAAAGAACGCTTTAATGTTGTGTTAAGTATTTCCAGGAGTGGAGAAGTGCCTCGGCTTGGATACAGACTGACCAAAATGGCGGGCAGCTCCACGCATGCGCAGTAGGTTCTTCTTTCTTCTGCCTCCTGACGGTCATCCGCAGAGCTACCCAGCGGATCACTGCCAGCTCGTCAGAGAAGAAACAAATTCACCAAGGTAGGTGACCAATTTTTGTTTCCAATATATTGAAACACAGGTGGTCAAACATATATGCCTATATACAGGCTACATTACAAGAAAACTTGTTCCATATGGGGCAATGGCTCTGGAACTCCAGGGGGTGGGAAACAGGTGGCACAAAATTAGAGGGTGACAAGGCAGGAGCCAAGTGTTGCCAGAGAGCAAGACACTCTGTGCACTGCCAGAATATTACTTCTCCTCTAGGGTCTTGGCTTTGTATCATGTTTTGGAGGGAGGTCCATTGGAGGGAGAATGGGATAAAATCATTGGTTCCTATTAGCGATTTGCCAACAACTTCTTGAATTTTTCTTGGATCTCTTTTACTGCTTCCATTGCAAATCTGTACATGGCATTGGGTGTATCGCAGATCTTTATGAATCTCCTTTGTGTTGGTGGGGCATAGCTTTTGTTCACTTCAAAGAATGCATTCTGCTTACATTGCTGCCTATTGCTAATTAACTTTCTAACTCTGGAGAGAAACACAGTTTTATTGTTGGTCTTATTTGATTTGTCCAACTTAAAAGCAGGCAAAAGAAATGCGACCTAGAGAACTCTTTATAGCACACAGATTTCACATACTAAGGGCGGTGATGCAACAGGACAAATAAATATCAAACGTTAAACAACAAAGTACGCCAAGAGCAATATATGACTGTACTCGTAACCTGTAGAATAAAACCTGATGTTGGGATTTGAGGTTTTCCTTGTATTGAAGGGTGTAGCTTGTTTTGGGCAGGGCCCTTGTCTCCAATACTGATAGTTCCTTTAGTCACTAGTTTACACCTTTTCTTCTTGATGGGGCAGTGTCTCAGGGTCCTGGAGACTAATTATCAGTTGTTTGGTTCTTGAAGTGAAAGGAACGCCATGGATTGGGTGGAGAAGGAGAATGCACACAGAAGAAACCAGGTGCACCTCATGCTAACGAAAATGTTTCAGTTTTTGAGGCTTTGATGCCTACACACCAACCCATGTTCTGAGTGTTGTGTGAAGTCCTTACCACTACCTGTGATCCTTGATGATCTCATGTTCTCTGTCACTCTGTGCAATGGGTTTGCTTTCAAAGATGTGACTTTATAAGGTGTTGTAGTGCAAGCTTCAATCCTAGAAACATTTCCTGCTTCACACTTCCTATCTCTGTGTGACTATAGAGTTGTGGCTAGAGAGTCCTGGAGCAGCAGCTCCCCCCTCTGTGTTACTTCCAGATCATTACATGCAGCAATATTACAAGGTCATTCCTCCATGCATGGCCTTTGCATTGTGGGAATTGCAACGGGAAAGTATGGAGGTGGCAGGGGAATCGGTAGCTCTATGAGTTCATTGCTACTGAACAAGACAAACGCAGAGTAAGGAATGCATGAGTTTGAAAGGGCCAAGATATTGTGTGAATGAGCTCCAGATCGCCTATCCCTTTCCTTTAGCACAACCTGCAGCTGTTGAGAAGCAGGTACTGCAGCTTTAAAAGAATAAAATACAAGACATATTGGATACAGCATTGTGCATTTGATCTACTTACCTTGCTATGAAACCTGGGCATGTGCTTTATGGGCACCATGCAAGGAGGCAGTAGATAAGTTCCTGGTGATCAAACTTCACTAGGAGGGAGTGGGGGTCCACAGGGATTTGCTGTTAATGCATAGAGACATATGGAGATGTCTCCAACCCCAGGGCTCACCACCTCCTGTCTCTTGTTCAACCAAAAACTGTTGTCAGAAATATCAAAGCAAAAAACCAATGAAACTGAACGTGTATAAATTACTAGATTAGCGGAATCTCTTGGACTGCTTGCTGATGTTCAGGGAGGGGTGGGGACTAACAAATTCATGTTAAATTGAATAAAATGATACAGGGCTGATGAGTGGGGCCTGCACGTGACCTTGTTAACGTGAGTTAAACTCGCATTACTCCCTGCGCCTCCGTGAACGTTGGCAAGTAGTCAGAATGAGCACAGCAGTATCAGATGCTGTTCAGTCCCAGAGAGTGTCTGGCGGTGACATAGGACAGCTGGTAATTCTCTACCATGACATCTGGAATGATGGTACACGGGTCTGTCCCTTGGGGCGTATTCTTAAAGATTGTTCTGAGGGGCTGTAGCATCTTTTCAGATTAGATACATTAGCCATTATGCACCTTTTGGAGGGGATTGTTGAACAGCTGCAGCAATCCATAAAATGTGGTGTTATGCTTGAAACAAAATTAGAGTGGATAGTGTCTGTGCTGTTGCAGCCTGTCATAGTGTGATGTCCTTGGTTCAAGTTATAGCAGTGCCTTTCTTTAGCATTGACTAGATCTGTGTATGAGGGCAGACTAATTCACTTTTTTTACAAATAAAAAAATGTTTTCTCTCCACGTGCAGATGCAAACCAGAGAGGCCTGTCAGAACCAGTTGCTGACTCCCACTGTCACTGTTCCTATACTGGACACAGTAGCCACCCTACTGAGGCAAGGGGAAGGGATTCTCTCCAATCCGCATCATGTGACACTGGCGTTCAGCATGCTTTTGACTGTCCCTCTAGACCATCTGAAGACAGAGGAGTATGGAAATATCTTCCTGGGAATCCATGAAGTTCTCTTTTCTATACTGCAGTGTCACCCCAAGGTCAGAGGAGAACGCAATTAATTTTTTTTAAAAAACCAAATATTTCTGAGTGATTACTGACCAAATGCTTAGAAAAATGTAGTGGTCCTGAAATAGTTCTGGCATCACCAAAGGGTTCTCAGCTCTGGCATGGTATTGACCCTTTTAAAAATAACGTTGCCTGCTTTTACAGGCTTGTTTTGTTTTAACCTTCAGTTCTAAAGTGATTAGCCAGCTATGGTCTGAGATTTGGCTGATTATTTTAAAATACTGTGAAATCTGAGGAGTCCATAATAGGCAGCAGAAAACAGCGGTTAAAAGACCATACCTACAGTCTCTCATGCACGTACGTGATAAATCTTGTGAGTGTGATCTTCCCGTGGAGCAGTTGGAATGGTTCTGAACGTTCTGTAACCTCACAGCAGCTCAACCAGTGTCTAGAGGGAACTTGCAGGCAGGCAGGTGTGAGCCTCTATATGTTTATCATAGATTTCTAGAATTAGATTGATACTCTAGCTATCCAAACAGCATTGTTGGACATTAAATCTCTGGTCTCTTTGTTGTGGACTAGTGAATGCCCAAGGGAGTAGTGGAGACAAAGTAGTTCAGATATCTTTTATTGGACCAACTTCTGTTGGTGAGAATATGCAAGCACAGGGCCCTTCCTCAGGCATGTAACAAACTGGAACTATATACACTGAGCAAATACAGGACAGGTATATACGATTAGGCAATGGATAGGAAAAAATAACTTTGGGAGGGGTAGGTGGAAAAGTTAGTAATGTAACTTCTGATACGTGCTTTAAAAGGTGGACAGGTTAGAAGCATGTAAATCCACTCTTAATTGTGGGAGTTGGGGTTTGGAGTGGCGGTAGTGGCCAGGAGCACTTTTCACCACCTCCATCTGGTGACAAGAATGCGGCCTTTTTTTTCTGATTCAAATCTGACCACTGTCATCCATGCTTTCATCATCTCGAGGCTAGATTACCACAACACGCTCTGCGTAGGGCTGCCTTTGATGACTGTTCAGAAGCTACAGCTGGTGCAGAATGCTTTAGTCAAGGACGAGTCGCCAGGAGCAGATTATACTGGTGCTCCAAAGTCTGCACTGGCTGCCTGTAGCTTTCTGAGAGACAAGTCTCTCTGTCCTTTGGGACCAACAGCGACCACACTCTTATCTCTGGATATATCTTTTGGGGCACAATTTAAGGTGCTGGTTTTGACCTTTTTAAAGCCCTAAATGGTCTGGGCCCATATATCTGAGACCACCTGTCCTACCATGTTCCACTGTGGCCCCTATGGTTGGCTGGGGGCGTCCTCTTGCAGGTTCCATCTGTTACTCTTGTCCATGGGACAGGAGTGTGTTCTCGGTTGCTGCCCTGGTTTTGTGGAACTCCCTTTCCCAGGACGTTTGCTTGATCTGGAGGTGGTGTCAAACTTCTTTTATTTGAAAAAGCATTTGGCAGGCAGGGATAGGGGTTGGTTGGTTTGGGGGTTAGGATTGTGGGGGAGGATGGGAGTTTTGAGGGGAGGGTGGGAGTTTTGATTTTATTGATGTTTTACGAATTGTGAGCCACCTTGTGCTTCTATGAGAAGGGTGGCATATAAATTTGAACAATTAAATAAAATAAATGATTTCATAAAGGAATTGCTGTTGGCTTTTTTTTTTTTTTTAAACTGTATTGATACTCTCTAATACTCTTGCATTTGTTGGCCTTGCAGGTGATGTTAAAAGCAGCGCCATCTTTTCTGAATAGTTTCAATAGACTGGTGGTTTCTGTTATGCATGAGGGACGTCAGAAAGGATACCAAGGTGCTGTAGTATCTTTTTTTTTTTTGTATTGGTGTACCCAGTTCTGGTCCTGCACTACTTGCAGACCAGCCTAAAATATATGTTGCTTGGAATGAAGTCCTTTGGCCATATTGACACTTCTGAGATTCTGCCACATATGCAGAGGTGAGGAGGAAGCAAACGCAAACTCCTCTCCAGGGTGCAATTCTGACATCCTTTGAAAAGATGCAGCATAGGTCCTGAGCCCTACACTGGTGTGGCTTTGTCCTGGGAAATCAGAGGCCCTTTTTACATGGTCAGTGGTGGTTGGGGGATGGGTGTTCTGGTGTGGTGGGTGGGTGCCTGTTCCTACGGGCGCATGCCCATCTCCACCCATGAAGCCTCCTCCGTTGTTCCGGATGACTCCGTGTGTGGGGGATGAGTGGAGGTGTATGTGTGTTGGGAGCACACACGCACCCTCACCCAGCTTCAAACACCCTCCTGCACACCCAGTGTGGGGAGGGCGGCGTCTGCTCTTCCCCACTCTGGCTGTTTTTACACAAAGGTCTTTGTGCCTTATTTCTGTCTTTCTTCCAAGGTCTCATTATCTGTGCTTTAGACTAGTCTGCTAAAGGCAACTTTTTAAATTCCTGCCCCCTCTGTCCACATAGATTTATTTATTTATAAATCTAAATAAATAAAAGTACCTTCATTTGGAGCCTTACCTGCAGGTGTTACATAATCCTTCTCTTCGCAGTGTTGATATTCTATTTTGTTTTCAGTTATTTAACTCAGCTGTGACCAGAGAGGCCTTTATGACCAGATTCCTCATGAGCAATGAATCTCACATGCCCATGTAGTTCTGGAGAAACAGAAAATCTGGAGCACGTTGTTGTTTTTATGAGTAGTTAAGACTGTAGTTGATTGCTGCTGTACTGGCAGACAAAGGATTTCTTTCTGTGAGGCATAAACTTGAATTATTATTGGCTACTGCTTGAGATTTCAACATTCGTTCTATGGCATCTTTTGCCTTCCCAGCAGTTTGTCTTTGTGAAAACAAATGACAGAATTATGGATATTTACATTTTTCTTTACTGGTTTTATTAATTGTTTTATATGTAAGTTTCCTTGTTTTCTGGTTTCTCTATGTAGCAGCTTTTACCTGTGGCTAATTGCTGAATAAATTGAATAACTGACTTTTGATGCTGGTCTATTCTAATCATTTTTGCAAAAACAAAAATCACAATCTAAATAGGATATCTTTTTTTATTTAATTTTAATCCAACTAACGTTTCATTCTTTTAGGGTCCGCAGATGAACTTGGAGTTGTATTGAAATGTGCGCAGTTGGTGGAAAGGATGTACAGTCACATTGCTGCCAAAACAGAGGGGTTTACTGTGTTTTCTCCCTTCATAGTGTCCCAGTATGTGATTGAACTGCAGAAGGTAATGCATAGCCTTTCTCTTTCTCAAATAGAAACAGAAAGGCAGAGGAGAGTGTGAGGAAGAGGCTATGTAGGAAAGTGCAATAGATTATTCATGACAAAATGCCACAAGAGATCACAATATAGCTTAATTAATGTATGAATTTGTTTCTATTACTAATTTAGTAATAGAAGCAAATTTGCACATTAAAAGGGTTGTGTACCCATGATAAGCTATTATGTACCGTTTCTTACATGAAAATGCCTCATGGAGTTTGGCAAATAATCACAGGGGAGGATTTACTTATATAAGAGTGGGGAAAGCCAGGTTTTATAGTAGAAATGTGAAGATTATCCAGAGGAGACCCTTTTACGTCTAAGCAGCATTATCCAAATTTTTACGGAGTCCTCTTCAGACAGGATGGACTGAACAGAATCTGTTTTCAGTTTGTGAGACGTGTCGAACTCTGCTGCCTATAGGAATGCTCATTCCAGGAGGGACTGAAATAGCTACGCTTACTTTTCTGGAAGAGTGAAAATTCTTGGTAAATTAAATGATCAGGGTTTTTTTTGTTGGTTTTCTAAAATTGTCTGAGATTTTTTGCAACAGATACAATTTACAGAATTATGAAAATATAAATTTGTGAGCTTTAAATGAGTAAATAACAAGATAACAAAAGATTTCATTTTTTAATTTAACATTAAATCGTTTTTTCACTACGGTAGGCATGCTACTAATAGAAAGACAATCACTATGCCATTACTACGGTCAGGCTAACTTTATTTGTATGGCGCATTAGCCACTTATGACATTAATGGGTCTCTGTGACCCGATGAACTGCCCCACTGCTGCGAGGGAGATCCCCCATGGTGCTCCCCTCTGGCATTTGGGCAGAAAATTCAACTGCTGGAGGGGAGAAGAAAGTGATTCTCCCCTTTCAGTAGCAGCTTGGGAGCTGGCCAGATGCAGAATCTGATAGGAGCAACTCTCCATAGAGATACATTTGGCTAGCTGTTCTGCAGGAGGGAGTCCCCAGGAGCCCCAGCACCAGTTCCCTTGGTGGCAGTGGCTCCCAAGGTTCAGTTCTGCTGTGGCATTGGCTCCTCAGGAACTCTAGGGGTGGGTGTAGTTTTGGCAGCATCAGGGGCTCCCAGGAGCAAGTTCTGGTTGTAGAAGTAGCTATCCAGGAGCCCTGGGGCCCAGTTTCAGAGGTTTCTGCATGCTGACTCAGATGATGGCAGTGTTTTCCTGGGGGTTGGCTTCAGTGCTGCTAGCGCAGCTCCGTGGGAATGGTTGCTGCAGAAGCATGGGGTCGTCCTGGTTGGTTCTGCCTGCAAGCAGCTAAGGTTGCAAGAGCAATGTAATTTCTGGGGCTGGAGGAAAGAAGGCTGCTGATTGGTGCGTGTGGGAATGTCTGGGAGTGAGGGAATGGTTGTGTGGGACATTGCATTTAATGTTGGCTTGGAGTGGTTGTAATGGCATTTGATTTAAAATTGGGGTGTCATTTTACTTGGACATTTGTTTTTAAGCTGGTCATCTATGAGGATTTAATGCATTTGATGTTTGACTTATCATGAGCATTTGACGTTTCACTTAGTGTTTGAATTAACCTATAGCCATAGACCTGTGTTCACTGTTCAAAAAAATCCCAGATTCCAGAGTCAAAAAGACAAATTTTGCAAATTCATTTCAAGCAGAGTAAATAGACATCGTTTATTTTCTTAGTTATGTATATTTTATTCATGCAAATTTGCCTCCTGGCATGCGGTTGCAACAGATTTTACCCACAGAAACAGCCAAACCCAGCTCGCAAAAAGACCTGATGCTCTGCCCGCAATTAACTTGTGGAACTTGTTGCCAGAGGATGTTGTGAAGGCCAGTAGTGTAGCTGGATTCAAACAAGAATTGGATAAGTTCTTGGAAGGATAATTCGTTAATGGCTATTTGCCAAGTAGGTTGAGGGGATGCAGCCGCTGACTTTCAGGAGCTGGGATTGAACAGCAGGGGTTTGATTACTCCATTATGATCTCAGGATACTTTTCTGAAGCGACTGAGAATGGCCACTGTCAGACATAGGATACCCGATGAACCATTGGTCTGATCAAGTATAGGCACTTCTTATGTTTTTTATGTCCCTCAGCACTGCCCCTGAGCCCTGTTCCTATCCCCTCCCCCCCGGCCCCCTAAACATAAAACAAATGGTCCCCTCTCTCTAGCCCCTTAAACATATTCAATTCAATTTTAATTGCAAAGCCAATGGCCGTTGCAATACAATACAATATAGTACAGATAGAACATTATTAGAAAAAAAAAACCTGTTATAAAATAAACCCCAAAGCAAAACATACAATTTAGGGGTAACAGTTATTCACGGTGGCAAGTCTGGCCTTGATTGCAGCTGCCAGGAACTTAGCCCTACGGACAGTAATGTCCCAATTTTGACCAGAAAGCAAGTAAGACAAAAGTTCCATCTAGCTGGACACGTTAGTGTGTAACGTACCAGGAACTGGGTACAAAATACGAAGGCCCCTATACAAATGACAACCCAATATTATATGGGAAAGGGATTCAATCTCATTTAAACTGCAGGCCTTACAAATCCTTAGCTCATAAGGTATCCCTTTAACCCTACCCTCAGAAACCTCAGAGGGGAGAAGATTGAAATGAACTAAAGTGAAAGCCCTCCTCTGGGTCCAACGTAAAGATGAACCTACCACCTGAAACAACTTATACAGCAAGGAGCTGCAGACAGGTGCTGGCCCTCCTGGTCCTTGACATGCCGTTCAGAAGGGACAGCAGAGTTCCCCTATCCTTAAACATAAATTGCCAGTGTCCACGGATCACTCCCTCTCGGATATAAACTGCCTTCCAGAGCCCCTCTCCCCCAGCCTCTTAAACATAAAATGGAGACAGCTCCCTCCCCATACCACACCAACCCCACACCACATACAGAAGCAGTACATGCACATGGACACACAGGCAGCCCATTCCTGTGTCCATACACAAGCAGTATATAAACACAGAGGTAGGAACAAGGCTGTGTATTCACTGCAGAAGTTTGCTTGGGGGGCAGGAAAAAAGCTGCCATTCCATTCTGGGCAAGCTGGCTCTCCCTTTCTGTGGGGGAATAGCCAGGAGTGAGGGAGGAAAGCCGTTGTGCTGCAAGCTCCAAAGTGTTAATGAGCTAAATGAGCTTTCTATCTTTAAACAAACTGGTTAGAATGCTCCATAGCAACAAAGTGGCCACTACTGTCTCTTTAACAAAAGGATTTAAAGTGCCTGGAGCTTCATGTGACGTTAAAGTGATACCAATGGCAATTAAAGTGCAGGGGGAAAGAGCCCTGCTTAGACCCCAATCCTCTAGTGTCTAACAAACGCACTATCAGTGAGCTTGCGTTTAGGTCCCATTGAAGTGACTGGGATTTGCATATGCTTGCATTATCTGCCAGAGGACAGGCAGTTAGTGAAATCCGATAAATTTTAGTTCGGGAACTGTTGTTTGCTCCCAGCACCCTTATGTTTCCTGACCATTAACGGTGTATGGCTGGCTCATTTTCTCAATGACTGTGGGTCATCTGCTGTTTCTTATCTGCAGTGATCAGTTGGCTCTTCATCTTTTGAAGGCTGCCTGCTGTTCTTCATTGCTGTCTTCCCACTACAGAGTGAGAAGGGAGTCTGGACCTAGATTCCTATTATCTGTAGAGAATCTATTAGTTGCCTGCAGAAGAGTCTAAATTTAGTAATGGCTTTTAACAAACCTTCCATTATGCTTGGAGTGTAGAAGCAGAGGTCTGGGGGCATAGAGCTAATTTTGGCATTCAGGACACTTCTATTTCTGCAGCAAAAATAGTGTGATCTGTCCTGAGGCCAGTTCACCCTAAAGGAGCAATGACCTGACATGTCTAGGTTTATACTTAACCTTCTGTCCACAGAGTAGAATCGGTATTTTTCCTTGAACCTAAACCCTAACTTTGTCCTATTGACTGAACTGGAACAGAGCAAAAAAACCCCACCATTTGGTTTACTGGTTGAAATAAAAGGTTCAGCACAGCCAGCCCCCAGGTGCCAAGACACCGTTGGGCAGAGAGGCAGCAGCACATTCCAGACACCCTGGACTCCCGGTCCCTCCCAGCTCTGTGATTCTCTGCCAGGGCTCAGTGGGGCAGCCCTAGTGCTCCAGCTGCCCCAGTGTGGGGCCCATGGACTTGGGGCGTCTCTGCGGCCCCGTGCCCCTTAGCGAAGAGGCCTTGATGACCCCCCAGGGCTGTGTCTGCCCCATCACTCTGAGGGGATTGGGGGGGGGGGGAACCATTGCCAGACATCCCTTATTTCAGAGTGCCAAGTGTCCCTTGTGACTGCTGGGTCTGTTCTGCCTGCAACGGCCTGGCCCTGAACAATAATTAAATTAGAGACGGGTCCCTGCCCCAGGGGGCGTACAGTCAGGGCTCCTCAGCCCTGGGGTAAGTGCTGTGCGGCAGACCTGGGGCCCTGCCCCATTGCCTGCCCCTGGGGGTGCTTGGCTCACTGGGGAGTCAGTGGAAGAGACCAGTGTCTAGACTCTCTGAAATCAGGAGGGGCCTTCCCTCCCGCCCCTGGGGCCCTTGGACAGACCGCTTCTCATGGTACAAACCAGGCCTCCCACGCAGCCGGGACGCAGAGCAGCCACTGAGCAGGAAAGCCAGAGCTGGGCTTGGACAGACTGAGAGGCAGGGGCAGACCGGCTTGACACCCTGGCAGGGGCAGATGTGCCCAGAGCTCCCTGGCAGGGGGGCAGCTGCTGTGATGCTAGTAGTACTGCAGATAGCACCAAAGAGGCTGGGCATGGAGGCTCAGGTGAGCAGCTGGGCCAGCTTGGATTGAATGTCACTGCCTTCCTCGTCAGGGGCTGGACTGTGGGGCTGGGAGAGGGGCCAAGCTGGGGGGTTGGGGGGTTGTTTCTAATTGCCAGCTTGAGGCATACTTGGTGCTTTTTAGCAGAGATCTTTCCACGTGGTAATGCCACTTCCTCAGGGCTTACTCTGCGGTGGCAGCGGGCACGGCGCCAGCCCTGCCTTCTGTAATCAGTTGTGTAACTGCAAGCCCGGCCCGTTACACAGATCTCGCTCCCCGGGTAAGGCCCCCAACACCTGCCAGAGGCTCCGATACAGCCTTTCTCTCCGCCAGAACACCCTGGCTTTTGTGTGTCGCCGAAACCAGGTGCCGGCCTGTGAGAGAGGCGTTTTGCCAGGGTGCCAGTGAGGAGGCTGAGCAGCTCAGCTTGGAACTGTACTCATGGGGTTCCAGTGCCGATGAAATCTGCTCAGGACTGCCATGCCAAACCTCTGGCCCTGCCCAAGGAAGCTCATGAAATGTGGCCCCAATGACTCTGTGATAGCAAAAGGGATTCTCTTTTGGAATGCCCAGGGCTTACAGTCTAGTAAAAGGGGGACTAAATACTCCCTGGTATCTCAAATGGGAGGTACTTTTGAATGCTGAAGGGCTTACAAATAGAAGACCGAGATCTCTAAGAGTTAGATACTGCCTGGTCCTCCAAATTGAAGGTTCTTTGCCCCAGGGATTACAATCTTAAGAAGAGTTCCTTTTTTCAGAAAAACTGTATTACTTTTCTGGATCTTTGGATCCTGGCCATTGTTCCATACTTAAAAGTCTTTAAGTTAAAGTTATTGTGTTATGCATGCACTTGCATGTAATGTGTTTATTACTGTTTAATAAAACTAAATTTTAGAACAGCAGTTGTGCGAATTAGTATATTTTAGAAGCTGCCAGCAGGCCCCGCCCCATCCCTTAAGCCCTGCCCACTTTTGGTTCTGGGAGCGCGATGGCCTCCCTTATTATACTTATGGCCCCTCCAACTAAAAATTCCTGGCTACGGCCCTGCACTGCCTGCTCCCCACCACTCCCTGCCAACCTCCAGTACTTGCCCAGAGTTATTCCTGTTCAAGCACCCCATCTGATTATGGAAGGCTCTAAGAGCCATGGTTCTTTTGTCTTTTGGGTGGATAGGATGGAACTGAACCTGAACGGATTGAATATACTTGAACTAAACCAAAATAAATAGTACTGACTCAACTCCCTGCTTCTGTCATTTACTTACTGTGAGCAGCCTTGGACAAGTAAATAAATCTCTTGTGTCTACGTTTTCCTCTTGCACAAATTTGGCAAAGTAACACACATCTCATGTGAGCTTTGAATCTTCTTTATTTTAATGCCTGTAAAGTAGTTTAAAAACACTGGGACAAAATTTGCTAAATTAAATGCAAAGTTATATAAAATTTGAAAAAGACAAAACCGGCTGCCCGTACTTAGATGTTAAATGGTTTAGCTGAGGCATGTATCCTTAATTTAGATATTGGTATAGTCTGGTCATGATTATCATAAAATCTCCTGAATCTGAAAGATTTACAAAATATATCCCCAAATAGGTAATTGAGAATAATCTGTGTAGGATTTTTTTCTTTCTTTCCAGAATTGGAGCATGTGTGTTGGGAGGGTTCAGTTGATTTCAAATTCATTCAAGTGTAACAGTATCTTTTGTATGAACAATCACTGATACAGGGAAAATAACATAAATTCAGATTTTAATACTAGGTATATTCAGACGTTACAAAATTGCTGCTAACCACACTGAACCGCAGTGGATCTGGTGTGGTGGCAGCGATCTCGGGAACGTCTGTTTGCTCCCGGCCAGATGTTCACCACAGTGAACACCCGACTGGGATCAAATTGACCACGGTTCTGGAGGTGAGGCCGGCCTCACCTCCAGAACCATGGTTAGTTTGGCCGCGATCCAGGATGGGGCTGGGAATGACCGCGGCTAACGACTGTTACCCAGCCCTGTCCCAGAATCAGGCCCCAACCATTGGATAGCATCGGGCTCAGCAGCCTAACTGGCCACTGCGTCCACCCGTCTCCCTAAGGGTGGGTGTCCGTGGGGGCGGGGAGCAGCCGCACGTTGCGCCACTCGGCTCCACTCCCTCCCAGATTCCCTACAGTAATCAGGCCGGCATGTCTAAAGGACAGCTGGCCTGATCACGGCCCTGGATCCTGGTGGGGGGTTCAGCGTGGTGGACCGAGAGGCCCAGCACGTCTGAAAATACCCATTGACGTGATGGAGCACTGCTTTCTTTTAATTCGGTCTTAAAAATCTGGTGTGGGATTTATTACATTTTCCATACAGTTGTTTATTAGAATAGTGCATTGACCTATGTCTTACGCATCACCACTTCGTTTCCAATTATATATAAATGAGAAAGTGAAAATAAGTTGAATAAGCTTTTTTTTTTCCTCCTAGGTAACCTTGCATCCAGCTGTAAAGAAACATCTCACGGAGGGACTGTATCACATCCTAGATCTTTGTACTGAACGTGACATCAAGTTCTTAAATGCATTGCTACCAATAGGAGTAAGAGAAGTTTTCAAGGAACTGTACAATGAGTACATCCATTACCACAAAGATAAGCATCAAGGGGAGGAAAGGTACACAGCATGAGGGCAGACGTCTTAACGAGGGAAGTGTAGCACATACTTGGGAACATGTCCTAATCAGTTTTTTTATATGTATCTAAAATTACATATTTATATATTCTTTTTACATATATATTTATAATTTAAATAGTGTGCATTATATATGTGCCCCTACATATAACTGTTTTCTACATCTGTGAATGGAAAAATTACAAACTCAAGCTCCAGTCTTGCAGTGAGCTATGTGTGAGGTGGAACAGCGCGTACTACAGAGCTCGTCTGCGGTCGATGGGCTGGCTCCATGTGTGCAGGTCCAGCAGCGGAACCATACATAGTACATTAGCAGATTGAAGGAACACAAGGATCCAGTTTAAGTAAATAACATATAACCAGTGAAAATCTACAGGAGGAGGGCCATGGTTATGCTGTTGTATAAAGAGAAGTATACTCTATTTTATGTTTACACTTGAATCCAAGAACTTGGCTATACAAATGTAAAATAGTTGTAATCGAGGGCTAGGACCTCATATGTAAATATAGCTTTTTTGAAACCGAAAGCAGAATGTGTGTGTGTGTGTAATCTGCTAAGCTTTATTGAATTTAATAAAGTGTAATTGTAAAAATACTGACCTGTTACTACAGTGGTTTCAATGTTTTTGCCTGTATGACCCTATTTTGGGATTTGCAATTCTGTAAGTCCAGACAGCAACACATGCAAAGTGTCTGAAATATGAGTTGGGATTGCAGCCCCGTCTACAGAGGGCGTAATCCCACTTGTGATCCCAATACACAATTTGGGAATTTAGAACATACTTCTATAGAACTTGATCAACTTACCTTTTGTTAAAGAATAGAACAATCTTTGTCTTATGCTGCCCTCTTGTGGCTATTCCTTAAAATCACATTATTTGTGCATCACTTACAAATTACATTCTCTTTGAATGTTTATTTTATTTGCTGTCATTGAAAGTAACACCTAAGATTAACTGGCAGAGATAAGTAACAATATTTAAAAATATCTCCTTTGTTTTTCTTATTTTACAACTGACATTCCCAATGTTGGGCCCAAGGCAGGAACGTGTAGGTAACTTAAAAACAAGTTATTTCTCCCTTTTGAAGAAGATGTGCCATTTACTCCTTTTGGGCATTGCAAGAGGGTTGCTAAAATCCTGAGGGTACCAACTGTCTTGGCAAAGGTGAGCAAGTACCATGATAGATGTTGTTGTAGCCCTCATCGCTGTAGGGTTTGAACACATTGCCAACATTAATAATAATCATCATCTTATATATAGCACCCCCTTGTCATGGCACTTGGAGTGCTTTACATATAACACAACTTTCAGTCCTCACAACAACCCTGTGAGGTAGGCTAGGCTGAGAGAATATTGTGACTGGCCCACGGTCACCCAGTGAGTTTCTGGCTCAGGCGAGACTTGAACTGGGGTTTCCCCCTACCACCCGGTCCAAGTACTGCACACTTAGCCATTGCCTCACACTGGTGTAATGAACATACTATCTCAGCACCTATGGCAAATAAGGAATTGGGACACAGAAAATAAAGCTGGCTTTTTTCAAAGGATTTGAAGAACTGGGCATGCAAGTCCCATTGAAATTCAAGGGAGAATTTGGCTCCCCCGAAAAAGCTGGTGAGTTGCTCAAAGTAAAAAGCAAGACTGTGGCAGGAATGAGAACAAAACCTCTGCCTAGTGCCCTAACAGAACACAGTCTGCCTCTGCTGCATAGAAGAGGCAGATCAAGGTCAGCCCTTTGATTAGGGAGGCCCAGGATGGATGGGGGCCAGAGTGGGTCCCTTTTGCAAATGGCAGCTAATTCTATGGACTTCTGCAAAGAGAACAATGCTGTTCTCCTGCAGCTACCAGCTGCGTGCGTGGGGCCCCCACCTTGGCCCCCACCCATTCCTGGACCTTCCCCTCCCGTCCCTGGAATTTCACAGGCCCTCTTTCCTGTCATGGGATCTGGGACAGTTGCCTCATCTCTCCCTGTGGGTAAGGCCTGGCCCCGAGGCAGATCGATGCAGACTCTATGCCCTCACTTGTACCAGCGGAAGATCAGAATCTGGCTCCGTATCCACACACGTTCTTCTCGGTGTTTCCCCTGCCAAAGAATGCTTTTGTCATAGTCTGGATTCAGTCACTGCCAGTTAGCTTTAATTCATTGCGAAAACAAAATGTTCTTCTAAATGCCATGCTGACCAAGGAAGTGACAATACTTCTAAATATGAAATGCCTTCCTACGCCAGTGGAGAACACAGTATTTGGAATCTCCAAAGACGAAACTGGTTACATCAACAAGCAGCCACCCAGCTCCAGAACTAGATTTCTTTTTTTTTTAAATTATATTTTTATTATTTTTCCATAACAAGCGGTAATTCACTTTACATACAGACAATAAATAGATGTGGACCAAGGCAAAATGCCCTTTACATCGGCGGTCCTTCACTACAAAGGTGAGTTACTCCCCTTAACTAAATTTTTGTTAAACATAACGATATATTCTCTTTGCCCAGGTTCAGATGTTTTTGTAATAACTCCCATACGTTACTCCATACAGCGTAAAAAGATTCAAGTTCTTGATGAATTTCAGCGTGTATATGTTCCAAGGTAAGTGTGAGCCAGATCCGGTGGATCCATTTCTTTAACGAAGGTCTTCTCTTTGATTTCCAGTTACAGATAATAGTATATATCGCTGCAATCCTTAGTTGTTGGCATGCTTGTCTTCGTTCCTTGATAACCTGTATCTCTGGAAAAATGCCCAACAAAGCAAATGTAGGCTGGAAAGGTATCTCTTGTTGAGCTAGATCATTCATATGTGGCCAGACTTCTTGCCAGAACTTATTTATATATGGGCAAGACCACCAGCAATGCATTCATGTCCCAAGAGTTTCACATCCCTGCCAACAAACACTTGGATATTCTGTATTTATTTTATGCAATTTACATGGGGTATAATACATTCGATATGTAGTTTTTTATTTGCGGTTCTCTAAGGGTTAATGACCTGGAGCCTTTATGCATGTTATCCCGTATTTGTATCATCGCCTTCTTTTCTATTTTTATTTGCAGGTCTTCTTCCCACTGAGAGAGAGACCCTCCATCAGGTAGGTTATATAGACTGTGTAAAACTTTATATATCCGTGAAATTATGTGTATTTGGGATGAATCCCCATATATTACTTTTTCCAGGTCAGTACTTTCTCTTACGTAGTGGGGTTTACTGTTTTTGATATTAAACTTGCTTTTTATTTTCGTATATGTGAAGGGGTCTGGCGCTCTTCCCAGTTTTTCTTTAATGGTGTCCAAAGTTAATATTTCCTCCCCTACAAATAAGTTTTTTGCTATTTGTAATCCTTTTGCTTCCCATAACTTACTGTCACCTGTATGTCTACCTTTCTTGCCCAACTTCCAAAAATTGGGGTAAAGGGGGATTTATTTTTTATCATCTCGGCTTTATTGTGCATTGTTCCCAGGTGTGGACTGCCATGCCTATGAATGGATGTTCCATATCTATTTGTTTTTTAATATCTATATCCTCTGTGAGTAGGGCTTTAAAGTTCTCCATCTTTCATAGGCTTTTTTCCATTTGTATCCAATCTGGGGTCTTATTGCTATGATACCAGTGTTTTATATCTCTTAGGGCAGAAGCCCAGTGGTATAATTTAATGTCTGGTGCACTCATGCCTCCCTTTTCTTTTGATGCATACAGAATTGCTCTTCTTACTCTAGGTTTTTTTCTGTTCCATATTATTCTGGCTATAATTTTATTTATGGAGGAGAAATACTCGTTAGGGATGTGTATCGGAAGGGCCAGGGAGCTATATAGTAGTTTTGGCAAGATTGCCATTTTTATTAAATTCATTCTTCCAGCCCATGAGATTTGCAAATTTTTCCAGTCTGCTTCCTTTCCATTAACTATTTCCACTAGAGGGAGAAAATTAAGTTTATAAAGGTCTTTGGGTTTTTTAGTGATGTTGATACCTAAGTATTTTATTGTTTTGCTTTGTACACTGAATGGCGTGGATTTTTGTAGCTCTATTTTAGAAAGTTTCTCCTCATTGAACATCAACATTTGCGATTTTTCAACATTCATCTTGTATCCTGAGACCGCACCAAATTTTTC
The DNA here is from genome assembly GCA_003113815.1 of Sphenodon punctatus. NCBI lineage: Eukaryota > Metazoa > Chordata > Lepidosauria > Sphenodontia > Sphenodontidae > Sphenodon > Sphenodon punctatus. The sequence goes on along the minus strand of QEPC01009887.1, from coordinate 175,844 downwards.
CACCATCTGTAATAAATTGGGTACTGTGTTTGGCAGGTCTGTTAGGAACAGAATCATGTCGTCTGCGTAAAGAGCAGTCTTCTATTCTTCCTTTCCGATTTTTACACCCCTGATTTGTTGGGATTGTTTTATTGCTATGGCTAAGGGCTCTATTGCTATGTCAAATAACATCGGCGACAGAGGGCAACCCTGTCTGGTTCCATGGGTTAGATTAAATTCCGGTGTAACTACCCCATCCAATATTATTTTTGCTCTTGGGTCTTTATAAATCAATTTTATCCATTCTGTAAAATTGCCCTTCATTCCCATTTTTTCCATAGTATGTAGCAGATATTTGTGTTCCACCATGTCAAATGCTTTCGCGGCATCTAGGGAGACCACTGCGGCCGGGGATTTACTTTTATGAATTTGGTGGATAATATTGATTACTTTTCGTATATTATCAATCCCTAGCCGCCCCGCTATAAATCCAGACTGTTCTGGTTCCATAATATTTGGTATGACTGTCCCTAGTCTGTTGGCCAATATTTTCGTAAAGATCTTGGCATCAGTATTAATTAGAGAGATTGGGTGGAATCTGCTACATACTTCCATATTTTTCCCCGGTTTCGGGCATAGCGTAAAGGTTCGGGGCATTTCTTTCTGTTGTAAAAATGTATTCAACATTTTGGTCAGTACTGGGCTAATTTGGTCTGCAAATGTTTTATAGAATTCTGCGGGGTAACTGTCAGGTCCTGATGCTTTGTTTTTTGGGAGATTTTTAATTACTACTTTGGCCTCTGTTAGCTCGATAGCACTATTGAGGTATTTGTTTTGTTCTATTGTAATTTTGGGTATCTTAATTGAGTTTAGAAAATTATCTATATCCTCTTTTTTGGGGTTTCTTGTCCTATAGATGTCTTCATAAAATTTCATAAAGCATCTTTCTTTTTCTTTTCCCATTAACATTGTTGAATCTTGTCTTTCTCTAATGTATGGTATACTAGTTTTTTGTCTCTTTTTTTTAAAAATCAATCCAGCCAATGCTTTGTCTGCCTTATTAGCTTTATCAAAATAATATGCCTTAGTGTATCTAATCCTGGATATCATCTGTTTCGTTTCTATTAAATTTATTTGGCTTTTTAGTATAGCAATTTTCTCTGCATTGATAGCTGGTTGTTTAGCTAGATGTTTAATTTGTAGTAATAGTTCATTTACCTGCTTATTTTTTTCTTTTTTCGGTTGCGTTCCTAAGGAGATGAACTGCCTTCTAATCACGGCCTTGGCCGCTTCCCACAATATTATTGGCGATATATCTGGCACATCATTAAATTGGATATATTCTGTTGTTGCTTTTTGTATTTGTTCTTTGATCCAGCTACTTTTCAAATAAAGTTTCTTCAAAGACCATCTTTGTGTGTCATTTTTTCTTTGTGTTTCCTCATTTATCTCTAGCTTCATAGCATTGTGGTCTGAGAAGGGAAGGATTTGGATATAAGCTTGCATCCCAGCCTTGAATAAATTCTGATTTATTAATATATGATCTATTTTAGTGGAAACTTTGTGCGGATTTGAATAGAAAGTAAATTCCTGTATTTTTGGATATGTCTATCCATTTATATTTTTCTATTAGCTGAACTATTCTATTTTGTTGCTTGTTTAATTTGGTTTTTGTAGATAGGTCCAGAGATGAAAGTGGGCTATTAAAGTCCCCACACAGCACTGCTCGTCCTGTCATTTTTTGTTCTATATTTGGTAACAGCTCTGCAAAGTAAGCTGCAGTGTTGTTTGGTGTGTATATAGAGCAAATAGTGTATTGTTCTTGCCCTATGAATCCTTTTATTATTATCATCCTGCCCTTCTCATCTCTTTCAATGCACTGCGTCTGCCATTTTAGTTTTGTTGATATACCAATCGCTACTCCAGCTTTTTTTTTTGTTTGCATTGGAGAAAAATACTTTATATCCCTTGTTAGCAAATCTATGATTGTCCTGCTTCAATAAATGAGTTTCCTGAATTGCAAATATTTCTACCTGTTCTTTATGTAGTAGCTGCCAGACCTTTTTTCTTTTTATTGGATTGTTCAGTCCACATGTATTGAAGGATATCAGCTTAAATTTATCCATCATCTATCTTTAAGTATTGTTTTTCCTTTATACTGATCCCTTTCACTTTCATATTTTATACCTTGCTTGCTTTGCTTTTTTTGCTGAATCCTGACTATTCCACTCCTTCTGTACCTGGATGAACCTTCTTTTAGTAATTTCCCTCTGTTTAACCAATAATAACCAATAAACTTCCCCCCCTTCCTTCCCCTCCCTCCATAACTCCTTGCTTCCAATTCCCTTTGTAGGGCATTCCTATATTTCTTATTTATATTTAACTTTACCCCCTATCTATTACTTCTACTTTTGAACTTTTGTGGGGAGCTCCCTTATAGGAGTGACGTGCCTATCAGGCTCTCTGCATCCCCCCAGACCCTTTGCCAACCACATAAACCTTTCTTTTGATCATTTTTTGTACAAGCCTTTTGTATTCTTAATTATACCTTTTTGCAGACTACTTACTGCATCCCTTTTTTTTAATCTAGTTATCATTCACATTGTAAATCTTACAACATCTACCAAGATTTCTTTACAGGCCCTCTCTCTTGCCTCTTTTCCAGTATTCACATTCAGTCTTCTTTGAAGTTCTTTGCCATATAATTCTGTAAATCAGTTACTTGAGAAAAGAATCTTCTCCTGCCTTGATGCACAAATGAGAATCTTGCTGGGAATAATATCTGGGCTCTTATATTTCTTTTATTAAAGGTTTCAAGCATAGGTTTCCAGGCCTTTCTCTTCTGTATGGTTTCATATGCTAGATCTGGATAGATAGAAATCTTTGCTCCTTGGTATATCATTTATGTTGCCCCTCTAGCTGCCTTCAACAGCGCTTCTTTATCTGAGAATCTGAGCAGTTTGACTATAATTGCTCGGGGGGGGATTGATCCTTGGGTTTAAGTCTCAGTGACCTATGAGCTCTTTCCAGCTCTATTTGGTGCAATTCCCCCTTATCAGGGAAAACTGCTTTGAACACTTGTAGCAGCAGCTTACATGTGCCTTCCACTTCTAATCCCTCCGGCACCCCCATCACTCTCAAATTATTGCGTCTAGAGCGATTCTCCAGATCTTCTATTTTTTTCTTGCAGAGCAGTTATTTGTATCTCAGTTCTAGTGGTTCTCTGCTCGGAGTTGTTTTCATGGTCCTCCATATCACTAATTCTTTGCTCTGCAGTTTCCATTCTTTTATTAACTCCCTCAATTTGCGTTTTTAAATCTCCCAATGTTGCAGATATAGTGGAGATCCCCTCTTTATTTATTGCTAAGTCCTCCTTTATTGATTTGAACAGTTCCAGTCCCTGCATCAAGTTGTCTGGGTCCCGGGCTTCTTCCCTGCGTGCTGCGTCGGCCATTTTATTAGCCGCAGCCTCACCTTTTCTTGTACTTCGCCGAGGGAGGTAGTATTTATCTATCGTAGAGTCCGCTTCCTTCCTCTTCTCTTGGCTCATTCCTTTTTAATAAGCTTTTCTGTTTTTTAGGTTATCTTTTTTTCCCCCAATTGCATTTATTTTCTTTGTTCTGGTATCGGGTCCGGCGGGAGCTCAGCCGCGCACGTCCTATCGCTCGCGCATGCCCAGTCAGCCCCCCCCCCGAACTAGATTTCTATTGCAGAATCGACACCCATACCTGCTCCTAGCCCTCTTCTGCCCACAAATCAAGGAAAAGTTAGAACAGATGGGGAGATGAATGTCTCATGATTGGCCGTGACAAACCTGGTTCTCCGTCCTCATGATTATGCACCCAGCTATCTTTGTCATTGGGACTCGATGACCTTTGCTCACATTCAAGAAGAGCGATTCCATCAGAAGTTCAGGGTTACCATTTCATTACAAAGTACCTATTTTCTGTTCATCTGTTGGCATACCTGGCCAGAAGAGAGCTCAAGTGTAACAGACTTTTAAGTTACTACCAGAAATAAACTCTCTAAAGCTGATCCTGTGCAAGAATTCTCACATTTGACGTATGGTAAAAATAATTTCTGACTTTTTGATTAGGAGTAGGTTTTGAATCGACAAAAGATCAGAATTCTTCCAAAGCCAAAAGTATATATTTAAAATCCTTACCATGTGACCTGTCCCTTTTTTTTAACTTTACATTTACCTAAAAGGTTGTTCTCTGTTCTAAGACTAAACCTAAGAAACGTATGACAAAATCTTTTTTTTAAAGGTGGGTTAAAAATATCATTGCAATCTCTTGCTGTAAGCTACAGGAAGTCATTCTGAATCAATAAGATTTTATTCAAGCACTTAGTTTGGGGGGTGGGGGGCAGTTAACTACAGTGAAAGATTACAAGCCTACTGAATGAAAAGAACAGAACTACAGAACTCCTTCTATGGGTTAGTTTTCAAAATCCATATTGCAATGCAGCAGTTTCACCACAAGAGGGAGCCATCATCCAGAGTCCTGCTTTACAAAATGACAAAAGCAATTGATGAAGTCCTGACTACTTTACCTATCTTAATCCTAGATGTAAGGATTCCAGTCATCCTTCATTTTCTCAGGATGATCCTGGTTTTCCTGTTGCTGTCCTGATAAATGAAAAAGTTCTTTGCAGAAGATAGCAGTATATCTTGGGGGGGGGGCGTGTTAAAAAATGAGGGTAGATTTGTTTTGTTTTGTTATACAAATTATATACCTTTGCAGCTTTTTCATGGTTTCAGATGACTGTCCTCAAGTATATTAGTGTGACAAATATATTTTTGATATCTGACAATTTTACAGTGTGATGTGTGAACATTTTATGACTGATTTAAAATATGAAGAATTGACCATTTATAATCTCAGTTCTTAAATCAGAGTGTTCTGACTTAATAAAAATAAACAAAGATTACTGTTGGCTTCAAGACTGGTTCCCAGTTATGAAGGGATCAATATTGAATCCAGGGTATGACCTCCTGGGACTCTTGCACCTGGGGTGGCTTACAAGAATAAAAACGTATAAAATTCACATAGGGCCCTGCAGACAGCAAAAACAACAAAATAAAACAGTAAATAAAAGAGCATCACCTCCCACATAATTAAAATCTCACACATAAACAACACCCCACCCCCTAAACAACTCACCCTCACCAAAGACCTGGCGGAACAGCCAGCTCTTATATTGGTGCCGAAATGAAGGCAGTTCCGGGGCCACCTGGGCCTCCACCGGGAAGGAATTCCACAGCCATGGAGCGACCACCGAGAACACCCTCTCCATAGTAGCCCCCCTTAATACTCAGGGGACCTTGAGAAGGGCGTTCCTGGATGACCGCAGGGGCCGGTCAAGGGCATGGTGAGTGAGGCAGTCCCATAGATAGGTAGGTCTCAAGCCATGTAGGGCTTTATAGGTAAGAACCAGCACCTTGAATCAGGCCCGGAAGACTATAGGCAGACAGTGCCGAGAGAACGGAGCACCGGTGTAATGTGCTTCCGACAACCTGCCCCCATAAGGAGGTGGGCCGCCGCATTCTGCACCAGCTGCAGTCTCCAAACCATCACCATGGGCAGCCCCACGTAGAGCATGTTACCAATAGTCCAATCTTGAGATAATGAAAGCATGAATGATAGTTGCCCGATTAGAGTCTGAGAGATATGGCCAAAGCCAGCACACTAGATTTAATTGGCGAAAAGCGCTCCTCGCCTGAGCATCTAGGTGGAGCTGCGAGCCAAGGAGCACTCCCAGACTCGACCTGAGGTCTCAACAGAGGGCAGACCCCATCAATGATGGGGTTCACCACATCCATCGCCTTCCCCACTAACATCACCTCAGTTGACTCACCCTCATCCAGTCTCCCACAGCCACCAGACATCGTGTAAGCGCCGAGACTGCAGCGCCTGGGTCCGATGAAAAGGGGAGAGAGTTGGGTGTCATCAGCATATTGATGGCACTGAACTCCAGACGATCTCGCCCAACAGCTGCATAGGAGAGAGCAGGAGAGGAGAAAGAACAGGAAGAGGGGAAAGAACAGAACCCTGCAGGACTCCACACGCGAGGTCCTGGGAGATGAAACTACAGGTATGTTCACGGTATACAAGCAACACCCCTAACTTGTCTACTGCCACTATCCGTTCAATAACCTTCCCTAAGAAGGGAAGGGTAGAGACAGGCCGATAACTGGCAAGGGCGTCAACATCCAAAGATGGCTTTTTAAGCACGGGCCGAACCACCGTCTCCTTGAGGCAGCCCAGCACCCCACCCTCCCGAAGGGAGGTGTGACCACACCAGCAGTGGCCCCAGTGTGTCCTGGCAGGTCTTAACTAGTCAGGACGGGCATGGATCTAATTCTCCTACTTCTCTGACCGCTCCTTTAATGTGTCTCTCTCCAACTCCGCCTCCTCCTCCTTCCCCCTCTCCATTGGTGTTCCTCAAGGCTCTGTTCTTGGCCCTCTCCTCTTCTCGATCTATACCTCATCCTTAGGCAAACTCCTTGCCTCCCATGGCTTCCAATACCACCTCTATGCTGATGACACTCAACTCTATCTCTCTACTCCCTCTCTCTCTCCCTCTGTTCAAGCTCGTCTCATCAACTGTCTCTCTGACATCTCTACCTGGATGTCTCAACGTCAACTCAAACTCAACATGGCTAAAACTGAACTCCTTATCTTCCCCCCTCATCCTTCCTCTCCTTCCTCACTGTCAATAACTATTGATGGAGTCACCATCCTGCCTGTCCCCCAAGCCCGTAGCCTAGGCTTCATCTTTGACTCACCCCTTTCTTTTAAACCCTACATTGACTCTGTTGCTAAATCCTGTCGCTTCTCCCTCCATAACATTGCTAAGATTCGCCCTTTTCTCTCTGTCTCGTCTGCCAAAACTCTTGTTCATGCTCTGGTCATCTCTCGCCTCGATTACTGTAACCTCCTTCTCACTGGCCTTCCCCGGTCTCACCTTTCTCCCCTCATCTCTGTCCAAAACTCTGCTGCCAGGGTCATCTACCTCGCCAGTCGCTTCGACCATGTGCAGCCCCTCCTCTCTTCGCTTCACTGGCTTCCCCTTCCTGAACGAATCCTGCACAAGCTCCTAGTCTTCACCTATAAAGCTCTTCACAACCTTGCTCCCCCCTACCTCTCTGCACTTATCGCCCTCCATACTTCAGCCCGTGCACTTCGCTCCTCCTCTGTCCCTTCTCTCACCCTTCCACGCCTTCCCTGCTCCCCTAAGCGCCTTCGTCCCTTCTCACTTCTAAATAGGGGGTTACCACTCAGGAAAAGGATCTTGGAGTCATTGTGGGCAGTACATTGAAATTTTCAACTCAATGTGCAGCAGTGGCCGAAAAAGTAAACAATATTAAGAATTATTTGGAAAGGGATAGAAAATAAAACTGAAAATATTATAATGCCTCTATATAAATCTATGGTGCGACTGCACCTTGAATGTTGTGTGCAGTTCTGGTCTCCCCAGAAAAGATATAGTAGAACTGGAGAAGGTACAGAGGAGAGCAACAAAAATGATAAAGGGTATGGAATGGCTCCTGCACAAGGAGAGGCTTGATATATTAGGGCTCTTCAGCTTGGAGAAGAGACGACTGAGAGGGAGTATGATAGCAGATTATAAAAGCATGAGTGCTGTGGAACAAGTAAACAGGAAACAGTTATTTACCCTCTCAAATGGTACTAGATCTAGGGGACACTCCATGAAACTAACTGGCAACAGATTTAAAACAAAGTATTTGTTTTAAGCAAAGTATTAACTTCTTGGGTTTTTTGCCAGGGGATGTGGTCAAAGTCAGTAGTATAGGGGTAAGTTCTTGAAGAGTAGGGCCATTAACAGGTATTAGCCAAGAAGGTTTACGAGACTTAACTTCTTAATGTCAGGAGCTGGGCGTGAACAACAGGGAATGGACTGGCCATTGTGACCTGTTGGGTACTTCTCCCAAGCAACTGAGATTGACCGCTGTCAGAGACTGGATGCTGAGCTCAATGGACCATTGGTCTGACCCAGTATGGCACTACTTATGTTCTTTTTCCCAATGATCTGCTTCCTTGGCAGTTAGAGTTGAAATAAATATACGCATTGAATATATTTGATCCAGGTCTGACGGGACAGCTACGAACTGCCATCTGTTCAGCTTTGTTTAGATATTTGGTTTGGATACTTTTGGCCTCGGTATTTGGTTATTTGTTTATTCATGTCATTTATTCATTTCAGATATTTGGTTATAACTACGTAATTTGCCTAAATTATGCCCTTATTTATCCTGGGCTGACCTTGCCACAGTGACCCGTGTGCTGGTGACTACGAGGATTGACTTTTAAAACACCCTCTTCTATGAGCTGCCGGCAGTACTTATCCGTCACTTGCAGCTTGTTCAGAATGCGGCAGCATAGCTGCTTACTGGTTTAGGCAGCCGTGATCATATAACGCCTGCCTTGCGTTCTCTGCATTGGCTGCCTGTGGAGTGACAGATTGAGTTTAAGATTGCGCTACTGGTTCTTAGGGCCATGAACGGTTTAGGCCCTGGCTATACTCAAGATCTACTTCTGGAAGCTCACGCTGATGGGTATCTCTGTTCAGGAACCACCCACTGTTTGGGGGTTCCGCCATCATGTCTGAAGTCAGCGGGCGATCGGGCCTTTGCTGTGGTGGGCCCGTCGGTGTGGAACTTGCTCCCGCGGGATGTTCATCTCTGTTTCTCCATCCTTACTTTTAAAAAGCACCTGAAAACGTATTTATTTTCTAGGTGCTTTTAGGATCGACTGGTGATACCCTTAATGTACTTTGGCCTCCCTTTTTGCCTGCCCCATTTAAAATGTTTAAATAATTGTTTAAATCATTTTATATGGTTCTATATTGTGTTGTTTATATGGTGTTTCACTTTTTGTGAAGCACTCCGAGTGCCATGAAAGGCAGCAGGGCACTATATAAATAAAATTATTATTATTACTATTAGTTGGTATTTTGGTTACTTTGGTTTAGTTAATGCACTTGCACACTAGCACTAAATAGTACAGAAATGAAGTAACCAAATAAGCAAACCAAAAATAACTGGATAAATGGATAAATCCCCCCTCATCCTTCCTCTCCTTCCTCACTGTCAATAACTATTGATGGAGTCACCATCCTGCCTGTCCCCCAAGCCCGTAGCCTAGGCTTCATCTTTGACTCAGCCCTTTCTTTTAAACCCTACATTGACTCTGTTGCTAAATCCTGTCGCTTCTCCCTCCATAACATTGCTAAGATTCGCCCTTTTCTCTCTGTCTCGTCTGCCAAAACTCTTGTTCATGCTCTGGTCATCTCTCGCCTCGATTACTGTAACCTCCTTCTCACTGGCCTTCCCCGGTCTCACCTTTCTCCCCTCATCTCTGTCCAAAACTCTGCTGCCAGGGTCATCTACCTCGCCAGTCGCTTCGACCATGTGCAGCCCCTCCTCTCTTCGCTTCACTGGCTTCCCCTTCCTGAACGAATCCTGCACAAGCTCCTAGTCTTCACCTATAAAGCTCTTCACAACCTTGCTCCCCCCTACCTCTCTGCACTTATCGCCCTCCATACTCCAGCCCGTGCACTTCGCTCCTCCTCTGTCCCTTCTCTCACCCTTCCACGCCTTCCCTGCTCCCCTAAGCGCCTTCGTCCCTTCTCACTTGCTGCCCCCCATGCCTGGAACTCCCTCCCTGTCCACATCCGCCTTGCCCCCTCCCTTCATACCTTCAAATCTCTCCTTAAAACTCACCTCTTTCGCTCTGCTCTGTCTGACTCTTTATCCTGCTGAGCCACTATTCCTATACCTACGATCTGTTTACCCTTATCCTTGCCACATGGACCTGCCTGCTGTCATTCTCATCGTAACCAAGCCAAGTACGTGCACTTGAGACCTCGCATCTTCATGAATGTTAGACCCCTTGTCTCTCCCTCTGTTCCCCTTCCTATGTCTCTCCCCCAGCTCCTGTCGCTCAGATTGTAAGCCCTAGGGGCAGGGACCGTGTCTATTTTATTACTTTGTAAAGTGCCATGTACACTGCTGGCGCTATATAAATGTTTGTTAATAATAATAATGTGAAGAATGTATCCATTTCGGATATAGATATGATTTGGATATTTGGAGGGCTACCTGAACATAGCCAGGGACACAAAATCAACTGTTCGTTTCAACACTACTAGCAGTCTCTCTGACAATGAGCTGAGAGGTATTATTATCCCTTCTGGTCAGCTGATTCCCTAGCAATAGCTGACCACCCTCATTCTCCCTCCATTTATTACAGCTGGGCTGGGGAGGTTTAGTTGACTCGGGGCAGGGGAGCCAGGGCCTGTTGACTCTGTTACAGGCAGCTTATACTGAAACTTTGCCATTGAGCTGCATGGTATAAAAGCAGAAGAAGAGCTTGTAGAAATATGTACAAAATCATATGCTGGGAAGCTCAGGCTGTAAAATTATTTTAAGAGTATTGCATGTACTGGCTGGGAATTGTATCCAGCTTCCGATTACAGGATTAGTAACCACTTCGAGCTTGAGTCTGTGTGATTCTATCTTTTAAAAAAAAAAAAAAAAGTCTGAAAAGACAGAACTTCCAGCACGTGCTTCAGCAATGATGGATGTATGCTGATATGCAGGAAAAAGGAGTGAGATAATAGTTATCCATAGTGTTTGCTCTGGACAGGGTAGAATTCTTGTCATTGCAGACAATGTTCTTATGGAAAGATAAATCCTGCCAGATGAACGATTTCCTTAGCTGCTTAGCCTGTCCTGCGGAGTCTCCCACAGGTCTCCTTGGTTTACTGAGGGCCTGCGGTGTTTGAAGCAGGAGAGCAGGCGATTGGAGAGACGGTGGCGCTGGACTCGCGATGAGTATGATCGATCGCAACATAAGAGCAATTTAAAGGCCTACGCTGTGGCGGTGCAGGCAGCAAAGAAGCAGTTCTTTGCTGCCCTTATTGCATCTGCAAAGTCACGTCCAGCGAAGCTTTTCCGGGTGGTGAAAGGTTTGGTCAGTCCTGCCTGTCTCCGTTTGGACCTGGAGCAATCCAGTGACCACTGTGACCGGTTTATCGAGTACTTTGTAGATAAGATCGCTTGCATCCACCACGATTTCGGTTCCACAGTTATTGCAGAGGACCATCTTGGGGCTATGAATGCCCCGTCCTGTACTGTTTTGTAGGATCGATTTCAGATGGTATCGCCTGCCGATGTGGAGTCCTTGTTGAGATCTGTTCGTGCCACCACTTGTGAACAAGATTCTTCCCCGTCCTGGCTGGGGTGGTTAGTGCCTCCCTTCGGGAGGGCAGGGTGCCTGAATGCTTCAAGGAGGCTGTTGGTAGGCCCCTGCTCAAGAAACCATCTCTTGACGCTGATGCTCCTGCCAGTTATCGGCTGGTCTCTAACCTTCCCTTTTTAGGGAAGGTTATTGAACGGGCTGTGGCACGGCAGCTCCAAGAACACCTGTGCGACCCCTGAGATCGTCCGTGGGGGCCTTTTTGGAGGTTCCCCGGGCAAGACGGGTGGCCACTGATGTGAGATCTTTTTCGGTGGCTGCCCCTGTGCTGTGGAATTCACTCCAGGAGGAGGCTCGGTTGGCCCCCACCCTCCTGTCGTTTGGACATTTGTGTAAGACCTGGCTATTCCGCCAGGCTTTTGGCAAGGGGTAGGGTTTGGGGGAGGGTGAGTTTTATGATTTGTTTTGTTTTTAAATGTTTTATTGTGAAATCTTGTGGTGTTCGTCGCCCCGAGCTGCCTTTGGGCAGGAGGGGCGGCATATAAGTTTTAAATAAATAAATAATAATAAAAAAATAAACTCCCTCAGATCCTGCTATTTTCTCTACTTCTCCAGGCTCCTCCGTGGCCTGTGTTTTCACTGGGGCAGGGAACAGGATCCTCACTCCCTTCCAGCAGGGCCCCAAACATGACTACTTCTAGGACTCAACAGAGTGTGGCTCCACAGGGGCCCCACATTTTACCGTTGCCCTGGGCCCTGCAAATTTTAAGGTGAGCCCTGTGTGGTAATTCTCTATTGGAATGGTGCAAGAGAGGTACAATAGCACTGAAGAGATGGTACACACTTTCCTACTGAGCCCTCCCAGACTGTGTTTTCGATCCGTTTAACACCGTTGTATTTATGTCCCATGAGCTAATTGCCATGAAATTCTTCTTTGAGGTGAGCTCTGTTTTCAAAATGCTAAGAAGCTTTGGCATAAACTTGTTTTTAATATCTTTCTGCATTTGGTTGCCCCTGTTCTCTATTGATGGTTGCTTACTAACATTTCCTTTGTTTTGATCCCTGCTCTTTAATGTCAGTGTGACCTGTTAATATTATGTCTCTTAATTTTTCCTCCATGCACGTACAGCAATACACATTGGTCTTTCCTAAAGTCCATGGATATTGACTTAGAAAATGATGCCACAGTGTCCATCGGGCTCTGAAACTGACTCTAATTTTTTATTATTATTATTATTATTTATTTTATTTTATTATTAGGAAACATTTATATAGCGCAAGCAATGTACCTGGTGCTTTACAAAGTGAAGGAATAGACATGAACCCTGCCCTAGGGCTTACAATCTGAGGGGGGGTGGGGAGACGAAGGAAGGGGAACAGAGGGAGAGACAAGGAGTGTAACATTCACAAAGATGTGAGGTCTCAGGTAACAGATTGTACTGGGTAAAGGGTATCAGCAGGAGTTAGGAGAGGGGAGCGAGGAGCTGGGGAGGGCAGAGTGGAAGAGGTGGGTCTTGAGGAGGGATCTGAAGGTATGAAGGGAGGGGGCAAGGTGGATGTGGGCAGGGAGGGAGATCCAGGTATGGGGGGCAGCTAGGGAGAAGGAACTAAGGTGGTTAGGGCGGGGAGCAGGGGAGTCGTGGGAGGGCAAGAGAAGGGACAGGAGGAGCAGAGTTCACGGACTGGAGTACAGAGGGAAATTAGCACAGAGAGGTAGGGGGAGCAAGGTTGTGAAGAGCTAGGAGCTTGTGTAGGCTTCGTTCAGGAAGTGGGAGCCAGGACCGGCCTTAGGGATGGCGGGGCCCAGGGTGAGGGAGAAATGTGGTGTCCGTTTTTACCGCCAGCGGGCAGCATGCCTAGGGACGCTCCCCGGCTCAGGGGGCACTCCCCTCTGTCCACTTCCAAAAAATGGATGGGCTGAAGGGAGTGCCCCCTCCACCTGTAAAGGCAGGGTAGGGCACTTGCCTCATCCGCTGCTGGTCTGTGTCCCGGCCCCTGCGCTGGGCCCATTCACCTTGCTCTGGTCCCGACTCAGCACACTTCTTCCCTGTGCCAGCCTGCCAGGAAGTCACTTTAAAAAGCAGGCCGAGGAGGTCACAGCCCGGCCAGTCAGGTCCAATGCATTGGTCCAATGCAAATGCACACCCCCCCCAAAGGCGGGGCCCGGGACGTCCGCCTCTAGCCACCCTGCGGTAAGGCCAGCTCTGGGGGGAGCCAGTAAAGAGAGGAGAGGAGAGGCTGCATGTGATTGAAGCAACGGGCGAGGTGGATGACCCTGACAGCAGAGTTTTGGATGGAGATAAGGGGAGAAAGGCGAGAGCAGGGGAGGCCAGTGAGAAGGAGGCTACAGTAATCGAGGCGAGAGATGACCAGGGCGTGAACAAGGGTTTGGGCAGACGAGACAGAGAGAAAAGGGAAAATCTTAGCAATGTTAGAATTTGAGGCATAGAATTTCATATTATCCATATAGAACTTGTGTGAAAGCCAGACTACAGTTTCTTTTTAAAGGGCATAACCATGGGAAAAACCACAGACATAGCCTTCTGCTCCAGTGTTTTAATGCTAGACAAAACCATAGTGGGCTCACTTAGGTCACTTTAAATGGATGGGCTGGCTGGGTGTGAGGTGGAGCAGAGGCATGCGTGCAGTCTGTGTAAAAGCACCCTTTGTCTTCTTTCCATGCTGAAAACCCAGAATCTTTTTAAGCCTCTCCTTATAAAAAAAAAAAAAAGCCGTTCCACCCCTCGGATCAACTTTATTGCCCTTCTCTGCATCTTTTACAATTCTTCCATGCCCTTTTTGAGAAGAGCTGGCCAGAAATGCACCCAGTTCTCAAGGTGTGCTGAGGGTGTGCACCAGGATTTATATTTATTTATTTGGATTTTTAGCCCACCCTTCCCAAAAGGGTCAGGGCAGTTTACAACATAAGTATAAAAACAGTACCATATAAAATATGCAAAAAATAAAAACCTTGTAAAAAATATAAACTCTACAAAGCTCTCATAAAAACCACTCCCCAAACTCCATCCCTGATGGCTAAAGGCCTGGCTAAATAAATAGGTTGTGCATTGCCTCTGGAAAATGCTCAGACTTTGGTGAACTTCCAGGGGAAGGGAGTTCCAAATCTGTGGAACAGCCTCTCTGCATGCCCTTGCCCTATGGGCTTGGTGCAGTAATGGAACTTGCAAGAGCACATCCTTCCCAGTTGACCTTAAGGAACGTGATGGAATATAGGGGAGAAGGCAGTCTTCTACATATGTAGGATCCAGGCCATTTATAGGTCTTTATAAGTCAAAATCAGCACCTCAAATTGGGCCTGAAATGCTATTAGACGCCAGTGCAGGCAGCACCAGTGTAATGTGTTTCCAGTGACCTACCCCCAGGGTACAGGCCGCCACATTCTGCACTAGCTAAAACCCCAACAGTCTTTAAGGGCAGCCCTATGCAGAGGGGTCTGCTCAGGATTGGGAAAGAAAGGGGGCAGAATTCCAGATCATGGTTCTATGCCATAGATCCAGCCACTAATCTGTGAGTGCATGCTTTCCTCTCCACTCCCTTCCCCTGAATTCCCTCTTTCAGTGCTTGAGGGAAGGGAACAGAATCTAGGGCTCAGATCCACAAATTGGAAAGGGCAAGATTAAAAAAAAACACCAGCTGTGGGCCAGATTTGGCCCATGGGCTAGAGGTTCCCCACTGCTGAATTAAACACTTGTACTGACCCAGATCCTGGACATGGGTAAGGGGAAAGAAAGGCACAGACAGAGGGCTTGTCTCCATAAGGATTTATTACTGGTTTGAAATGGTGTGCTTAAGGCAGGCTAATGTGTGCTGAAATCCTTGTATGGACAAATGAGCGCTTGTTTAAACACAGTTAACCCTGTGCATGGTGTAGGGCTAACCCTGACTAGCTAACACATATTAGCTTGTCTACAGGAGAATTTTAGCCTGTGTTAGCAAATACATCTGATCTAACGCAAGTTAGAAACACATTTTAGCATGTGTTAACCCCTGGTATAGCCGTGCCTGGGAGGCGAAGCATAAGAAATGTTTGGTGACCCAGTTTTAAAACCGCACGTGTGACTGATTTCCCTTTATGGCTCTTAGTGGGCTAATGAACCAGTGGGTGTTCCATAGCAAAGTGCCTGTTGGGAATGGCCAAACTTCCAAACAGAAATAAAAAGCAATCAATGGCTACGCTTGACGGCATCCGAAATATACAAATCCAAGTGAAGGAACTTAAAGCCGGTCAATATGTTACATGGCTGTGCAAACAAAGATTTTTAATGTATTAGTCAATGCTTGGACCCACTGGAGTTTGGACTAATGCATCAACTGTCAGCCAATAACCGATTGCAAATCCATAGTCTATTAGCGCAAAATACTTATTTAACTACTCCATTTGTAGGAGACGACTTAAGAGAGACTACAAAACCGTGGTAGAAAGAACAGTTATTTTAATCAGTAGCCTCTCTAGTAGCTCTCTCTCTTTCTCTCACTCGCTCAAATGAAGTTTTAAATAATTGGCTAAGGCTACAAGATACAGTGATGTGATTTAGAAAGGAAGGCCCAGGAAGGATAATTGGGACTCCTGGGTTCAAATCCCTGCTCTTACTCCTGAACCTGCTCCAGTGTGGCCAGCGCGCAGCCCCAGCAGTGCCTGGTTTAAACGGACCCAGTGCTGCTGTAGCCCACAGTCCATCCATGCGGTGTCTCCCTCCCCTGCCCCATAGAGCTGCAGGTGAATCGGATGCCACTCTAGGCTGCTGCCTGCACCTCTATGGCGTCACTGGGACAACTCCTGGCCTGAAGTAGAGCTGCAGTGGCCCATCCGCCACGTAGACCGGACCGCTGCTCTGCCCCCGGCCGGTGCTCTGGGTTTGGGCAGCCCGCTCTGCTTGCAGTGCTCCAGGATATTCCAGAGCACTGCCAGCAGAGCTGCGCCAGAACACAGACAGCCTGCCCCAGCTCTGCTCTGGCTCACCCCCAGGGAGGTCGTTTTTGAACAGGCAGCCTGCCTGAGGTGAGAGAGAGCAGAGGTGACTCGAGACAGCTATCCGTCTAAAAAACACCCTTTGTGTAAATTGTTTTGGGTGCATTTAGTTGTTTATTACCACCTGTGGACTCCAGTGGCAGCACCACTGTGTTGCTTCTCGTTTACCCCCGATGGCTTTATTCATAACGTTTGAACAGATTTAACACATGGTATCACTGAGCTAACTGGTAGAAGATCCCCTGATTTTTTTTTCCCTTCGGGCTCCTACCACTGACCAGCTTAGTGATACCGTTTGATAGATCTGCTGAGATGTCATGAAAAATGTCACCCTGGAGTAAAGCAGAGACGAGCAGTGGTGTTGCCATTGAAGTCCACAGATGATCATTGTGATGCCTGAAACAGAGGCACAGCTAGGATGGAATGAGTCCTGGTGTAGGACCTGGAATGCTCCCCACTTCCTGGATCCCTCTCTCTTCATATCTTTGCCACCACAGAGCTGTCCCTTTCTGCCCCCAAAGCTGGTGCTTGCTACACCTTCCTACCCTCTTCTGGCTTTCCTCTACCTGTAAATGCAGCTGACAGAGCCCTGTGTGAGAAAGAATGGTGTAACTTGGGGCTAAATTGGTGGTGGTAAAGGAATACTAAACCTGCCCTGACCCCCCCCTACCCACAGAAACCATACTTGAGACCCAGAAAGATCTTCCTTTGACTCTTTCCCTCATTGTGAAGGCCCCAACGACAATGAAAGCATTTGAAAACTAAACTCTGAAAGGTTTGAAACTTTAAAATAAGTTTACTGCTGCGTGGAAGGGTTTATTATTATAAAGTTTGCACGTTGTTTGCAGCACTGGATCAGAATAGGTATAATATAGCAATAGATCAGAAGAGATTAGCAAACAGAGCAAACTCACTTAATAACAAGGGCAGGAGCCATCCTCAATGAACCCAAAGAGCCTTCCCATTCCACACCACTAAGAACAACAACTTGGGCTATCGGCAGTTAATCTTCTGTCAGCTCACTGGCATTGCACTAACTCAGGAGGAGTCACATTCTCAGCAGATATGACCTGAGTAGGGCATCCCCCCCATTAAAGTTCCCAAGACAGTCTCCCTTTCCCCCTAGCCCCTTTGTCCTGCAATAAATCTATCTGGGTGAAAGTGACTAGATTTTCTTAGTCCATTAAGCACACTGTTTGCTTAAGTTTCAGCCTGAGGAACTTAGCAAGTCTTTAGTGGGTGCTAGTCACCCATTCACCTATGCACACATTCGCTACCTGAACCTATTATGACTGTGCCCTGGACCTGGAAGCACCTGTAATTTTTTTCTGTGCTTAAGTTTCTCTTGTCTGTGACAGCGCATAAAAGCAGATGACAGTAGCCCACTAAGGGCGTTTATACACGAGACAAAAAAGGCGGCTGATCCTTTGATCAGCCGCCTTTCTTTGCGCTCGTCTACTTGTTCCAGCTGCGTGTTACCTCGCGTCGGAGGGGGCAGGCGATCCTGCCCCCTCCGACGCGGATCCCCGAAGTGCCGGCTTTAAGCCGCACTTCCGGGTTCCCTTCTGAAGTGCGCACGCACAGAAGGTCGCGCATGCGCACTGAGCTCTAAGACGGGTCTGATGCTCTTCTGAACATCAGATCCGTCCGAGAGAGGTAGGCGCGGGGGAGATGCGGCACATTAAACGATCCCGCTTGTGAGCGGGATCGTTTATAAATGCCCTTAGGCTTGCTGTGACCTCTGGGCCACCAGTACGTTTGTTTTTGTGCCACGAGATGTTGGCCCAGGATTGCCCTGGGCTGTGTCGGTGGCTACTACTAGCCTGGCTTCTGACCTCAGGAAACCCCCTGAAGTCACAGCTCAGGCTGTGGCCCACTTGACCGGGCCACAGCAGGCTAGCACATCTGTTGTTGTCCACCATGTCCTGACTCAGATCCCCTTGGCACGGGGATAGGGTGCTGGGAGAGGCACGGCACATGACTGTTGCGGCCCTCCCTGGGCTGTGTAGGTGGTAGGACTGCAGTCCAGCCATGGGCATGTATGGTTGGTGCCCTGGCATGGGCCAGACCATGTGCCCTGTGGATTTCCACTCCGGATTGGGTTGTGATGGCGGCACGCCATCGTCACGTGTATTTTTACCCAGTGAGATATAATACTTACTTGTCTTTTAGGGAGATTTAGTGGTACAATAGCATATTTTAAAGTGCTCCAAGAAACTTCAGTGGAAGACACTATTAAAATGTAAACTATTACTTTCACACACAGCATTACCAGTGACCAAGCTTTGCCTACATGGACATGGCCTCAACACTAGCTATCTCTGCTGCCTCACCTGGGACAAACAAAAAATTTCTCATTAAAAAAAAAAAAGTGATGATTGCCTGTTTGCCCTCCTTGACACATACATTAATCTCCTCACTTGTTTCAGTTGGCATTTTAGTTGCTTAAACTTCTCTTGCTGAGGGCTGCTTGGCGTTTTCAGGTGAAGACAGTTACGCAAATGAGGACTGCTGTGCAGCTGATTTCCATGAGCTGACATTTTTAACTTTGTTAATTAATTTTTCAATAACACAATGATCAGAGCCAGGAGTGAGTGCCTCACGAGCCCATGTTCAACAGAAGTGGGTACATCTAAAGAAACCTCTGATTAGCATATTGGATTCTGTCTAGGCAATGACATCTAAGAGATGTTTGCCGCTGTTTATGCATGTATTTATTTTTCAAATTATAGAAGCTTTTTTTTTTTTTTTTTTTACTACATCATGGAGCTAAACAGTTTCCCATATCCCAACATATTTATCTTATCTCATTGCTGGGGGAGTTGGGGGTGGGGTGAGAAAAGGATAAGGAATCTCTTCTTGCCATGGAACTTTCTCCAATCCATTGGATGAAATAGCTTTCATGACTTCACCCCTCTTTCTGTAGGGAATAATACCAATAGTCCTGTCCTTCTTCTCCACCACTGGGCATTTTTTACACACACGTTAAAGTTCTGGATGTTTCAATCTTCTGGGTTTACAAGTCCACAAGTAAGTTCTGGATTTATTTTTCACACACACACTGCCCTTTTTATTTTTATTTATTTATTTATTTATTTAGAGGCAACCTAAAATAGCCACAGCTGTAGATGTGACAGGCTGCCATGAAAATCAAGTGACCACAGCTGCCTGGAGCAAAGCAGTTTATCAGGAGAACTGTTTACACACAAAAGTTCTGGGAGAAGTTCTACTCAGAAGTTCAAAGATCTTGATGTTTAAGATCTGGGTGAGTGATTTAGACACACAGAAAGTTCAGGATGTAACAGCAAACTTCCAGGAGAAATGTGTGTGTAAAAACACCCACTGTCTTCTGTCTTGCAGGACACTCCATTGTGTAGCAGTATTTTACTGTGTCTGTGATGCAGGTCCTTGGCTTTTTTAAAGTTTCTTTGCATTTCAGTCCACTATTGCCATTCTCACATTCCTGCTTCCTGTATGTCCATCACCAACTGTCAAGAGCTATTTAACTCATAGTTCCCCTTGCTTGTGAGAATGGGAGCAGAGAGGAAATAGATACGCTGGAGGAAATCCTCTGAGTAAAAAATCCATATCCGGCATGCTTGTGTGAATGCACATCCACTTGCACAGTGGAACCATAGAGGTTTTAATGCAAATAGCCACTTCAACATGGACAGAATTTGTCCCTGCATGCAGATCAGTGATGGCCTCTAGTGGTCAAGATAAGTCATTACAAGTTACTTACTCCCGTCATTATAGTGAGGGTAATCCTAATAATACAGCAAACTTCTGCTAATCACACAGCTCCCTGGGCTTCTGAGGGTGGAATTCTGCCCTTAGCTCTTATGGCACTTGTAATCTTCAAAGTGCTTTATAAACATTAATACATTAATTAAATGTTCTCCCCTTCCTTCCTGCTAACAAGGTTTATTAAGCTGAATGTATTTTTCTTTGGGCAGCGCCTGTGAGCAATCAGATGAATAATTTTCTTGCTAAATTTAATATTGAAGCAGTGGAAAGGAGCAGAGGCTGACAGGAAGAGGGGAAGGCAAATTAAGCCTTGCTGCTGTCAGAGAAGCGCAAAAGTCACAGGATCGATCCTCCGCATCAGGGTAGTTCAATTTAAACCAGTAAGTCCTGCAGCCACACTCTGCTGCCTTCACCTGTTGGTTCTGCTTCCTTCTCTCCCTTGCCACCACTAAAAGGAACAGTCCTAAACTAGGTCATTTGTGACCTTGACAAGTGGATGAGAACAGACTAGCACAGATGCAGGAGAAGGAACTGTTCACTGTTTAGAAGGCAACAAGAACACCAAGGTCATATTTTCACGAGTCTCTTTTCCTGCATTTTTAATTTCCTGTGGAAGATAACTAATGCACCTATTCATTTTTCACATGTTGCCTCTCGTGCTGTTAATTTTACCCCACAAATTACCACAGCTGCTGCAAGCAATCCCATAATGCTGCATGGATGGTTTTTGTGTGATGCATTGTGGGGCACTTGCTACATGTGCTGCAGACTAAAGTGGGAAGTATTCCTTCCCACCTCAAAAGAAACGCCCCAGAAGAAATTAGCATCATTGTAAAATCTTGGCTTGCACCCCAATATTTGTGAGTTACTTGCAAATTAGAAGCCAGGCATCTTGTCAGCTAATCTAGTCACATAGTTTAAAAAGTGCAGGAGAAACAGGCTCTGATGAGACTCCACCCACTATCTATTTAAATTGTTTTGTTCTCATATCTTGCTAAGTGAAGTACATTTGAGAGACAGACTATTTTAGTGATTAGGGAATCAGAAGACATGGGTTTTATTTCCACTTCTGATACTGACCTGCTATTAGGGTTGCCACCTTCCCAGAGGCTTGAGCTGAAGGAACAGAGCCACGTCACGAAAGACAGCAAGGCAAAGGGATTTTCCTACTCCTTTCTGACATGGCTAGACCCACTTCAGAGTGTCATGACATCTCGAAGGGGACAGGGTCACGTCAGAAAGAAGGCCACAAATGATCATATTTACTTATTATCATTTCACTTTTTTTTTCTGATTAAGCATATATATATATATAATCAGAATTGTTTTGTGAAATTATAAAGTAATAATAATAATATTTTCTTATACATAGCACCCACCCCCGTAATGGCACTTGGAGTGCTTTACATAAACACAACTTCTAGTCCTCACAACAACCCTGTGAAGTAGGTTAGGCTGAGAGAATATTGTGACTGGCCCAAGATCACCTAGTGAGTTTCTGGCTCAGGCAAAACTTGAATTGAATTTTTAATACTATGGTTAAAACTTACCCTGTTTTCAGATGAGCATAATACCAGTATTATTCCCTATAAATCCGGGTTGAAGGTGATCGTCTGAACAGCCAGTTACCGGTATAAATAGTTCTACTTCCGGGGTGAATCCTGTTTAAATGCCGGTATAGTTCAACCTGGATTTAAAGGTCTTATCTATATCTGATTGAAACAGTGTCGGAATAATATCCGTGTGAACGCCTAAACCGATATTAAGCCCCAAGACCATTGAGATTTGGAGGAAGAGCTTACATCCCCTCTACCCATCCACTCCATGGACACTGTGAGGAGAGGGGCTCACAGCTGCCCACACAGCAGCTAGGAGAGGCACCCAGGCAGTAAGAAGACCAGACACGCAGGGACTTGCTCCCTGATTTCTTTTCCTTTTATTATCGATTTATTAAAGGTTTTTTTTTCTCTCATTCTTTTGTTTTTTAAACTGAGTGGGCTTCAACTGGGCAGCCATCTACTGCACAGGCTCTGCCTCCTCGCCACTCTCTGAGCCTCGGCACGGCAGGAGCCCCTCAACACGCGCTCTCACCCTCCCCCACACATGGAGTCTCAGGAGTGGATTCAGCAGCACCCGTGCTGCTTGAGGGTCTCCTCTCCTGGCCAGACTTAGACGCTAGGACTGGCACTCTCCCCCTCTCTCCGCTCCAGGGACCCACAACAGCAAGTGACAGGTAGCTTCAGTGAACCATGGGATTGATGGAGTCGTCCTAGCAACCCCTAATACTGACATGAGCGTTCAGACGACAATACTGGTACAATGATTTATATCGGCATGACTGCGATTGGCTGAACACTTAATCCTGATTAAAACCACGTGAGTTTAATGCCAGTTTTATAAATAATGCCAGAATTACGGCGTTCATCTGAAAACAGCCTCTATCCTCTCCATTGACTAGCTTAAGGCCTAAGTTTGATTAATCTCTCATAGTATATGATTCCCCACACTACACCACCGTAGCCCTGCTCTGGAGACACCATCTCTAGGAGAGAGTGAGAAAGGCCTTCAGCCTCTGTGCACGCTCACTCCTCCCTTCATCTCTGCTGCCTGCAGGTTGTGGTTTGTGTGAGTGCAAGAGGGATGTGAACACTTGTACACTAGGAACTGGGCTGAGATCATCAACTGCTCTCTAGAGATGCCACCAAGAGAAGCCACAGATGGTAGCCATTTTCAGCTTCTAGTCTTGTGGGGGTCGTAGCTCCCCAGGGTGTAATCCATTCCTATTTAAATAATCTGCACAAAAAGACCTTTGCACCACTGAAGTTTTAGTTAGGGACTTGTAATGACGACTGTCTTTCTGCTCAGCAGCATACAAGAAAATTCAGTGAGATTTACTCATGTGCTGCAGTGGAAGCAGGGGCATAGCTACCATGGAGCAACGGTCTCAGTTGAGCTCATGCGCTGGACTCTTTTGTGGGGGGGGCCTTTACAACCAGTGTGAGCAGGGCTAGGAAATTTTCAGAGTGGTCAGGGGCAGAACGCTTGCCCTGCTTCCTCCCATGGTCACTCTGAAAACGTCCTGGCGGTGCTCAGGCTGTTTGTGTGTGTTGGCAGCTTGCAGTGGGGCTCCCAGCTGGGGCACCTCCAGCATGGTGGCAGCCTGAAGTGGGGGCTCTCACTCCAACCCCTGGAGACTCCATCACCGTACCCTTACGATGGGGCCCTATGTAACAGGGACATAAGCCTGGGCTCACTCCAGCGTTGCTACACCACTGAGTGGTAAAGGGCCTCTGGGGTGAAGTCAGACGAGGGCTTAGAAGAAGCAAGACTCCATAACTCTTTATCGACACCCTTGTCATCTGGACACCTAGAGCATTGCTTTTAAACTTGTGTCTGTGAACCAAATCTGAAGTGCATTGAGTTTTCATGTTTTAAGCTGTGGCGATATGGACCCAGGCAGTCCTTTCATGGGTGGGACTGTTCCTCAGAGATGCCCACAAAATGAAGCATTCTCCAAAGTTCAGGCTCCGAAGTTCTGTCTGTGTTATTTTAGAGGAGCCAAGAAAAGCTATTTTAATCAGGAGTTCACTGCAGGAGGGAAGAGAAATGGCGGGAGTGAAAATTACCAGTTCAGCTCATTGGGATGTGAGGAGTGCCCTGCTGTTTCTATTTATAGAGCACCTTGTTCATTTTTTATTATTACTAGAAACAAGCTCAGATGAAATTGCCTGGAGTGCAGAAATAAACACAGGTTTAAAAAATAGCTCACTGCCAAACCCCAGTTGCTAATCTTTTGGATGAGACATAAAAGCCCAGATGCTGACCTCATGTTGTCTCTTTGGGCCTGATTTACAGGAGTCCTGAGCACCCACAGCTCCCATTGTCCTCACCTCAACATGCAGGTGCTCAGCGTTTTGAAAATCAACTCCTAATGATCGCATGCTGTGCTTTGCAGAATGCAAAGAGAGATCTAACCTTCCTGTCATTTCTTTCCACTTTCCACTGGATGCAATATTCTTCACTCTGTCTTGTGAGCATTGCAAACAAAAAGGTAGCTATGTTTGTTTGTTTAGTGGTGAGTGACGTGATTGTTGTTTAGTATTAATTATTATTTTATTTATATAGCACAGCAATGTACCTGGTGCTGTACAATCATTATAAACAGGTCCCTATCCCAAAGGGCTTACAATCTAACAAAGACAGGGGAGGGGAGACAAGGGAGAGGTGAGCATAGGGTGGCCAGATATGCACATTTTAGAGGACACTTATGAGAAATACAGGTTTCAGGGCTGCACTGGCTTAAAATGTGCATATCTGGCCACCCTAAGTGAACATAGGGAGTGACAGGGATACATTCATGAGGTTGAGAAGTTGCAGGTGCACATACTTAACTTAGGGCATTTTTAAACGAGCAGCGCAAAAGCCGTCTCGCTACCTTGAGAGACGGCAGCTCGCTGATGCGGATGTGAGGTGGAAGGATTGCAGGGTCGGTTTGACGCGTGAAAGACGCGGCTACAAACCGCATGAAGGATTTAAACAAACCAGAAGGACGCAGCTACAAACCGCGTGAAGCATTTAGACGAGAACAAAGCAAGGCGACTGATTAAAGAATCAGCTGCCTTTTTTGTCTCGTCTAAAAACGCCCTTTGTTACAGGGGAGAGAAGGATTCTGAGTGAAGAGGAGGCAATTTCCTTCTCATGATGAGTAATGGAAAGCATAACGGAAGAGGTAGGTTTCCAGGAGGGTTTTTGAAGATTGGGTGGGAGCAGAACACACGTATTCAGCAAGGGAGTTCCAGAGATGGGGTGTAGCAAGGGAAAAGGGGCAAATACTTTTCAGCAGCAAGGGAGTTGGGAGCAGGTGAGGGTGGGGAAGCTCCCGGGTGGGGATGTGGTGGGAAATGAGTGCAGAGAGATAGGGGGAAGCAAAGCCATGAAGAGCCTTGAAGATGAAGACAAGGAGCTTGTGCTGAATACATTCAGGAATAGGGAGCCAGTGTAGGGCAGAGAGGAGGAGCTGAACATGGTCAAAGTGACGAGCAAGGTAGATGACTTGGGCAGCAGCGTGTAGAACGGAAATGAGAGGGGGAAGGTTGGAACAGGAGAGACCAGTAAGGAGGAAGTTGTAGTAGTCATGAAGGCAAGAGATGACTAGAGCACGGACTAGGGTTTTGAGACTGGAAGCTGTAAGGCAAGGCTGGATTTTTGCAATATTAGGTAGAGCAAAGTGACAGGACTTGGCAACAGCCTGGATCTGAGGTGAAAAAAAGAGGGCTGAATCCCAGGCTACATGCCTGAGGGATAGGCTGGATGGCGACTTCCTTGGTGTAAACTGAGAGAAAACACTGAGAGAGAGAAAGGGAGCAGACAGCAAGCGGCCCAGGAGTGGAGCGGCCCAGGACCTAGTGAACAGGCAGAGCAAACAGGGGAGTTTGCCAGGGAGGGAGCCGTGGGAGGGAGCCCTGGGTGGGACATCCTGGTAAGGTGAGGTGAGGTGAGTGCACTTGTTCAGGACAGTTAACCCACGTTCCCTCGTACATAATCACAGAACTAGTGCTAAGCCTAACGATCCCCCTAAATAAGATGCAGACAGCAGTCCAGCAGTGGGATGGGGGATATGCAGTCTTTTGCACTGAGTGTCACATGTATGGCTATCTTCCTGTTGAAGAGAGGTTGTATGTATGCACCTGGTGCAAAGAGCTCCTAGCTCTCAGAGAATGTGTACAGTCTCTGGAGGCTAGAGTGGCAGAGCTGGAGGAGCTGAGGCAGACAGAGAGGTTTACTGAGGAGTCCTTCAGGGACATAGTAGAACGGTCCCTCCTCCACTCTGGCAGCCCCTGTGCTGCTTTGGAGGGGCAAGGTCTCCAGGAAGGAAAGCATCAGACTAGAATGGTGGGAAGTGATTCTGTACCTGGGACCTGCATTCCAGGTGATGCATTATCCTCTCTCACTGAGGGTATTTCTCCAGAGATGTGTGCCCAGAGGGGTGGGAATAGGACAGCTGTGGTAGTTGGGGATTTGATTATTAGGAATGTAGACAGCTGGGTTGCTGGTGGTCGTGAGGATCGCATGGTAACTTGCCTGCCTGGTGCGAAGGTTGCGGACCTGCCGCAACACATAGACAGAATCCTAGGGAGTGCTGGGGAGGATCTTGTTGTCGTGGTCCATGTTGGCACCAATGACATAGGTAGATGTAAGAGGGAGGTTCTGGAAGCCAAATTTAGGCAGCTAGGTAGTAGACTGAAGTCCAGAACCTCTAGGGTAGCATTCTCGGAAGTGCTCCCCGTTCTACGCGCAGGACCTCAGAGGCAGGCTGAGCTCCAGAGTCTCCATGTGTGGATGAGACATTGGTGCAAGGAGGAAGGCTTTAGATTTATTAGGAACTGGGGAGCCTTCTGTGGAAAGGAGAGCCTATACAAACGGGATGGGCTCCACCTTAACCAGAATGGAACCTGCCTGCTGGCGCTAAAAATTAAAAATGTGATAGAGCAGTCTTTAAACTAGAACCTGGGGGAAAGCCGACAGGCACTGCAGAGTGCAAGGTTCGGGCTGTGGCATCTCCAAAAGATGTTACTTTAGAGGAAGTAGAGTATCTTAAGACTAAGGATAAGATTTCAGGTGGAAGGCAAGGGATTTCAGGTGGAATGCGGGAGAGAACAGACAGATAATGATTCCAGAGCGCCTGTTTCAGTTACCTATAATGTACACATTAAACAGAAGAATAAAAAGACTACATTTAAGTGTCTATGCTAATGCTAGAAGTCTAAAAAGTAAGATGGGAGAATTAGAGTTTATAGCACTAAATGAAGATCTAGACATTATAGGTATCACAGAGACCTGGTGGAATGAGGATAACCAATGGGACACTAATACCAGGGTACAGGATATATTGAAAGGACAGAGGAGATCGTGTTGGTGGTGGGGTGGCTCTGTATGTTAAGGACAAGGCAAGTAGAATAAAAATTTTACAGGATACAAACTGTTCCCTTGAATCCCTATGGATTGAAATTCCAGGTATCAAGCAGAAGAGTATAGCAGTGGGGCTATACTATCATCCCCCTGACCAGAATAGAGAGACTGATTATGTAATGCTAACAGAGATTAAACAGGCTACTAAAACTGGGAATGTAATAATAATGGGTGACTTCAACTACCCCAATATTGACTGGGTGAATGCCTCCTCGGGGCGGGATGTGGAGGTAAAATTTCTGGATGCCATA
This sequence comes from Sphenodon punctatus, assembly GCA_003113815.1. Lineage (NCBI taxonomy): Eukaryota > Metazoa > Chordata > Lepidosauria > Sphenodontia > Sphenodontidae > Sphenodon > Sphenodon punctatus. The sequence goes on along the minus strand of QEPC01009887.1, from coordinate 148,683 downwards.
AATGACTGCTTTTTAGAGCAATTGGTTCCGGAACCAACGAGGGGAGGAGCTACTTTAGATCTAGTCCTAAGTGGCACACAGGAACTAGTGCAAGGAGTAACTGTGGCCGAGCCACTAGGCAATAGCGATCATAATATAATCAAATTTGACATAGTTGCTGGAGGGAGAAAGTTAATTAAAAGTACAGCACTGGCTTTTAACTTTAAAAAGGGAGACTATGCCAAAATGAGGAAGCTAGTTAGAAAGAAACTAAAAGGCACAGTTGAAAGGACTACATGTTTGCAAGAGGCATGGAGGCTGTTGAAAAGCACCATCTTGGAAGCCCAGATTACATGCATCCCACAAGTTAAAAAAGGTAGCAGGAGGACTAAACGTCTACCACTGTGGCTAAATGGAGACGCAAAGGAGGCTATTAGAGCCAAAAAGGCATCCTTTAAGAAATGGAAAGCTAGCCCCAATGAGGAAAATACAAAGGAGCATAAACACTGGCAACGTAACTGTAAGGTGCTAATAAGGCAGGCCAAGAAAGAATTTGAAAGGAGACTTGCTAAAGAGGCAAAAACAAATAATAAAACCTTTTTCAAGTATATCAGAGGCAAGAAGCCTGCTAGGGAGTCGGTTGGGCCATTAGATGACCAGGGAGTAAAAGGGGCACTCAGGGAGGACAAGGACATTGCAGAGAAGCTAAACGAGTTCTTTGCTTCGGTCTTCACTGCGGAGGATGTTGGGGAGATACCCACGCCGGAACCCTACTTTGTAGGTGATGAATTGGATGAACTGTCACAAATCAGCGTGACCCTGGAGGAGGTTCTAGAGCAAATTGACAAGCTTAATACGAACAAATCACCAGGGCCAGATGGTATTCACCCCAGAGTTCTGAAGGAACTCAAATGTGAAATTGCAAACCTACTAGTAGTAATTTGTAACCTAACGTTGGCATCTGGCACTGTACCTGAGGACTGGAGGGTGGCAAATGTAACCCCAATATTTAAAAAGGGATCCAGAGGTGATCCTGGAAACTACAGACCGGTAAGCTTGACGTCTGTGCCGGGCAAAATGGTGGAAACTATCATTAAGAACAGAATCACTGGGCATATTGATAAACATGGCTTAATGGCAAAGAGTCAGCATGGATTTAGCAAAGGGAAGTCATGCCTCACTAATCTCTTGGAATTCTTTGAGGGCGTAAACAAGCATGTGGACAGGGGAGACCCAGCAGATATAGTGTACCTGGATTTCCAGAAAGCTTTTGATAAGGTCCCACATAAACGACTCTTGAGAAAATTAAAAAGCCATGGGATAGGAGGTAGTGTTTTGCTATGGATTGGTAACTGGTTAAAGGATAGGAAGCAAAGAGTGGGACTAAATGGCCAGTTTTCACAATGGAGGGATGTAAAAAGTGGTGTGCCCCAAGGATCTGTACTGGGACCAGTTCTTTTCAATGTATTCATTAATGATCTGGAAAAGGGTGTTAAGAGTGAGGTGATCAAATTTGCAGATGACACCAAGTTATTCAGAGTAGTCAGAACACGAGCAGACTGTGAGGAGCTGCAGCAAGATCTTACAAGACTGGGTGCCTGGGCATCTAAATGGCAGATGAGATTTAATGTGGACAAGTGCAAAGTGATGCACATTGGGAAAAATAATCCAAATTATGAGTACACAATGCTGGGTACTAAGCTAGGAGTTACCACTCAGGAAAAGGATCTGGGAGTGATTGTGGATAATACACTGAAATCCTCAGCCCAGTGTGCCGCAGCGGTCAAAAAAGCAAATAGAATGTTAGGAATTATTCGCAAGGGAATAGAGAATAAAACTGAGGATGTCATAATGCCTCTATACAAATCAATGGTGCGACCGCACCTTGAATATTGTGTGCAGTTCTGGTCGCCCCATCTCAAAAAAGACATAGCGGAACTAGAAAAGGTACAGAGAAGGGCAACAAAAATGATCCAGGGTATGGAACAGCACCCGTATGAGGAGAGGCTTGATAGGTTGGGGCTCTTCAGCTTGGAAAAGAGACGGCTGAGAGGAGATATGATAGAGGTCTATAAAATCATGAGTGGTGTGGAACTTGTAAACAGGGAATGGTTATTTACCCTCTCAACTAGTACTAAAACTAGGGGACACGCCATGAAACTCACAGGTGACAGAGTAAAAACAGACAAAAGAAAATATTTTTCACTCAACGTAAAATTAGGTTGTGGAATTTACTGCCAGAGGAGGTGATCAAGGCCAGCAGTATAGCTGAGTTTAAAAGAGGTTTGGACAAGTTTCTGGAAGACAGTTCTATTAGCAGCTATTAGCCAGATAGGATTGGGGAACAAAACCCCTTACTGTCAGGACTGGGGATGACCCACAGGGAATGGATAGCATGGTGACCTGTTGGGTGCTTCTCCCAGGCCCCTTGTGATTGGCCATTGTCCGAGACAGGATGCTGGGCTCGATGGACCGTTGGTCTGACCCAGTATGGTGGTTCTTATGTTATGTTCTAAACACGAAGGGGAATGTTTTGGGGGAAAGATGAGGAGTTCAGTTTTGACCATATTAAGCTTGAGTTGGTGGTGAGACATCCAAGCAGAGATGTCAGAGAGATAGTCTGCAACATAAGACTGGATGGAGGGGGAGAGTGTAGAGGAGGAGAGATAGTTAAGTGTCCTCAGCATACAGGTGATACTGGAAGCCAGGAACTCCCACAGGGAGAGGAAGCAACCAAGAGATATGAAGAGAAGTTGAGACCCGAGTCCCAGAACCCAAGGAAGCAAAGCAAATCCAGGAAGAGGCCGTAGTCAACAGTGTCAAAGACAGCAGAGAGATCGAACAGGGCAAGAACAGGCTAAGGTTGCTTTTAGACGATCGCGCTGTGCGCTCGCGTGGGGTTTCAAAAACCCCGTGAGGAGACATTACACATGACGCCACCGGCAATCGCGCTCCTGATACGGCGCCGCACATTCTTTTCAAGCTGCGAATGACCTACCTCGATCAGGCTCCCGGTCAGTTCGCAGCTTGAAAATAATGTGCAGCACGTATCGGGCCATGATTGCCGGCGTCGTCACGTGTAATCTCTCCTCGCGAGGTTTTTGAAACCCCGCGCGAGCGCACAGCGTGATCGTCTAGAAGCGGCCTAAGAAAAAGTAACTGGTGAATTTAGCGAAGGCGGTCCCAGTTGAGTGGAGAGGGTGGAAGCCCGATTGAAGGGGTTCAAGGGAGGAATTGGAAGAGAGGAAATCAAGATGTATTATTATTTAGTATTTTGTGAAAGAAACTTAACTTGGGGGAAGGGGAACCTTTTCCTTTCTATGAGCCACTTTGAAAATTAGTGCAAGCTCTGTGTGCAGGACAGGAGCTAGCGGCTGGGGTGCTTGAGGGGCGTGCTTGGGGTGGGAGAAAGAAGGAGAGAATCCATATCCTGGATCTGTGCCACAGATCCATTCCCTGTCTTCGACTGCAATCCCTCATCTCTGTTCCCTTCTTCTGAGGCTCACTCTTTCAGTCTTGGAGCGGAGGGTTGGGCCAGAACAAAGAATTGGAAAAACTCCAAATAAAAAACAGTTGCAGGCTGGGTTTGGCCCATGGGTCAAAGGTTCCCCATCCCTTTATTAAATGGAAGGTTTTATTATGAATGATTATTTTCAGGTGAAGACGTATTTCAGGTGTAGCTAGTCATAGAATCGCAGATCTAGGATTCCTCGTATAGCTGGCTGTAATGGCATCCATTACTCGGAAACATTAGTGCAGTGTTTAGCTCTCTGCTTGGGGAACACAGATTTTGTCTCTTTCCCCTGAACAACTGGATCACTGAGCAATTTAAGCTGTACTTTGCCTGCTCTAATATGGCAATTTACTCAGGATTAGTTCCAGTGGGACTACTCTGGAGTGAATAGTTTGAGGAGTGTCCGTCTAAATGTTCCTGGGCTTTTTCTTTTACTCTCCCTTCTAACACTTCTTTCCTGACTTCACTGCGTCCAGTTCCATCGACAGCAGTTTTCCTGGGGTCTCCAGTGACAACATGAAAATCGAGAGTCCTGTAATCTGTCAGTCTGATCACAGCTTTCCCTTTTACATGCCATCTGCCTGCAGCCATGCTGATGCACTGAACTTTTCGCTCTTTCTGCTTGACATTTTTGACAGTGGTATAGTCAGAAGATTAAGATGATTGGCTGATCCAATTCAGTTAGCCAAAAGAGAGCTCAAACTTTAGATAGGGATACCCTCTCGACCGCCCAGTAACAAATGAGTCATTTGGGGTTTTGTATCTTAATCCATCCCAGGATCTAGTGAGAGTGTGCAACATCCTGTATTCCCTCTCTTCTTGTGATGTGCTAGTGGAAAACGACCCATGTGCTTTGGAAGCTGCTGTGCCTACCATTAGCTGTCTCTTAATGTCTGCGGTGAAGCTGATACATGGCTCAGAGATGGAAAAAACTGATTTGGCTATTTTTAGGGTGTTCTTAAAGGAACGTTTCTAACTTGATGTCACCAGTCAAACACAAGTGCAGATTTCTAAAATTAAATGTCTGTCTGTCTTCCTGTCTGTCCCAGACTGCTCCCCTCCTCCCCCCCCCCCCCCCATCAAGCAGCTAGACTCCTCCCTGCTATCATTTTCGTGGACGTTTTTGATCATGCCCTAGTTGATTACTTGTCTAAACCTGCAGGCACAAGATTTGAAACCAAGTTGACAGAGTCTATGTGGGAAAGCCTCACCACCTAACTGGCATGAGGGAAACAGTGGTGCTGAGTGTGGTATAAATGTTACAATTGTCAAAGGCTGCAGCCGTAGCAGCCACACTGTTGAGCAGGGTGTCAACTGTGTAGTGAGTGAACAGGAGTAGGAATCCCAAGGAGCATGTGTTTGGATCTTGTTTGCTACAGGGTCAGAGTACTGCTGTCTGAACTAAAGACAATGTCCGTTTTCTCTCTCTATGCTGCAGTTTTCTTCACAATAGCAGCCCTTTGTCTATAGCATGAATCTCTTTTGCAATCAAATATTAAGGACAAAACGCAGGAGTTTGAGGCTACATGGATGTCATGTCTACGAGTCATGAAAAAGGAAGAAGGTGCTTTGGAGGATGGAGTTTATTTATTTGAGTATGATATCTAAAGTGGGGTTCATAAAGAGATAGTTATAGAGTTCACTGAACAAAAAGAATGTATTTGCAACCCTTGTTGTGAAAATGCTATGGTCTCGGAATGTTGTCCTTGGGGTTTAGGGTTATTATATTCACACAGGAGTCTTAACGGTCCTCTGTAGCTGTTCTTTGTTGTTCTTTGTGTGTTAAATGTTGTTTTAAAAAAACATTGTTTGGGCCCATGCTTAGTGCTCCCCAAAATTCTACAGCAGCCACAGAAGAACTTCCAAGTGTGGTGATGCAAGCAGATTTTTGCTCCTCCAGAGCCTGCAAGGCTAAGACAGCGACTCATCCCAGTGGGGAGGCACTGAGCTGAAGGGGGTCTCTAAACAAGCCTTGATCCCCATCCTAATGCTTCACTTGATCATTTGGCTAAAAGGCGCCCCCCCTCCCCCCCCCCCATCTGCATAGGAGATATGAAGCCAAAAGCAGGAACGGCAGAAAGGAAGGGGAGTCAACCAGATGGAGAGAATCCAGGACCCAGCGAATGATGGGATTGATTAAGCAAAGAATAAAGCATCCTGGGACGTCTATTATGTCTCAAATGTTAATGAAATCCTACCTAACCACAGTTGAGCAAATCAATCACATTTGGCCCACCCAAAGTTAAACACCTGCCTAGCTGCATTGAGACAATCATCACTGGGAACATCTCCCACTTCATGAATTCCCTGTCCTATGGAAAACTGTAAACAAACATTTGACTCTGTATAACTCTACTTGTATCCTCATTGTTGTAGTTATTGAAACTTGGAAACACAGTATTTGACTCAGTCCTGTCCCCACCTGTACTCCTGGGCCTATAAAAACCCCACTAAGTCTCCTGGTAGAGAGAGGATAAGATCTGCACGCATGATGGAATAAGTTGCTGCCACCGTGGAAGGGTGAGACCCCGCTTCTCTCTCTCCTCTGTATCCAATCCCTTACTAGATTTAACACAAGCTACATTGGTAAGTGTATAGTTATAAGTATATGAGTTACTGACTTGTACTCCCCATAATTGTATTGTTTTGCCTTTTAAATAAATCTCTCAGTATTAGAATAACTCCTGACTGTTCTGCTCTTTTTCCTGCTATGCTTTTCCTCAGTTTTCCCTGCAGCATGCTCCATTACCTAAGACAAAGATCCTGGAACATTACAGCTTGCTTAAACTACTCATTCAAAAGGACTACTAATATTTCCAGGAATCAGCCTTCTGTCCAAGGGAAGGGGAGGGCAGGGGCGGCTGGTGGGTTTTGAGGTTGGAGGAGCAGTAAGGCCGGCAAGCCTAGGGGCAGAGCCAGGCCAATGGTAGGCAGAGCCAGGGCAACGCTAGGCCTGTGGCGTGGCATAACCCAGCAGCAAGGAGTTCTCAGGGTTAACATTGGATGGACATTACATTAGTAATGCTGGGAATGCAGTGCTGTGTGAAGCACTGCCACCAGGGGATAGAGAACCCTCTTATTGGCAGAGCATTTAGCAGGTGAGGATAGAGGTGGGGTGGGTTTTTGGAGTGTGGGTAGGAAGCTTTAGGGGTTTTTGTATTATTTTGTATTTTTACTATTTTTCTCTTTGTGCTTTTGTTTCTGTAAACCGCCCTGAGCCTTTAGGGAAGGGCAGGGTATAAATTCTGATAAATATAAGAGATTACGGTATTGTGCAAGTGTGTAGAGAGGGGATTAATTGGAATTAAATTCACCCCCTTGGTCAGGGACCCATGTTCACTGTGGTTTCCCCATTGCTGCTAATGAAGAAAATACAGTGAACACTGTCCCTGCCCTTAGCCAATTCAAGTTCATTTTTCCACATAGACAGAAATTTAGTGAATTGCATCTTTCTCAGCAGAACAATTCTCTGTCTGATTCAAACCTTGGAGCCTCACCACAGACTAGCCACTAGTCTCTCTCTTCTTTCCAGACCTGTTTATTAACAAAGAACCTTTACAAACTTGTTGTCACACCTGTGAACAACAAGTGCAGCGTTTCCAGCAATTTCATTTAGGCAGGCTATTCAACTCCTGGTTTAAAAGCAGACAGACAAGTCACAACCTTAAACCTCACTTACAAGCAGTTTTAGCAAAGTTCCACAGAACAGCCAAAGCTTTCCCCCAAAACCACATGTAAACCAGAAACCAAGCTACAATGAGGCACCTTAATTTAGGCAGGTTATATTCACAGGTTAAAATGTGTCCCCACTTGTCACACCTGTGAACAACAAGTGCAGCGTTTCCAGCAATTTCATTTAAGCAGGTTATATTCAACTCCTGGTTTAAAAGCAGACATTCCCCAGTAGTCTCTCCCCAGTCTCTCCCCATCCACCCCTCCCCCCATCTCCCAGTCTCTCCCAGTCCAAAGTACCCCTCCCTCTCCATCCCCAGTCTCTCCAACCCCCCTCCCCCTCCGGGCCCTACAATTTACTCACCGCCAGCTCCTCAGGCAGCGCCGCAGGATTGTGGCGTGCTGTTCAGTTCTTGGGCCTGGGAGCTGCCACACAGCTCTTAGGTTCCCCCTCCCTCCCAGAGTTGAGTCAAAGTTTGACTTGACTCTGGGAGGGAGGGAGACCCTAACAGTTGTACCTGTGCGGCAGCTCCCAGCCCCACCCCCAGCCACTGAAGTGAGAGGGAACAGGGAAGTCCTGTGGCCCGGGCGCATCTGTTTGGTGCCCGGGTATGGACTTTAGCCCTGCCCTACCCTCTGCAATGAAATAGTGCCCCCTGCTGCACTATTTCATTGCTGGTTCCCTTTATGTGGTATGGATGGCGTTTCTAGCCCATAAAGGGTAGAACATAGCACTTTGGTCCTCCTGAAGGCTTCCTTAGGTCAGGTGTCCTAAGGAAGCCTTGGGGGGTGGGGTTGATTCTTACCGCTTGTGTGACAAGAAGGTCAGTGCCTCTAAAACAAGGTTCTTCGAGATGGCTCCGAACATTCTCACCGCTTGTGTGCGCCCATGTGCGATTTAAAAAAAACAACACACAGAATTGCTGCCAGCATCGTGTCGGGGCCCAGGGGAGTCCTGGGGCCAGGAGGGGCATTGCCCCTGATTTCCTAGGGTACGCACCGCTGCTGGGTGAGGGGGAGATTACCTGAAGAGGGGATAGCCGTGTGTGTGTGTGTGTGTGTGTGTGTGTGTGCGCGTGCGCGTGCGCGTGCGCACATTTACATGGAACTGAACTTATAAAGGGTAGCTGCTGGAAAGTGCCATGAGCATTGTGGATTAACAGAGTGTCGTAAGGGTCACAGATTGAGGATTCTGAACCCAGCCTAAAGGAAGCAGCTGTCTTTCCTTGCTAACATCCCTGGCATCACAAATATTGTATGAGTGTGTGTGCATGTGCAACAACTCCTGGGAGCAGCCCTGCCAGCCAAAAGGGCATAAGGAGGGATGACCACATAGGGAAGTTAGCTCCACAGACAGTTTGCACAAACAGCATACAACCACGTTGTCACATAAACAGTACACAATAGCAAGGAAATTCAAAGAAATAATGATGAGCCTTCTGAATGAGTAATTAGCAAGCCTGGTAACATATTAGACAGGAGTTATTCACAAAGGGATAGAGAATAAAACTGAGGATGTCATAATGCCTCTATACAAATTGATGTTGCGACCACACCTGGAATATTGTGTGCAGTTCCAGTCGCCCCATCTCAAAAAAGACATAGCTGAACTAGAAAAGGCACAGAGAAGGGCAACGAGAATGATAAAGGGTATGGAACGGCTTCCGTCCAAAGAGAGGCTTGACAAGCTGGGTCTCTTCAGCTTAGAGAAGAGAAGACTGAGAGGGGACATGATAGAGGTTTATAAAATCTTGAGTGGTGTGGAACAAGTAGATTGGGAACGGTTATTTACCCTCTCAAATAGTACTAGAACTAGGGGATACTATCTGCTGGCAGATTTAACACAAATAAAAGGAAGTACTTTTTCACACAATGCATAATTAACCTTTGGAATTTGTTGCCAGAGGAGGTTGTCAAGGCCAGTAGTATTGCTGGGTTTAAAAAATGCCTGTATAACTTCTTAGAGAGTAGGTCCATTAATGGCTATTAACTAAGTAGCTTACGGGATGAACTTTTTACTCTTGGAAGCTGGGAGTGAACAACGGGGAATGGATTGCCCATTGTGACGGTTGGTTCTTCTCCCATGCGATCGAGATTGGCCACTGTCGGAGGACAGGATGCTGGGCTTGATGGATCATTGGTCTGACTCAGTATGGCACTACTTATGTTCTTATGACCAGAGTCCTACATCAGAAAACTTCCCTAGCAGGCAGGAGTGCTGCTAGGGAGAAGGGGCTGGGGAGGGGGGGGCTCAATCTCATCCCAGAAATCCTGCCCCAGGTGCTCTCTCTCTTGCTCTCTTTTTCCCAAGCAGGCAGAGTGGCTAGCCTCTCATGACTCTGCCCTCCCTTTCCCCTGCAGCTGTTGGGCTCGGCTTTGGTCTTGAACAGTGACAGCAAGGGAAGGAAAGAAATGCCAGAAGCAGGGTCTTCACCACTCTCCCCCCGCCCCCCCGTCCCATCTCTCTTTTTTCATCCAAGCCAGGTCCTGTGATCTTCATCCTTACCCATTGCCTGGATACTGTTGGGGTCTGGATGCGGGCAAGTTGATTGAAACTGAATACAGACAAGAATGAAGTGATGATGGTGGTCCAGCCTTGTGACCTGACAGATGGTGGAGGGGACACGTTGGGATGCCTGCCATTGATGGGGTCAAGCCTCCTCTAGTCACTCAGGTTAGCAGCCTCGGGGTGTGCCTGGGACATCAGGTCACAGCGGTGACTAGGAGCATTTTTCACCAACTCAATCTGGGGAGAATTCTGTGGCCCTTTCTTTCAGATATGGACTTGGCCACTGTCATCCATGTCTTTTGAACCTCAAAGCTAGACTGCTGCAGTGTGATCTACCTGGGGCTGCCCTTGATGACTGTTTGGAAGTTGCAGCTGGTGCAGAACACAGCAGCCTTCCTTCTGTCGGGGGTGGATTACACCAGTGCGGCACTGTCTGCAATGGCTACCAATAACTTCTTGGGTGCAATTCAAGGTGCTAGTTTTGACCTATAAAGCCCCCGCATATCTGAAAGACCATATCCTTCCTTATGTCTCACCATGACCCCTGAGGTCAGCAGGGAGCACCCTCTTGCATGTAACATAGGTGGCCTGTTCCATAGTTCTGGACCTTCCTTCCCCATGTGGCTCACCAAAGTCCAATGGGCTGTTTTTAGATGTGCATGGTGAACACTCTGCATAAAATCATGCTGTGTGTAAATATGCCGCATGTGAGATTCAGATGTGACATTTTGCGCGTTAAAGCCAGTTGCGCATTTTTTTAAAGCTGCAAATTAAATACCTCATGTGTTTGAGCATTTTCTGGAGGCAATGTAAGGGGGGATTCAGACGTTCTGATTTGTGCGATTTTTTAAAAAAAACGAATGTTTCATGCCTGTCTGAACACTTAAATTCGATTAAATGGAGTCAATATCGCACTAAAGCAATGCGTGTTGAAAAGCTACTCAAACCTACCTTTTTGCTGTCCGTTTTCAATAAATCCGCACTTAACAGCAGTGTGAAAGCAACATCGTACTGGTTTTAACTAGTGTGTAATCTTTTCTGATGTGAATGCAACCGTGCTTCCAAGTGCGCTGTTTTACTCCTGCCCCTACCGGAAGCAGTGAGACCAGCTGGAGCCCTGTAGTTGCCTCGCTGGGTGCAGGCTGCAGCCAGCTTCTCCCCAAAAAAGTTCTTCCCCTCCATGTTTCCCCTCCATGCTTCTCCCCAAAAAAGTTCTTCCCTCCAAGGGACTTTCAATCATCTGCCTCTGCCTCTACCGTAGTGCTGCAGCAGTAGCAGCAGCGGGATACCGGAAAGAAACCAGGGAGAGAAGCAGCGCGCCTCACTATGCGAGGGGCTTCTTTCCAGCAGCCTCAGGCTCTCCCTCTTTACTCCCTGATTCTACAAAGTAGCAACCTTTGCTACAAAGGTTGTAGCAAAGGTTGTTGCAAAGTTTGCAAAGTTGCAGCAAAGGTTGTAGCAAAGTTGTACTTTGCTACAAAGTAGCAACCTTCTGGCTCCCCACAGGCCACTTCCTGTAACTGAACCGTACTGAGCAGCCGGGTAAGCACGCACTACAAGAAGGTCTGAATGCATTATTTCGCTGTACTTAAAATCGGTATGGCATGCATGTGAATGCAACAGGACTTGTTAACAGCGAACTATTGAGAACCAGTTTTTAAAAATCCAGATAATTGCTGCACGTGTGAATTCGCCCTAAGACTTTTTTATGTGGCCAAGCATTTGGTGGGCAGGGGCAGAGCTTGGGGAGGCTGGGATTAGGGGATTTTAAATTAATTTATTTATATATATTTATTTTATACGGGGTAAGCTGTCCTGAGCTCTAGAGCTAGGGAAGACATAATTTTTAATACTTTTTTTTTTTTTAAGTTTGCCCAACACTGTAGATAAAGCCAGAATTTTCCTCCCTCACCTGCCCTGTATTACCTTGTCACAGCACCAGTTGAATTAGACATTGTGTTAATAGCGTCACCAAGCACTCCTTAAGCTTCTTTCCAGAGCTTGATGGAGGCTAATTAAGAGAGGGAAAGTATGGGGAGATTATCGGGATCCTGTCTGAGCCTGTTCAAAATAGGAAATTCCTGAGTTTTAAAAAAAAATAAAAAAACTGCCTGGTTGCACAGCTGATTCCAAGCTCCTGCAGACTGACTGAGATATTGAGTCTGCAGATGGCCCAGCCCTGCCTGGACTTGTGCCCACAAGTCAGATTGATTAGGAATGATGAAGCACCTGCCACCTGGGAAAGAAAGCCAGTCGTGGCTTGAGTCAGAGCTTTTCCGTGGCAGCTGTTCAAGGACTGTCTGCTGCACAACTGATCCAATCCACTCCATAAAGCAATGGACAGTGGGGAATGCTGGTGACTCAGGGTAGGCATGACAGTATAACCACCAAGGACAACCTACCAGTGGAAGGAGGTGCTTCGTGCAAGAGACCGCGTGGAAAATCAAGTCTGCTTCCTAAATGAAATTGGGAACCTGCAGCATGCAGTGATTGCCATCCCAGAATGCCATAATAGGGCACTCAATTTGGCCTCCTGCTGCTGACAGTGTCCAATGTTGGATACCACAAAGGAAGGGTGAAAACAAACATGCACCTTACATGCAGAAATGCACCTTACATTTCTTATGCTGGTTGCAGAGCACCAATATACCCCTGCAACAAGCATAAGATACGTTAAAGCAGAGTTGCGTTCATGTCTGTTTTCACCCGAAGATGCAGGTCCCTAGGGAATCCTAGATAGAATTTATTTCACTGGGATAATCTTCCCCCAGACTCACCATGTCAATGTCGGCAGCACTGCTGGAGCCACTTGGGAGTGCAGGACAGAGGAGCTTAATCCCTTTGGATTCCTGATGCTAGCAGCATTCCTAGTCCCCCACCCCCAAAATCTTTTATCCGCACTTTCCTTGGTGCGGGATATTCTCACTTCAGATGTAAAAATCAAACTATGCCCATGTCTTGAATCTGCCTGACTATGCAATATTATTCCATAGGTTGGATGGGGGATGGGGGGGGATGGGGTGTTGCCTGACTGCAGCAGATCAGATCAATATGATTCCTGAATCATGATTGCCATCCCTTGTGAGTTTAGCTGTGCTACAGATCTATAGTCAAATGCCTCTGCACTGAGCTCACAGGCCAAATTCATCCAAGGTGTACTCACTCACTGCAGAGATGCTAACTGAGTTTATATTAGGGAGGAGTTTGAAAATGTCTGGTAATATCTTTAATTCCCTTCCCTCCACTTGATACATTTCTCTTCTATATAGGAACAGTATGAGCACATGTGGTTCATTTTCCACCATGCATTTTCCTCAGAATGAAATAGGAAACCCCCTTAGCTGATGAGTTATTGAAATACGGCCTCTGAAATAAAAATAAATAAATCACAAAATAATAAAAACACATGAAGAATAAATATGTTCAGTTAAATATGCATTTTCACAGCAGTTCATTCCATCATATTTTATCCCCTCATGGCCCATCTAATATATAATGGCAGTCTTATTCTCACTTCCCTTAATTTCCTATTAGGAATAATTTGATTCTCTCTTTTAAGCATGCAGTATATGTTTCTATGGCAAGTGTGAGAAGAGGAGAGAGCCTCAGACATTGAATTGGTGCCAGCTCAACATCTTGAATTGCCCCTTGAACATAAGCTTATATAAAAGTTAATCAGTTTTTAGGCTGATGGTACAACATGTGCAGTTGTGATTAGTCTGTATTTAAGAGTTGGCTGCCAAAAAAACTTCAGCAGTGATGGGCTTAAAAATTATCTTGGAGAGAAGCTCAAACGAATGACTTGCAAACAGATCTGGGCAATTTACATACAGACCCAAGTAAAAATAACCTCCTCCTACATATGCCCCCATCTTAATATTCTAGTGAGCAACATATATGTTCACTCTTTGCAATACAAATACTCTTTCTTCCTCTCTTCTCCCCCTGTCTCATGTTTAGAAAGCAAATAAGATCTGAATTAGAGGGCCAAAATAACACTGCAAAATGAATGGAACGTATCAACAGCAAACAAAAATCAGAGTGGCATTACAGCCTGACGCAACCCAAGGGGTCCTGTTGGGCGTGGTCCAGTTTAGGAGCCCTCCCTGCCCAAGGACCTTGGAATCAGGCCCGTTTGGGCTCTCCTTAGGCAAAAGGGTCCCATCCCCCCAGAATGCCATGATGTTATAACATTCTGTTGGGGCAGGTCATGTCAAGTAAAAAATAGGGAAATGCTGTAACCTCATCCTCGTTTCTGATGTGGCCTCACCCCTAGTTACTTTGGGGGCACTGGTGAGCCTGGCTGGGACCTGATTTTTGAGCCCATGCAGGGCTCTAAGTGGCATCAGCAACATGGAAGACACCCACGGGGAGAGACACACAGGAAGGGCAATGCTCAAGCCAGGTGCTGTTCTTCTGATACCATTGTTGTCCTTTTTGTGTTGCGACATTGAAAAGACTGTTTTTATCCAGAGTGGTTAGGGTAAAATTACAAAGCTTCCTTGTAAACCCAGCTGAATTTTGTTGAGATGTTTCAAACAATGCAACTAACTCTACAATTTACAGCACTTCATGCCTTGTTGGGTACAGCCACACGAGAGGCTAACCTAATTTGGGCAGCATTACCCAACATCGAGCAGCCTTACTGCATGATGCAGTGCATCGTATGCCAGGCATCTGCCAGATATTCACCCTGCCCTGGGATGGGGTGGGCAGCTGGCTACTATGCGATGTGCCCTTCAAAAGAAGCCAGGGACGCAGAACATAGTAGCCTTACCCAAAGTGGGGTAAGGTTACCCAACTCGCGGCAAATTGCCACTACTTGTAGGCGCAGTTCTCATCTGCCCCATGGCAAGGTCTGCTGTTGGGCCTTGAGCAGTGGGTGCTGTTGCCAGTCGTGTGTGGCCACGCCAAGGCCAGGGGTGGGATAGTGGCAGGCCAGGGAAGTGTGGGTGGGGTGGGGCTGGGTGTCTGTGCATGTGGCTGGTGCCTTGGCCCACACTGGGGCGTGGCGGGACCTCCAACAGCCAATTTCCCCATGGGGTAGGGGTGGACCATCTGCCCTGCTCTCTGTGCCCACTGCGGGGCCTGCAGAGGATCTGGCCTGCCCAGCTCATGTGACTGTACCCGTTGACTCCAGAGAACCTGGATATTAGGGGCAATTCACTAGAGCTGGTGTAGCTATTTGTGGTGAAGTTTGGATTCAGTGAATTTGGCAAATTTGAAAGTGTGAGTTGAAACCGGTATTTCTGTGTGTGTTTGCAATTTTGCACAATTTGCTAATTAGGTCACTGCAGCATTGGTCACTGTTTCTGATTGGCTGGGATAAAATCCAAACAAAATCATTTATTTTGTTCGATGGCGTTTTAACTTAAGCCAGTCAGAAGAACAGAACCAAGGCTGAAGTAGGGCTGTTATGTACAAATCACTTACTTCAGAGTAGCCACATTGAAGTCTGTGCGGTTTGTGAAGTCTCTGAACACAAACCACGGTCAAAATTCTCAAAGGACGTGACTCCAAGTTGGAACATTCATTAAAGAAATGGAAAATCTGGTCAGATCCAGGAGTGAGCGAGTGGGAGGGGTCTGAATCAGTAGGCTGAGAAGGGCGGTGTTGTGTAGCAAGGCCCACACGTTCCTGGATTGAGTATTGGCAGGATGCAGCCCACGGTCATGCTCTCTCCTGGATATTAGCTCAAATGCCTTTATTCACACGTCCCATCAACATTCAGTTATTAACTTACTACACACAATGTCTATATCAGAGATCCCGTCTCACAGTACTGCTGGCCAAGCACAGTTCCTTCTGTAGCCAGCTGGGCTTTCAGCTCAGGCAATCCCCTCAGAGCTGGGCTCTCTTCCCAGAACCTCTCCAGTGACTTGGCTTCCCACTCAGCTCCTGCCTCCAACCCACTCTCCCCCCTGCTCTCTGGCAGCTCGCTGTTTGAGACAGAGCTCTCCCCAGCTCCTACCTCTCCTGCAGCCTCCCAAACTCGTTAGCTTGGGCCATGCCCTTCCCACATGGTTTGCTTTAGAGACAGAGCCCACAGTGCTCCTGCCTCATCTGGGCCTTTCTTGCTGCTCTCATAAAAATACCTTTTGTTTTTTATTGTTTGGGGGG
>QEPC01009887.1:78577-105228 GCA_003113815.1 Sphenodon punctatus | reverse complement strand
GCCCTAGGGTCCCCGAGCTCACCTGGCCCCTTCCCGTGTGTGGGGCGGTGTCAGCTCCCGTTGCCTTCTCGTGGGCCTTCCTGTTCACCATCATGGGAGCCCACGCGTGTGTGCCATGGTTCCTCCTTCCTTTACGGGCTCTTGGCTGGACATCCGGCATCCCCCCACCCTGTGGGCGTGTCTGCGTGGCGGCGCGTGTGTGCCTGTGATGCTGGTGCGGTGGGGCTCCACCAGTCCGTTCTTCATGGGCGTGGGTGTTTTGACTTTTACACGGAAGCTCGGGTGTTGAACACCCATCTCCACCCACGGAGGGTGCCGGCTCCCTCATGGCTGCTCTGTGGGTGTTGGCAGATGGGTCGTGCACACACTCCTACCCACTCGTGGACTTTTACATGGATGCTTTCCCACCCATCCAATGGGTGTTTCCGGGTGTTTGTGGGTGGGTGGCGTCCATGTAAAAGTGGCCTTAGTTACAAAGGTGTAGTTACTCATTTAATGTTACACAAGATATGATGATTCAGGATAAGTCAGCAAGGGGGCGAGAGGAGAATCCAGGGAAAGCTTGACGGAAGAGGTGGGTTTTGAGGAGTGATTTGAAAATTTGGAGGGAGGAAGCCAAGCAAATGTGTTCAGGGAGGGAGTTCCAGGCACAGGGGGCTGCCAGGGAAAAGAGGCAGTTTTGTTTAGAGGAGTAGGGGAGCCATGAGTAGGCGAGGGTGGTGGCAGAGGAGGAGTGGATCTCCCGGACAAGAGTGTAGTGGGAAATGGGTGCTGAGAGAAAGGGGGGGAGCAAGGCCATGAAGAGCCTTGTAGGAAAAACCCAGGAGTTTGTGCAGAATGCATTCAGGAAGAGGGAGCCAGTGGAGAGAGGAGAGGAGGGGATGTATGTGGTCAAAGTGTCAGGCAAGGTGGATGATCTTGGCAGCAGAGTTATGAACAGAAGTTATTGGAGCAACGTGAGAGTGAGGAAGGCCAGTGAGAAGGAGGTTGCAATAGTCAAGATGAGAGATGACCAGGGCATGGACCAGGGTTTTAGCAGAGGAAAGAGTGAGGAAAGGACGGATCTTAGCAATGTTGTGCAGAGAGAAGCGGCAGGATTTGACAACAGAATTGATCTGAGGTTTAAAGGAGAGGGAGGACCCTACGCTACGTGCCTTGGTTTCCAGACCCCATACCATCTTTGTCGCCCTCCTCTGAACCTGTTCCAGTTTGTTAATGTCTTCATAAAGTGCCCAGATCTGAACATAGTATTCCAGAGGTCTGACCAGTGCAGAATAGAGTGGAACTATTGCTTCATGTGACTTGGAAATGATGCTTCTGTCAATGCAGCCTAAGACTGCAGTAGCCTTTTTTGTGGCTGCATCACACTGCTGATGTGTTCAGTTTGTGATCAGCTACAATCCCCAGATCCTTTTCACACGATGGGGGATCCCTGGCTGCCAAGCCAGGTATCCCCTATCCTGCATTTGTACATTTGAGTTTTCTGACCTAAATGCAGAGCTTTACATTTATCTCTGTTGAACTCTGTCAGCCCACTTTTCCAACCCAGTTTTCCAAATTCAAGATCATTTTGAATTTTATTTCTGTCTTCTAAGGTGTTAGCTGTCCCTCCCAGTTTTGTGTCATTTGCAAATTTCATAAGCATTCCCTCTACTCTCTCATCCAAGTTATTAATAAAGATGTTGAACAGTATTTAGGCCCAGGACATAGCCCTGTGACACCCCACTCAACATCTCCCTCCAGACTGATAAGGAGCCATTGATGAACACTCTTTGGGTATGGTTCTTTAACCAGCTTATTAAGTCCACCTAAATCTAGCCCACATTTTACCAGCTTGTCAACAAGGATAACATTGGGGGACATTGTCACAAGTCATGGGGGTTCTTAACACCTTTTTAATCCAGACAGAGAAAGAGCTAGCTGATGGGAAAGGAAACTGAAATTGGAAGGGAGTGAGGCACCTTTTCTCACTTCAACAAACTTGGGATAAGCAGGGCTACCAAAGACCAAGGATAGGTAACACCCATGCAGGAGGGAGCTGAAAATTAAAAGAGGTATAATGGTTTTGGGTGTGTTTGTGAGAGATGATTCTTTAGCTGCTTAAAGAGACTGTGGCTGATTTCACCTGGTATCCTCCAAGTGTCTTTAACAAGCTAAAACTTTATAGTCAATGAACTCATTTAAGAATGTTGACTTTTTAATAGGCTGCGTTTTAATAAACCATTAGTCATGCACATACAAATGTATGTAATAAGAGCCTCTAATAAAGACATCATTTTTTCCAGCTTGGCCCCAACGTTAGTCAGTGGGCTATTACAAATTTTCATAAACGCATGCAAATTAGGGGTGGCCTGAATTGGGTCTATTTCTCTCCATCAAATGTTGGAAGGTATGAGGATGTGGGTTTGCCACTTGAAAAGAAACTACCCACTCTAACAGAAACTGGCTACACCTGAGGATCCCAGCTGTGGTATAATGAGGCAATTTTATTCTCAGACTCTGCAGTCCTAGGGTTGCCACCTCTCTTCATTTCACCCCGAGACTCTTCCATCAGCCAAAATTGACGTCTTGGGGTGAAAATGAGAAGTAACAACCTTACTGTCTATGTGTTTGTACCTGATTAATAAAGAATTGAACTGCCTTTCCAGAAAGGGGATGTGTGTGTGCAATTGTGACATATTTCTCAGGTGGTTCATTTTGTTTGGAAAGCAGCCTTCACCAACATTTCAGCTCACCAAATGATCAAAAGATAACATCGGAAATTATCCTTGCTTATTCATTAGCAAGTAGAGTCAGTTTCAGCCAATCAGTGAGCTGTTAATTGTTTTGTGGATTGCATGTTTTTTGTTGTTGTTGTTGGTTTGTTTGCTTTTTAAAGTATGTAGTCCTTACGGTTGTGAAAATAAACCTAACCATATTTCCTACTTTCTTTTTATTGAAGTAACTTTTCTTTTGTGTACAGATTATGTCTCTTTGAGAGATAATGTTTTAGCCAGCTAGATCAGTCCCTAGACCAGACGGCCCTGTGTTGTGAGCTGGGACCCCAAGTGGGGTCACGCCATCTATGGATGAGGTTGTGAGCACAATGACATTGGTTGTACTTGGCATGGCTTTGTTGCTATCTGGCGTCATGGAATTATGGGTGTTAACAAATGAGATGGTAGTCCACACCAGGTGGGTGTCCACCTCCTCACTTATTAGGTGTTCGCCCCCATCGGCCATGTGGCCACCAGACACACAGTCCCTACTCATAGTGGGGTCCCAGAGCATGTGCAGCCCACCATGTGGGCTAATGTGTGCCCACATGTTCATGTCCCATCAACTAGGTTGGCATAGGCCAGGTCCACCAGCACTATATAGTTGTGGGCAAAAAGCCTAGAGGGTTCTGAGGAGTGACCACTTCCTGTCCCTCTCTTCCCTCTCATTTTCACTGGCACGCACATAATATCTGTCTCAAAAGTCTGCCTTCGCCAGTTTCAAACATGAGTTCTCCCAGCAGCTCCTGGTTGACAGTACATGCCCGGTGATGCTTGCTGTTTCCCAGTCACTGCATTCTCTGCAACCACTTGCAGAGGCTTACCATTGATGTGACCATGGCTGGGACCAACAGCCAAGTAACAGCCAGCAGCACTGCCACCCCCACCACTGCACAATAACATTTGTACTCTGCCTACCAATCAGTCCACCAATGTTGCATTCTCCGGACCGAGGAAGAGACCAAGGCCTTCATTGCTCTATGGGGGTTGGGGGGAAGCAAAAGGTCCAGTACCAACTGGTGAAGTGCTATAGGAAATCTTGGTCCAAATGGCACAGCAGGACTACATCTGGGACATGAGCCAGTGCTGCAGTGGGCCAAGGACTTGAGGTACAGATATAAAAAAATCAGGGACAACAACTTCACCTCCGGCTTCAATATCAAGGTTTCACTAATCTGCATTTTAAATGTCTCGTCATTGTCATGGCATTCACGTCTGACTGCCAAGTCGCATGACATCACTGCCATATTGGCCTCACTTTCCCCAGCTTCCCTGACAAACAGCTGATGGGGGCAAGGGAGGGCTGGAGGAGCAGTCCTCCAGACCCCCCTCCCCTCCATCAGCTGTTTGTCAAGGGAACCAGCCAGGGAGAGCGTGTGTGCTCCTCCAGGTCCCATTATTGTCGCACGTGCAGGCTGCTTGTTTAAAGGCATTCTCACTGCTTCATATGTCTGGGGGATCGCGGAAGTCTTTTGAACCTGAGAATTCCCACACTCGTCTAAAAATGCCTTCTAATGTAAAAAAAGAAAAGAAAAAGTATAAAGCTTGTAGGGTCTATTTATATGGTAGAAAGAAGACATAAAACAGACCAACCCCATTCGGGGGGAATGGGGTCTGTCAAGGAAACCAGGTGGCAATAGATGAGGTGGGAGGGGGAATACTCTGCTTGGTTCTTCCCATGCTGAAAAGCCTTCCATCATGAGAATTGCACCAAGGACAATTTCTGACTTCTTTCTATGTACAGCAATTCTAGTTTTCCCTTTATTTTTTCCCCGGGAGCGGCTCTGCACCAAAATCTGTTTATAATATATAGCTATTAAGATCAACTGTAACACTAACAGCATGTGACAGTCTTCCTTTTCCGAACCAATTTCTGCCATGTGTGAATTTTAGCCTTGTCAGATTAAGTAAACAGTGACAAGGTCTATCCATCCATCAATACAAATCAACCTGCCCATTAATATACCACTGGAACATATAAAATGGATTAGGAAGATTTAGCTCTTTGTCTCTCTTGTTTTAATGTCAGATATAAATATCATTTCTTCACTAGTTACTTCAGTCTTTGTGGAAACACCATTAGTCATGTATCCGTGAGATCATTTGGTGACCTCTAGAAGCCTGTACTCCTGTTAACTGTCATGCCTATGTTGTCGCAGTGCGTTCCCTAGACTAGCACTGCGTGCATGAGCAATGAGGACCACCTATAGGAGGGCAGCAAAGTTTGTAAGAGACCTGCTGTTAACAGCAGCTACAGGGCTTCTTAAATTACAGAGTAGAGAAGGAATGGAAGAACTAGGGATGGGCAAACGCGGTTTGGAAGTTCGGAGTTCGGACCTAACTCGAATAGTTCGGTCGACCGAACCGAACGTTTGAACCGAACTCGAATTCAGAAGTTCGGAGTTTGGACCAAACTCGAATAGTTTGGTCAACTGAACCGAACGTTCAAACCGAACTCGAATTCAAACGTTTGGTTTGGATGCGTTCTGTGAGTTCAGAATTGAATTTCCATTGGTTTCAATGGAAAACACATTATTGGCTGTAACATTTTTGTTTTTTAAGCTATGTGGCTGAAATCTGGAGTACCTCTACCTTCAATAGAACTCATTATGTACACCAAAGTTCAAAACAATTGGATAAAGGAATCCGATTTTAGAAGCAGTTGAATTATTGTATTTTGCAATATTCTACATATACATTCTTAGCTGTAACTTCTTTGCCTTACATCTAACATAGGTGAAACTTATTCAGTTTATACCCCTTCCCATATTAACTAACTTTGCCAAATTTCAGAAGGATTGGAAAAAAGATCTTGGTGATATAAGCAATTAACATATAAATGTATGTCTGACTATAACATCTTTGTAGTCCAATCAGTGTAAATGAAATTTGGCAGGACTACATATTTCACTTTCATAATCATCTCTACCAAATATCAGAAAGATTTTATAAAGGGTCCCAATTTTATATGCCTGTACAACATATGTAGAGAAGGATATGTAGGCATATCCTATGCCTGGGATTCTCTTATGTCACTGTGGTATAAGATCAGTTTGTGATGCAAATTGGCCAACAGAAATGTCAACCAAATATCCTCATTCTGTGCTGGGACCATCCCAACATATCTCCCCCACTTGTTTCTGGGAAGTCAGAAGCATCTGTTTAGGAAAGAGTCAATAGAGATTCTCTTATGTCCTCTGTCTCAGTGCTGCAGGATGTGATTGTGATGATAATTGGCCAGCCTGGATGTGTTTAAACTATGTCTCCTGACTGCTGGGATGCTATCTCAGAAGTCCCAGTTATGTTGCTTATGCCCGCCTCAGGGCCGCCCCCTATGCCCACCTCGAAGCCACTACCAATTGGTCCTGTAAAGCTAGAAGCTTGCAGTAATGTGTTTGGCCATTGAATGTGTCTGTCAGTCTTTGGGGTTGCTCCACATCCTTCCTCCTACAGTCTCTCTCCCCCTGCCATGCAGGGTGCCTGCCTCTGACTGGCACTGAATATGCTGATATTCATCTGAATAATGATCTTCACAGGGACAACATCAATTGCTTATATAATTGGGTCCCTTTATTAAAATCTCCTGTACATTTCTTGAAATGGCAGGAAAGGTATTTGATACATTCCTGTCAAATATCCTGTAAACAGAATGGAATATCAAAATGTAACAGCTGGAAATGTTGTTTCAGTTTAATGTCTTATACCCTTGGGACCCTTTATCCACTCTTTCCTAAAATTGGCAAAAATATTAAGCATATGGAGGGATGTAATATGGACAAGTTTCATGAACATTGGATGCAAGATAAAGAAGTTGTAGCCATGAATGTGTATGGAGCTTTTCCTAAAATCACAACATTCAATTGCTTCTGAAATCAGTTTCCTTTATCTAATCGTTTGGAAATTTGGTACACTTAGTACCCTCCATTTGGGGTACAATAACTCTAAATTTCACCAAAAAGTAATAAGAAACAATGTTATAGCCAGAAATATGTTTTTTAGTTTTTTCCTTTTATTTCAAAAACCAAATGTCATTTTCAGTTTCCGATTGCACTGAACTAAAGACCAAACCCATCCCGACCGAACCAAATACCGAATCTGAACTCAGCATTCGACCCGAACCACCGAACGGCCGAACATCCAAACTGATAAACCGAACACGGGCGAACTGAACGGACGAAACGAACGCAGCCGAACCGAACGGCCGAACCCGAACCGCGATCTATTCGCCCATCCCTAGGAAGAACCCCAGGGTTAGGGTTCCTTAACATGAAATAGTAGCATTGTCACAAGGGAAGGGGAGGATTCATATTGAGCTACATTTCCCCTCCAAATACGGCAGTGACTCAGTTTGCACTCCTGCAGTCAGGAGACCTCCAGCTACATGGAGCACATTTCCTTACAAGGGTACATATCTAGCCAGATTTACAAGTGCCACTCAAAAAGCTACCCTGTATTGGGGTGGTGTGATAGGATAACTTTTTTAAGAGACGATCACTTTGGTATCTCAACAGAAGTCCACATCAGTGTCCTGTCACTCATTTCAACAAAAGGACCACACAAGTTTTAAAGTAGAAGAAAGTTTTTATAGAAAGTAAGTTCAAATGATATATGCTTTAAAAATTTCAGAGATAAAGACAGGTTGCTATAGAAAAGAAATAAAAAGATTCCCTTGTTTGATTCCACCTCCCTCAAACTCAGTTCATTTTCTTGCAACTCTTCATTCCCTGAAGTTGAGCCTTTTGTGGTAGTAGATCGGGGTCAGGAACCTCAGGCTCAGGAGCCATATGTAGCACATGGCCTGTTTTTATTTGTTCATTTCCAGTTCCCGGATCTGGCCCCTTGATACAGTTGCTACCCCCAAGCACTGTGAAAGACTGAACTTGGGGTAAGAGAGCAGAGCTGTGGGCATGCACACAAGGAGGGGACAGATCTGTGAACTGGACTTTTCTCTTCCTAAATGCACTCCTTAGCACCAACTTCTATGTGGCCATTGGAGTTGGTACTAATTTTCAAAGTGGCCCCAGAGGGGGGAAAAGGTTTCCCACTCCTGTAGTAGATGAAAACACATTAGAACATTTCTGTTCCAACCATGGCCATTTTTACACGAGATGGTCCCACTCATGCCCACGTAGATCTGCTGCGTGGGCATGAGTGGGTGCCACCCATGTGCATGCCACGGCCAGTGAGTGGGGGTGTGTGCATGCTCCTGCAACCCATGCATCCCCACTCACCCCCCACACATCCCCACTCATGGAGCAACTGGCAAAAATGGAGGTTCTCTGTGGGTGGGGGCTGAGGGTGCGCCCATGTGCACCGGCACCCACATGCCGCCCATGCTGCGATGCACACACCCTCCCCCCACGCTCTTGCGGCTCGTATAAAAATGGCCCATCTTTATAATCCAAAAGGTCCTTAATCTTTTCTCAGGATAAATGTTAAGCTCATTTTTAGCTTGCATTCTACAGATTTCTGCATTGATAGCCACCTGTAGTTTCCTTCCTCTGTCCATAGATGTCAAAACCTTATTACTATATGATGGTTGTCTCCAGTCTGACAGCTTTTTGAAGAACTAATGTTTTCTCTTCCCAACCCAGCACAGACTGAATAATTAAGACCTCTCTGCACAAGGGACTCCTCTGCCACTGATAAAATAGGCATAGGTATAGATTTTTCTTCATAATTTTCACACCAGGATAATCCAGATTATTTTTCTAACAATGTACACGGGGTATAGGAGCTTTCACTTGATATCAAATGTGTGTTGCTGCTATGGTTTTAGATTTCACACATTGGAGTACAAGGGATTTACTATTTGAAATCAACAGATGTTAGCAAAATCTACTGTCAGGTACAAACATTATGCAAAGTGCATCTCTGGTCTTTATGACTTTTTTAATTTTAATTTTTTTGCTATTAACACTTTATTGAGTCTTGATATACAGAACGGGAATTCTCACATTGTGCTGGAATGTTTTGATATACAGAACAAGAAACAATTGTCGCATTGTGCTGGAACTTTTCACACGTGAAATTCTTCACACCATACGTTACAGATGCCTGGTTGTGTTGTGAGTTATGTAAAAGTTTTGCACAAAAAGTAAAATATATAAAACAGCTGTAGATTATATCTATTGAAGACATGCATTTGTGAACGATGTGAGAGAAAAAGAAAGAAAGACGACATAGGTGAGAGGGGTGGTTCATCTGGGAGGGCAAGGAGACAGAGTGGGGGCGGCAGGTACCTTAATAGGATCAATCGGACACCTCTAGAAAAGCATCCCATATTTTAGAGAACTCTTCTTGGGCGTTTCTGTTCCAACAAACAGTTCTTTCAAAAGAGACCAAATATGTCATTTCTCCATTCTTCAGTTGAGGGACATTTCCTGGATTTCCACATTCACAATATCACTTTTTTTGGGCTACCATTAGAGCTCTGCTGATCCAAAATGCCTCATACTTATTCAAATAACAGTCAGTACTTATTAAGTTAAGGGCTGCTTATTTAGCCTGTAATATTATTCTACATGATACAAAGAAACTGATTCTGGGTTTTAGCTCAATCCAGAAGTTGGAGATATTGGGGCATGCCCGTAGTATATGACAGGGGAATAGCCAGGTTAGAATGGCCCCAGGTGAAAAAATGGACTCGGACCCCTCCCACATCACCATCCTTTCCCCTGACCTACCTCTCCCCTCTCTCCAGCACCTCTCCCTCCCTCTGCTTGCTGCGGCTGCGCCCTGGAGGCTGCGGCTGAGCTGTCTGCCTCGTGCTGCCGCCAGGGCTCGCTCCATCCTGTGCTGCTCACCG
Source organism: Sphenodon punctatus (assembly GCA_003113815.1). NCBI lineage: Eukaryota > Metazoa > Chordata > Lepidosauria > Sphenodontia > Sphenodontidae > Sphenodon > Sphenodon punctatus. Next base: position 95,664 of record QEPC01009887.1, on the reverse strand, counting down.
AGCGGGCCCCACGTGCACCACATGCTGTAGGCGCTTCTGCTTAGCTCAGTCTCTGCCCAGCCGGGCCATCACAGGACAGGTTTTGTGCCCCACCGCCATCTTGGGCCCCGAGACAAATGTCCCTTCTGTCCCTAGGATAGCTATGCCTCTGGCGTATGAATCAGATTGGCATTAGCTGCACCACAATGCTAGTATTTATCAGATCTGGAAGCCCCTGATTTAAATAATCTAAGAGGTGTTCAGTGCATCCTCCAGATGATTTTCTGCTGAATTAATCTCAGCCGCAATTGGACACAGTGGCCAGGATTTGAGTCCATGTCTTCGTGGGGAATTGTTGATTCAGTTCCTCCTCCCATTGAATTAAATTAATTAATTAATTAATTTATACTGTGATTTCTATGCTGCCTACTCCTACCTCTGGCAGCTCGGGGCAGCTCACAATAAAAATAACAATAAAACAAACAGTCCAATAAATAACAAAATACTAAAATATAAAAAAAGCAGTAAAACCAATAGGAAAGAGTCCATAGAAAGCATACAACACCCCCACCCACTACCCATCTCCCCGCCAAAAGCATGGTGAAACAGCCAGGTCTTACAACGGGATCTAAAGGAGGGGACATCCAGGGACAAACGGGCCTCAACCAGCAGGAAGTTTCACAGCCGCGGTGCCGCCACTGAGAATGTCCTCACAAACATGACTCCCTGCTGCACATGGGGGACCTCTAACAGGGTGTCCCTGCCTGAACGTAGGGGTCGATCCAGGACACAGGGACTGAGGTGGTCCTGCAGATATGTTGGGCCCAGACTGTTCAGGGCTATTGGTAAGAACCAACATCTTGAAATGAGCCTGGAAGACTCAGGGGCGTAGCTAGCTTGGGATGGGCCCAGGGACAAGAAATGTCCGTGGGCCCCTCCCCTCTTTTTTCCTGCCGGTGGTGAAGCTGTCGGCCGGCCTAGGGACGCCTCCCAGCTTGGCAGGCCTAGGGGTGCTGGGTTGCTGGTGCTTGGGACTTACTTTCTCTCTGCAGAGTTTGTGTTGTGCTGCTGGTGGCCAGCTGCTGGGCTCATCCATCGCTGGGGCCAAGTGCGGCCAGCAGTAGCAGTGCCATTGCTGCCCCGGCCCACCCGACCAGTCCTGGAGGCCAAAGACTGGTCCGGCTCGATGCAGGGAGCACCGTAGCAGGAAGGTGCCCGGCAACAGTTCCCTTACTGAGTGGAGCCACCGGTGGGCACCTTCACACTCGGGCTGGGCCTCCCTTGAGCCAGCCCTGCCTGGACTGAGTCTGGACTGGTGAGGAGGACTCCTCCTTCGTGACACAGCACCAAGGGGGCAAGCCGAGCTGTGAGGCTTGAGTGTGACCTGACCTAATGCTAGGGTGCCATTCCTCCCCCTTAAAAGAGGACACTTATGAAAAATACATGGTGCAGGGCTGCATTGTTTCCAGTGCAGTCCTGCACCATGTTTTTTCATAAGCATTCTCTTTTAAAGGGGAGGTATAGCCACCCTACTGGACGCAGACTGCTGCATGAGGCTCCTCCCTGCCTGCAGTTGCAACATTGTACCAGACACAATGTTGCAACTGTGAGCAGGGAGGGGGCTCATGCAGCAGCTGGAAGGACCTCCAGCCAGTTCAGGTGGAAATTTAAAAAAAGGGGAGGGGAAGGGTGGCTTAGTTACCTTGGATACTGGACCCCCAGTCAGTATGGGCCACGGGACGCATGTTCCTGTTTGCTATGCCCTTGGGAAGACTATAGACAGCCAGTGCAGCAAGTGAAGTACAGGTGTTATATCCTCATGGTGACCTGTCCCCGTAAGAAAGTGGCCCACTGAATTCTGCACCAGCTGCAGTCTCCGGACCGTCACCAAGGGTAGCCCCATGTTACAGTAGTCCAGTCTTGAGGTGATGAAGGCATGGACAATGGTGACTAGATCCAAGTCTGAAATATACGTCTGCAGTCTCTGTACCGGAAGTAGCTGGCCAAAGGCACTCCTCACCACAGCTGCCACCTGGACATCCAGGCGGAGCTGCAAATCGAGGTGCACCCCCAGACTACGAACCTGAGGAACCAGGGAGGGGCAAACCCCATCAATGATGGGGACCTCCACTCCCCCCCCAGCCCTCCCCCCCAGCATCACCTCCGTCTTGTCGGAATTCAGCTTCAGACGGCTCATCCTCATGCAGTCCCCCATCGCTGCCAAACACCTGGCAAGCAATGAGACTGCCGGATCTGGGTCAGCTGAAAAAGAGAGGTAGAGTTGGGAGTCATCAGCATATTGATGACACCGAACCCCAAACCCTCTCATGATCTTACCCAGTGACTGCATATACACGTTGAACAGGAGAGGGGACAGAATAGATCCTTTGCGGAACCCCACATGTGAGATCTCGGAGAGACAATGAACAGTCCCCCAGAACCACATGCTGAGTTCTCCCAGCCAGGAAAGAATGGAACCACTCAAGAATGATCCCGCCCACCCCAGCTCAGTCCTGCAAGCGAGTCATCAACATCTCATGGTCAATGGTATCAAAGGCACCTGACAGATCTAACAGGACCAAAAGAGTCGAATGACCCTGATCCAACTCACAACGGAGGTCATTGACCAAGGCCACAAATGCAGTCTCAGTGCCATGCAAGACTGCAAGGGATCCAGAAAACTGGTCTGGTTCAGATGTGTCAGGAGCTGCCAGACCACTACCCGTTCAGTAACCTTCCCTAAAATGGATTCCGTGGTCACTTTGAATTTTCTCATCAAGTGTGAATACAGTGTTGCCATAGGTCTGGGCAATTTATTGAATAGTTTGATAAATGCAAGTAATTCTGGTGGGTCAGGAACAGCGAGTGCATCTGCTGAAGCTGGTCAGCAAGAGCTTAAGCTGAATATACTGTCATTTTTTTTTTTGGCCCCTAACAAACTTTTCTTTTAGTATAGTAAAAGGGAGAAAAGTGTTTTCTATGAGGTGATTGACTGATGCTTAGAATTCACTTACCTAGCAAGTCTTAGCCATATAATGGAATCGCCTGCAATATGGAGTTTTGAATTACTCCAGATAGATGCTTTAGAATGTAGAAGGGGGTGAGTTTTAAATCTGCTAATTACAGTATACCATGTCCTTCTGGCAGCCACTACAGTTGGTAATTGTTTTTTTGCGTAATTACAGTAGTTTGCATGTAGTACCATTGTCAGGGGTAGAAGATCATCCAGTTCTGGCTCCAGCAGTAGCCAGCCAGAGACTCTGTTGTACAAGAGAGTCAAACATTGGGCTGCTTGGCTAAGACTTATAGCTTGGTGGTAGAGCTTTAAGTTAGGGAACTTAAAGCCTCCTAGTTTAATAGGAAGCTGTAATCTCTGCAAGGAATTCTGGGTTTGCCACCTGTCCCCCATAAGAATGTTCTTAACATATCGCTGATTTGGGTAAAATAGGAAGAAGGAATGTGAATCAGGAGGGAATTCAATATAAAAAGGATCCTAGGTAGAATATGCATTTTAATTATGTTAATTTTTCCCCAGAGAGAGGGGGGTAGTCCTTGCCATCTATTTAAGTCATTTACCATCTGCCTGATTAGCGGGTCCAAGTTAATCTTTACTATGTTTTTTTATTTCTTTAGGAAACAAAATGCCAAGTTATTTAAGATTTATTTGCTGCCATCTAAATGTTCTTATAGATGGCTCCTTTCCAATTGCACCCTTTGAGATTTTCATTGCTTCTAATTTATCCCAATTTATCTTGTAACCAGAAAATTTTTCAAAATGGTCTATAGTTAGCAGGATATTGGGGATAGACAGCTCTGGGTTTCTTACAAATAGGAGAATGTCATCTGCATATAGGAGGATTTATTTTAATTTCCTGGATACCAGAATGTTCTCCTCTTAGTGCTGCCAGTGGCTCTACTGCAGTGGAGAGAGGGGGAAACCCTGTCTAATACCCCAAAGGATCTCCGATGAGGGGGTATATTGAACTGTTTGTTAGGTTGAATCTCAGGGCTGGCTCTACTGCGGTGCGGCTTGGGGCGGGCACCCTTGGCCCCGCTCCTAGGGGGTCCCCGCTCTCGGGGTTCCCAGCTCCCAGCCTGATAGTGGCCAGGAGCTAGGGACCCTGCGCGGGGCCCCCCTGGCCAACTGACTGGTCGGTCCACATCTCCCTGGTCCCTGACAGGCAGCAGAGGGGCGGGCATGGAGTGAGGGAGAGGCAGAGGTCCTGTCTCTCCCACACTCCCTGCAACTTCTGGTGGTGGCAGGTGGCGGTGGCAGATTTAATCTGCCGCTGCTGTGCCCACTGCCTCTGGAGCCCGCCACAGGGAGCTGCCCTGACAAGTGGGGCCCAGGGCGGTGAGGGGTGGAAGCCAAGGTAAGTGCCCCTTAAATGGCTGGGCTTGGGGATGGGCGGAGGGGAGTGCCCCTCCACCTGTCCCTGAGCCCAGGCCCGGAGAACACCCCCCGACCGAGCCGGGGAGTGCCCCCTGAGCCGGGGAGTGTCCCTAGGCCCGCCGGCAAGAGACTGGACCCCGCATTTCTCCGCTGTCCTGGGCCCCGCGGATAGTAAGGCCGACTTTGATGAGTCTGAAAAGGGCAAACTCAACTTGTGCTGAAGTAAGTTTATTCACCTCGTATTGCAAATTAGTTAATTTTTGGAGGTTATTTATACAGGGAGATTCTGCACATTTGTGCTTTAAGCTGTTCTGTTAACTTCAGAAGCTTAGCTGTTGCACGGGAAATGATCATGCTCCATTATATGCTTTGAATGTGTCTCAGAAGGTGGACTCAATTATTTCTGAAGAGCTACTGATATGAAAAAAGATATCAATCTCTTCTGTGGTATAATTTTGGAACTGCTCATCTTTTAGGAGAGACCAATTCAGGGCGTTTTCAACAAGACACTCTCCACCCACTGCCCACCCACCACTCACCCACTATGCATGTTGCAGGGCTGCAGTGTTGCCCTATGGGTGCCCTGTAACATGTTTAGTGGTAAGTGGGTGGGAGGTGGGTGGTGAGTGGCTTGTCTGAAAATGCCCTCAGTCTCTAACGTCTGCATGCCTAATCGGTACCAGGTGGGAAAAACTGCAATACTACTGGTGCGTGGTCTGAAATCATCATAGCTTTGATTTCAGCATTCAACACAGAATCCACCAGATTTGCAGAGATCAGGAAAAAGTCTATATAGGAACAGGTGGAGTGTGAGGGGAAGAAAAAGTATAATCTCTTGCAATGGGATTTCGTAGACTCCATATATCCTTCAATGCCAGTTCATCTATGTAGCCTTCTAAAATATTTCTGGCATGAGATTGTGTGTGTAGAGGTTGGCCTGATTTGTCTAGATGGGGGTCTAGAACTTCACTATTGTCACCTGTCACAATAATAGACTCTAGAGAGACATTAATTAGATTGGAGACTACTTGCCTGAAGAAATTAGGATCATCTATATTAGGGGCATATACATTTTAATTAACCATGGTATATGTAGAATCTGGGAATTTAGCCTTTGCCAGTAGGAATCAGTCTTCCTCATCCTTATTCAGATAATACGTACATTCAGCTTTAATAGAAAAGAACAGCTACCCCTCTTTCAGTAGAGGTGTAATTATTGAATACACTCTCACCCCCCACCTTAACTTAAATTTGTCTGACTCCAAATCATTGAAGTGAGTTTCCAGCAGAAAGGCAATTTCAGTTTTTAGTGTTTTCAGGTGGGTAAGGATTCTTTTTCTTTTTTGTCCTCCCCTACATAACATGCTAGGAAACATTGGGTGATTTCAGACGTGACGAATCCAAGGTTCACCACGCCTGAACCACACTCAAACGTGGCCCGCGTTTGACTGTGGTGAACATCTGTTTGCTACCCGCCAGATGTTCACCACAGTCAAACGTGGAACACGTTTGCATTCACCACACTTCTGGACCCGAGGATGCGAGCAGGTCCAGAAGTGTGGTGAATGGCCACCACGGCAGGGGTGAATGAAATGTAACTTCTGTTCACTCACCCCTGCCGGTCGTGGAATCCATTCCCCCCCCGAACGCGGTGGTGAGGGCGGCCGGATTGGCCGCCCTCGCTGCCCGTCCGGTGCAGGGAGGGCTGCTGTGCAATGCAGGGGGCGGGGCCATGCGGCAGCACGCTGCGCTGCCTGACCCGAGCCGGGGTTCCTCATCAGATGTTACACCGGGCCCCATTCACCATGGGCCGTGGTTCGCCGGTCCCTGCGGCCCGGGGTGGAGCGGTGCACGTCTGTTGGCGCGCCCCTTTACCCCAGGTCATGGTCTGAACCACCTCACGGCCCGTGGTGAATGGGGCCTGGCGTAACGTCTGAAATCACCCACAGTTTACAGCTTTAGCCATTAGGAAACTGGATATTAAACAGATCCACGTTACAGCCCCTAAGTGGCCTCCGTATATTGTTTGCTGTTATTACCCATCTTAGTGGGTGTAGACCTCAGCTTCCCTACACCATCCCAAAGGTGTATGGGAGGGGGAAAAGGGAGGGCAATGGATGAGTTCAAGGGGAAGCAAGAAAGGGAGAAGAAGTAGGCCACAAGAGGCCAAAAGAAAATTAAAGTATTCATAATTACATACTCGTTGATGGAACCTAAGTCCAGGAAGTTTATATGGGGGTAATGTTACAACTCACTCTTTCCCATCCCAACCCTTCCCTTGAAAATTATATTGAAATCCCATACAATATTAGAAAAGAAATGAAATGAAAAGATTAATTTGCATTATAGGAGGGCCCATGTTGTGCACCATCACTCAAAACAGGTATGGTATGGTGAACAGGTCAGAGTGCTAAATTATATCCACTAGGGATGGGACTTTGGTCAAATTCTCGGTATCGGTTGTATATTGGTATCGGATCTCCATTTATCATATCTATCTAATCTATTTGTATCGGATCTTTAACATTAATCTGATACCGATACCAATAATGTAATAGAACTAATATTGCTGATATCGAGAATTATCGGTATTATCAGATTAGAACCAAGAGGGCCATTATTGGCCACTCTCGGTTCTTGGCAATACCAATAGTCCCACCCCTATTGTCCGCAATTAAGACACTGAAAATTAAATTTCTAAACCTGCAATAAGAAGGCAGTAAGCAGATGAACAGTGGAGTATCTGGATAGTTACAGCGATCAACAACTCAGAACCCAGCCATCCCTGTTGTTATCCATAAAAGTTATTCAATCAGAAAAAAGTAAAATAGAATTTTTGCAGAGTCCAGCCTTGAAACTTTTGCTCTGTCCCCTCACTCTCCATCCCTTCTCTTCACTGTTAAACTTGGAAAAGAAAAAAAACAGAAAAGCTGAGGTAGAAGATGGGAGGCAGGAGCGTGAGTCTATCTTCCCAGTCAGGTTATGCGCTGCTGGCTCTGATCTGTTGTTGTGAAGACTGATCTGCAGAGAGCTTCCTGCTGGTCTCTGCTGCATGGGTCTTCTGTTGTAGTGAAGACAAATACTGTTTTGCTTCCTCCAAGGATGTAAAGTTGGAAACTTTGCCCTTTTTTTTTTTTATCTTAAAAGTGGTAGATGGTTTGCTTGCTTGCTATTTGTTTGAGAAAGGCAATATAATGAAAACGAATGACATTTTAGTAATGAAAATGAAATGAATAATGAAAACAAAAGAGAATTACTGTGCACATCCCTTGTTAGGAACAGAATTACTGAGCCTATTGATAAACATGGCATAATAGGGAAAAGTCCAGATCATTATTGAATATATTAAACAACACCAGTCCCAGTACAGATCCCTGGGGCACTCCTAAAAGTTACTTCTCTCCACTGTGAAAACCGACCATTTAGTCCTACTATTTGTTTCCTATCTTTTAACCAGTTGCCAATCCACCTTATCCACATGCTTATTTACAGCCTCAAAAATTCCAGTAGATTAGTGAGGCATGACTTCAATTTCCTGAATCCATGTTAACTCCTCCTCATTAAACAGATCCACGTTACAGCCCCTAAGTGGCCTCCGTATATTGTTTATCAATGTTTATCAATAGGCTCAGTAATTCTGCTCCTAACAAGGGATGTGCACAGTAACTCTCTTTTGTTTTCATTATTCATTTCATTTTCATTACTAAAATGTCCCTCATTTTTGTTATATTTTGTTATTTTTTGTTTTGTTTTTGTTTTTACTTTTCTTTTAGATTTACATTGCTTTTATTGGGAAACACATATTTGGCTGTAACCTTTTTATTTCTTATCTGATTTGGATGATAATTGACCACATTGTACCTTAAATGGAGGGCATGTTGTGTAATAAATATCAGAAAGATTAGATAAAGCAATCCAATTTTATAAGCAGGTGAATTTCTTTATTTTACAAAATTCTGTGTACACATTCCTGGATGTAACAACTTTGCCTTCCATCTAATTTAGATGAAACACAGTAATATTATACACCTCCCAAAAGGTACTCTCTCTGCCAAATTTCATAAGTATTGCATAAAGGGTTCCAATGTTATAAGCAATGTACTTGTACATTCATTTCTGGATGCAACGTCTTTATATTCCAGTTTGTTTTCACTAAATTTGGCAGGAATGTATCCTGGATCTTCAGGGTCATCTCTGCCAAATATAAGAAAGATCTGATAAAAGGACCCAAAGGTATAAGCCTGTACATTATTTGGAGAGTATGAGCCTGTGCCAGGGATTCTCTTACCTTCGTAACTGTGGTACAAGATGTGCTTGTGATGCCAATTGGCTAGCAGAAATGTCACCCATATATAATTCTCTGATGTGACCACCACAACCCCTCTCCCTCACTTGTTACTGGGAAGTTGGAAGCATCTGCTTAGGAAAGAAACAATAAGGGATTCTCTTATGTCCTTTGTCACAGTGCTGCAGGATGTGACTGTGATGACAATTGGCCAGCCTGGATGTGTGAACCATGTCTCCTGATTGCTGGATTGCTTTCCCCTGCCCTCTGCCTTGCTGCCTGAATTCCCATTTATGTCGTTTCTATGCCAGCCTCAGAGCCACCCAGGACTGGCCCTTGAAAGTTGGAAGCATGCAGTAAGAAAAGCAATCACATCTCTGTCCCAGCCAGGGTGTCTTTGAAACATTAAGCCAATTGGCTAGAGGAGATATCTGTAATCTCTGCTGTTTGGCACAGGCTTCAGTCTAGGTATGGGCACCCCATGTGTGTGTGGGTGTCCGTCAACTTGCAGGAACACCCCAGGAGGGGGCAGGAGGATGTTGGGTAGCACCCCAGGTGCATGGGGATTGGATTTATGTAGCTAGCTGAACTGTTGCAGTGAACTCTAGTACACACGCACGCACGCACGCACGCACGCACGCACGCACACACACACACACAGCCTACCAGAAAAGTATGAGAAAATGCTCTGACCAAAGCCAGAACTAACCACAGACAAAAAACAGGTCCAAAGAACAGCAACTTATATCTCCCCTCTATGCCCGCCTTGAAGCCACCACTGATTCTTCCTCCTGTAAAGATGGAAGCATGCAGTAATTGGCCAGTGAATGTGTCTGTCAGTTTGCTGGGCTGCTCCCCACCTTCTACAGCCCTCTCCCCCTTGCCATGCCTGTCTCTGAATGGCACTGCATGTGCTATTTACCTGAATAACGAAAGTCTTTAAGAGGAAACTTCAATTGCTTATAAAATTTGGACCCTTTATCAAATCTTAATTCAGTTTGGCAGAGATGATCCTGAAGGTTTGTGATATAATCCTTCCAAATGTCATGTAAAATGGATAGAACAAAAAAGTTACAGCCAATAATGCATTTACAGGTAAATTACTTATAACATAATAAACCTTTATCCAATCCTTCTGAAATTCTGCAGACTTAGTACTCTTAGGGAGTGATATAACCCTGCCAAGTTTCATCCAAATCAGATGGGATACAAAGATGATACAACCAGGAATGTGTATGCAGATTTTTGTAAAATAAAGAGTTTCAACTGTTTATATAATTGTATCCCTTTATCCAATCTCTCTGAAAATTGGCACACAGAATGCCCTCCATTGGGAGTATAGTATTGTTAAGTTTCACCAAACACGGATGTAAAACATAAAAGTTACAGCCAACAATGTGTTTTTTCAGGTTTTTCCTATTAATTCATAAAACAACATGAAATTTTTTCATTATGTTCTTTCGTTTTCATTATTCAATAATGAACAAAAAATCATATTTTGTTATTGCTATTATAATAACAATCCCAAAATGCACATCTCTATTCCTAACAACCATTTCCACCAGCTTGCCCAGCACTGACATCAGGCTCACCGTGTAGTTTCCAGGATCACTTCTGAAGCCCCTTTTAAATATTGACATTACATTTGCTACCCTCCAATTAAAACTGCCACCACCAATTTGGAAAAGGGTGCACACACGCAGAAAATTCCAGTTGCCATTTTGTGCATGTGCAGTAATTTTTAATATTTTTTTTAGAACTGAAGCTGACTTGTTGTCATGCTGTTTTGGTTCAGTATGGATTAATCCATAACAGCCTGTTCTGGTTAGCTATGGATTTAATCTGAATCCCCACTCCTACCCTCTAGTGTTTCCCAGAAGTCCATTTTTATGAATATTGACGTGCTGAGAGAGGGTAATGTCACAATTCTGAGTATTTATGAAAAATGACAACAAAATAAAGTACCAGTGCTCAGCTAAAACTCTGCAGCCTGGAGTTGTTGCTGTATCCCCACAGGCTTTCTAAGATCGAGTCAAAGGGTAAATTCTAGGGGGCTATGTTGATTTCTTTTCAACTCCATTTGAAGTCAATGAAGTTATACAAGATACAAGTCTGAGGCCAGGCATTTGCTATATTAGAGTCTTGATTTTCTATTATAGAAGCTCCTGGACCCAGTCCAGATGTGCTGAATCAGTAAACTGCAATACTGAGTCTATCCATTTGTTTGATTTTTTTTCCCTTTGATTAAGTTCTTTTCCTCCCTCTCTGGAGACTTAACTGTACAATAACCAGTTGTCAGAATGATCTGCAACAGAGGAAAAGCATAAGCAAATGGTGTTACTCAGATGCACAGAAGAGAGCTACCAGCTCACTTCTTTATTACCTGGTCCAGGAGCATCCCTGAGGAGGGAAATGACAACACTACAGAGGAGAAGAGAGTCTCCTAGTAACACACAGGTTCTGCATTAGGAGCTGAATGGTAAGAGGTGGGAGTTATTTGTGAATCAGAAGTGAGGTATCCTGCAAACAAATCTATTCACATGATACAAAATTTCAGGGAAAGCAGGTTTTGCCAGTTTTTTCATCTTGTGAGAATGTGTCCTTGGCCAGTGAGACGGTTGCTGTCTTGAACCTGAACCAGAAGTCTGGAGTTCAAGACAGACACCAGGAATTGGGCTCCTGTCAGAGGCTGACATTTGAGTGCAGAGATAGTAGACATTTGAGTAGCGGCTGCTGCTTTTTTGGCAGTGCCAGTCTTTGATTAAGTTAAAAACCCTTTTGCCCATCTCTGTCAAGCTTTAAAGTTGGTGGTTAAAAATCCTATTGCATTTTGTGTGAACAGAAGAGGATTACTCACCTTTCCAGATGAATGTTCTCTCTGGCAATAAAACAAGTTCTGGTGATCCATGATAAGTAGGAGCTACTATTGAACATATATGGTGACTCCATCTTCTCGGTCCCTGTGCTACCCTATGCAGATCCTTATTATGGGGTGTAGTTTTCTGAGTAGTGCCAGTGGGCCAAATTCTGATCTCATTTGTACCTGTGTGAAACTGTGGTAAATCCCTTGAAAACAAGAGCTTTACTGTGGATTTCCACTTGGATAAAAAAAAAAAAAGAAAAAATTATTTCTTATATTGTTACTACACATGATTGTAAACTCTGTCATGTGTTACTTACCTGTTGTTAAGCAATTGTAGGTTTGGACTCTTCTTGCATTGAAAAGTGTTACGTTATAACTTAGCTATGAAAAGTTGCTATACATAAAATTAACGCTATAGTTGTTGACCGTTTGATTAATGTTATGAGAGGGGCAATGGGAGATGGATGTATGGGAGTCATTTGGAACCAGTAAACAGTGAGTAATCTGACCTCTGACCCATATTTATAGGCTTCTTGGTCCTTTCTAACATGTACAGAAAATCATGTATATTATCTACTTCACAGAAGCCACACATCTCTGAGCCTAGACAGAGCTCAAATTTAAACTCCAGCAGCACAGGTTAAGCTAGCTATGTGTGGCAGGGAGTCAATTCTAGTATATTGACTAGTAAATCATAAGGACTCTTTGAAAAGTTTTGCATAGAACCATGCAAAACCTAGAACTGGAACTTACCATAGAAGCACACCTGTAAAATAGCTTAGAATTCTGAAATCCTTAGTGCTGTTCTACCGTCCGTGTATATAACCATTTGCAAAGTGGAAGAAGGAAGAGTCATTTCAAAGGAAAGAATTGTGGAATGCATCTTCTGCCAAGTCTTTGATTATTGGCTCTTGTCTGACATTGCATAAATGAAACTGAGTGCTGTACTGGGTCTGTGGAGTGCATTGAATCCTGTAGCCTGTTTGGGGAGGGGAGGGAGAAAAAGGAGATAGCAGCAGTTACTGGAAGGTGAGCATGAGTGTCGAAGAAAACTGTGCTACATATGAAATATTTAATCCCTCAGAGGGAATTGGGATGATGAGATTGCTACAGACCTGTGTAGCCGTAGTAAATATTGCATAAAGGGCTCTCTGGGTTTGTCCCCATAAATAAAAACGATGATTATTTTACATTCAATTTTCAGACATTTATATCAAAACACTGCCTAACAAAAGCATTGAGCTGATGGTTTCCGCTGCTTTACATAGGTGTTTGGGGGCATTTGAAATAGATATTTTCATAGACAGGTCTTTTAGAATGTGCCAGATCAAGCTTTAGCCTGTTCCCTTTCCCCGAGTTGAAAACAAATGTTTGTCACCAGAAGAAGGATGCAAAGTTTTAAAAAGTTAGAGAAATTGAACAGGGATAGGAAGTACAAGCAAGGAAAAGATAGTTAGCTTAAAGGCTTGATTGAAGCAGGTTAGCTACTGTGTGGGTGTTCTTCAGCATGTTTTGTGATCGACCCTCCTTGTGATGGGGTGGATGTACAGATACGGTGGTGCTCCCTAAAGGAGGTCAAATGTGCTGTCCATGTAGACCTCAGCTTGTGTTAGGAAGAGCCAAACAATGGCCTAGAGTAGACCTGGAGGTTCCCAGACTGTGAATTGGGACCCCAACTGGAGCTGTGTCTTTGTGGATGGGGTCACAAACCCATTGTAATCCAATATACTTTCGCCCTTTTTAAACGAGATACTCCCACGTGTGAACATCCAGTATCCATGTGGGGGAGTGTCTCGTTTGAAGGTGGAGGTGCATGGGTGTATGCTTTCATGACCCACACATCCCCACGCATCTCCGCCCCCGAACAATTGGCGAAAAGGTGGGTTGCTCCATGCGTGGGGGTGGGCGGAGATGGGTGTACGCCCATCTGTGCCCTCCTCCCCCCCCACAGCCCCCACATTGGTGCTCCACCGCCCGCACATGAGCAGCCCCCGAGCAGTGGTTCATTTAAAAACAGCGTTTGTATATCTTTTCTGTTGTTTGGGGACATGGGATTATATCCTAGTCTTAAAATTAGGTCATAAACAAACAAACAAATAAATAAATAAATGCAGGCAAAAAGTTTGGGAATCATTGACCTAGGGTTTCCTGGGTTAGTTTTTAGGCTAGGTTCACACTAGTTGAAGAAGGCATTACTATCTGAGAGCTAGATTTTGTTTTGGTTCATTGCTTTAACAGACGGGTGATTATTTCTCAAGAAAGAAAGATAAGGAGTTGTATTAACTAGCTTGAGTAGGGGGCTCTGGAGTACCGTGGGATTACTCTTTTGTGTTCTGTAGTTTTGAGTTTATAAAGAAATATAGTTCTGTAATTTTTGCCAAGTTGGTGTCAATTTGAGTTAAACCAGAGCTCCTGCCATAAAAGCCCATCTGCAGAGCATAAGCTGTATTCAGACCTCAGCCTCAGTTGAATTTTCTCCTTTGTTCAATTTCTTTAAGGTCTTAGTGGACATCCTGGGTACGTCATGTCTAAAAAGTATTATCACATGTAATGCTAAGCGTGTGTTCAGCCATTGCATGCCACCCACTATGACATCACTGAATTTCCACAGCTGGCTACAGACACATTTAAATGCTTGTGTACTGGAGGGGCTGTCAGAGGGTCTCTTCCGAAAACCTATTTCCTTGATGCCGTCCCTTGATGCAAAGCAGCAGATGGCCACAAGTGGTGCAGTGCTTCTTGGGCATCTGTGTCCATTGCTTTCTTGGATAAGGAAGTGGAAATATTTTCTTCAGATGGTGGGGAGAGTATGCATTCCATTGTAAACATTCCATGTTTACAAAACATTTGAGAGCCAGTGCTTGGATTACTGTTAGAGAGAGGCCCTGGTTCAAGTCTCACCTTAGCCATGAACTCACTGGGTGACCTTCGGCCAGTCACAGACCTCTCAGCTTAACCTACCTCACAGGGTTGTTGTGAGGATTAAGAGTTAACTAGTTAGTTAATGTTACAGTTAATGGCTACGATCCCAAACCATCTGCACAGCTTATGCATGACACAATATTTCTGTAATGGGCTCATGCAAGGATTGCATGTACATGTACCACGTGACACACATGGGGCATGGGATCTGCCCCACCAAGTCAAAGAATTGTAAGCCACCCTGAGCCTAAGGAACAGGGTGGTATAAAAAATAATTTAAAACTGCAGATCTTCTGACTTTACCAGTGTTTACTACCCATATTATGATCAGTCGTCAGTCTTTGTTTGGTGTGGTCTTGGGGGTTGCCTCCCCCAGTCTGCTCAACCCCCATCTTCAACAGGTGGGAACAGATTGCATGGGGTGGCAAGGAGGCAGCTAATGCTTCCAAGTTACCCTCCCAGCTCAGCAAAAGTTAAATGCTCCTGTCTGAGCCTACCTCTCCAAACACCCTTCGCTCTAGCCATGTCATAGTCTGCCCCCTTGTAATCAGGGGGGCAGCTGTAGTCCTTGTAAGATCAACCCCAAAATTCATGCAGTAATCGGGCTTGCTGTCCCTCCATCTACCACATCATTTGATGCCAATGTTATACACCATGGCCAGTCTGCTTTGGTGTTGCCACAGTGGTTGTTGCTCAGTCCACTCATTCCAGCACTGATCCCTGGGCTTCTTTGGTGGAGACAGGAAAAGTATATACTCTGCTGTAGTGTTCACAGAGGGTAGAGACACAAGCGTAGAGACACAAGCACAAGGGAAAGAAGCAAGAAATAACATTCAGAACATGGCACTGATCTTGTATAACCATCCCAGGGATGAAAAGATAAAAAGAGACTGGTGAGCTTATCTTGACGTAAACAGTGACTGCTCGTCAGGAAACATGCATGGTGAAGGGACAAGTGTCTCCATGGAGAGAAAGTAGTTCAGATGAGAGCGACAGGATCCGGTCTATAGTCAGGGACCCGAGTTGACTGCGTTGCTGCAATTTGCAGTAATTTTTGCAGAATCAGCCAATCCTCGCAGTGACACTGCAGTGGGGGCTGTCTGCAGGATCTTTAAATACTGCCTCAGGCATAAACTTGCCGCTTGACCCCAAACTAAAACTGCTGCTGCAGCTGCCGTCTGTCAGAGAGGTGTGACCATGACCCGAGGGTAAATAGGCCCCTGGGAGATGAATTGTGGGTGGGTGGGATCTGAAGGCACTATGTTTGGGTGAGGGAGGTCTGGGGTTTTAATATGAGGTGGGAATTCTGGGGTGCTGAAATTCCAGAGGATTTAAGTTGTGTTTGATTAGCAAAGTTGTGATTCTATGTCAAACCTGTTGCAAATTTGCTTCCCAGCATGCATAGTTATGCAAATCAAGTTAATTATGCAAATATTAATGCCCATGGTGAATTTACAGAACTTGGCTTCACGGGTTGAAGAATTTAAGATTTTTTGGTGCAGTGAACTCGGGTCCCTGTCTATAGTTAAGGTGTGTTGCATGCTTCATTATAAAGCCTGAACGTTCTATCTTTTATAGAACTTATATGATTAAGGTTAGGACCCTGCAATTTGTGGTGAAGGATCACTTCTGCAAGAGGTTGATGCTATGCAGATTTCAGCCAAATCAGCTGGAAAATAGCTGAGATATTGCAGTTGGAAAACTGAACTTTGAAGTCTGTTTTTTCAGCCAGAATGTCTTGATCTGGGCAGTGTAGAGGAGTTTAGTGTTGGTTGGAAGGAGGTGTAAGCCTTTTAGAAAATTCAAGGAGGCTGGTGGAGTGTGCCTTTGGTTTACTTTTTGTAAATCCGGTTAGTAGTTTTTAAATTATGACATCTTGAAAATTCAATGTTAGCCTATGGAGACCGTCGTGAGTGTGGAGTGCTTGCAAATATTCTATGTGTAATGCAGAGACTGTTTAAAAGCAAACAATCTTGAATACTGGGAACTACAACTCCCAGCGGGCACTGCTTGCCAGAGACTCTCAATGCTGAGGAAAGAGATGGAACTGCACCTCCCAGGAGGCAGTGCGAGTGACTGGTCAGCCATGTTTGGAGCTGACCTGGTGGGGCGAGGAGGTGAGCAAGGCCTGTGGAAGGGAAAGAGCTGAAGGTTTGGTTTGATTCTGCATTTAACCAGAGCGGGAAGGAAGAGGAGGCATGTAAGGTCCAGGGGTTGTGGGGAAGGAGCACAGGGGGCAGGTAAGGTTGGATCTGGGTGGTTGGAGGAAGGGAGGGGCATGGGTCGACAAATGGGAGGCATGGGTGGACAACAGGAGCAGGGGCTGAGTGTGGATTCCCACAATCAGGATCTGCTTCTGTCATCTACCCATGTTAATTTCACCAGCGGAGCAAGTCAGCACAGCGGGGGCAGGTAAGATTAGGTCTGGGTGGGTGGAGAGAGTGCAGGGGGCATTCTGATTTGATCCTGCATTGCAGGCGTCTCAGCTTGGGGGCCAGGGATGCCGAGATGGCTAAACAACAGAGCTAGCTAATCCCTCAGTGATGTTTGGGGCGACTGATCTTGCCCCCTAAACCTGCCCAGAAACACAGAGCACATAGATTTCGGTGATACCCCTCCCCCCTTCAAAAACATGTGGTGTCCTG
>QEPC01009887.1:65373-77327 GCA_003113815.1 Sphenodon punctatus | reverse complement strand
AAATTCCAGAGGATTTGAGTTGTGTTTGATTAGCAAAGTTGTGATTCTATGTCAAACCTGTTGCAAATTTGCTTCCCAGCATGCATAGTTATGCAAATCAAGTTAATTATGCAAATATTAATGCCCATGGTGAATTTACAGAACTTGGCTTCACGGGTTGAAGAATTTAAGATTTTTTGGTGCAGTGAACTCGGGTCCCTGTCTATAGTTAAGGTGTGTTGCATGCTTCATTATAAAGCCTGAACGTTCTATCTTTTATAGAACTTATATGATTAAGGTTAGGACCCTGCAATTTGTGGTGAAGGATCACTTCTGCAAGAGGTTGATGCTATGCAGATTTCAGCCAAATCAGCTGGAAAATAGCTGAGATATTGCAGTTGGAAAACTGAACTTTGAAGTCTGTTTTTTCAGCCAGAATGTCTTGATCTGGGCAGTGTAGAGGAGTTTAGTGTTGGTTGGAAGGAGGTGTAAGCCTTTTAGAAAATTCAAGGAGGCTGGTGGAGTGTGCCTTTGGTTTACTTTTTGTAAATCCGGTTAGTAGTTTTTAAATTATGACATCTTGAAAATTCAATGTTAGCCTATGGAGACCGTCGTGAGTGTGGAGTGCTTGCAAATATTCTATGTGTAATGCAGAGACTGTTTAAAAGCAAACAATCTTGAATACTGGGAACTACAACTCCCAGCGGGCACTGCTTGCCAGAGACTTTCAATGCTGAGGAAAGAGATGGAACTGCACCTCCCAGGTGGCAGTGCGAGTGACTGGTCAGCCATGTTTGGAGCTGACCTGGTGGGGCGAGGAGGTGAGCAAGGCCTGTGGAAGGGAAAGAGCTGAAGGTTTTGTTTGATTCTGCATTTAACCAGAGTGGGAAGGAAGAGGAGGCATGTAAGGTCCAGGGGTTGTGGGGAAGGAGCACAGGGGGCATGTAAGGTTGGATCTGGGTGGTTGGAGGAAGGGAGGGTCATGGGTCGACAAATGGGAGGCATGGGTGGACAACAGGAGCAGGGGCTGAGTGTGGATTCCCACAATCAGGATCTGCTTCTGTCATCTACCCATGTTAATTTCACCAGCGGAGCAAGTCAGCACAGCGGGGGCAGGTAAGATTAGGTCTGGGTGGGTGGAGAGAGTGCAGGGGGCATTCTGATTTGATCCTGCATTGCAGGCGTCTCAGCTTGGGGGCCAGGGATGCCGAGATGGCTAAACAACAGAGCTAGCTAATCCCTCAGTGATGTTTGGGGCGACTGATCTTGCCCCCTAAACCTGCCCAGAAACACAGAGCACATAGATTTCGGTGATACCCCTCCCCCCTTCAAAAACATGTGGTGTCCTGACTGTGGCTCCAGTGAGGTGTCCCATTGGAGGAGCATGGCTGGAGCTGGAGTTTGCCTGGGAAGATCCCAGGTGCGGGAAGAGAGAAACCTTGTCCCAGAGCCAGGGACAGGAGGCTACAGGTGGACTGGAATTGATCTTCTTTCGGTGCTTCTCCCTCCAACTTTCCCAACCCCACTAAGGAATGAGGGGTAAGGGGGCCCTCTGGGCTGATAGAGTGGGCGTTCTACAGAAGGGGGCAGAGAGATGGTGGGGTCCTGTGCAGAGCAGCCCTGTGGGACAGAGTGACAAGTGTAGTCCTCTTAGGGGGACTCTAAGAGCGAGCCTCAGCCCAGGGAGGGAAATCCTAGCAGGGAGCAGGGAGGGAGGGAGCATATACCAAGGGGAAGACATTAAGGGGAGAGACAGGATGGGCAGCATTATGCCAGGTGGAGACTAGAGTCCTGTACATGGGCACAGCAGAGTCAGGGAGCCAGCCAGAGTGAGTCCTGTACAGGGGAAGGTCCTTATAGAAAGCAGAATGGCCAGTGTTGCACAAGGGAAAAAGCTCTGAGAGTGGGGAGTAGAGTGGGAAACTCCTGTACAAACCATGAGCTAGAGAGATCATAGAGAGCTGAATGAGCCACCTTGCATAGGGCTGTCAGTGAGGGGAGTCATCCAGAAGAGTAAAGCACTCACCTTCCGCTTCCAGGATACAACAAAAAACATCTAGTGCAGAGACAGAATCTTCTTCTGTTTTTAACTTTGTCTTTCCCTTTGTTAAAGTTAAGCTGCTGCTTTGTCCAGCTAAAACCTGAAGCCTTTCCTCCTTGTGAGCATCCCCTGCAGTGTGTTTCCTTTGGAAAAGTAGTTTACAGCAGCAGAGTTTATTTCACTCAATAGCCTTTGTCTGGTGGATCAGCTAAAGGATGTGATGAAGGGAGGCAAAATAAATGTTAAAAGATATGGAAGAAGGAGAACTAATGTTTGGGACATAAATTATTATTATTATTATAAACATTTGTATAGCACCAGCCGTGTACCTGGTGCTTTACAGAACAAAGATAGAGACGCGGTCCCTGCCTACAACTTACAATCTAAAAGACAAGGAGGGAGGGACAAGGGGAAGACAAGGGAGAAGCAAACAAACATGCAAGCGGCTGCTAAGTCTCAGGTGCGCATGCTTGGCTTGGTTACAGTTAGGCAGGAGTCTGCAAAGGAGGGCAGACTGTAAGTAATTGGGGGGAAGCAACTAGCAGGCATTGGGAAAGGTGGCACGGAAGAAGTGGGTCTTGAGGAGGGATTTGAAGGTGTGGAGGGAGGAGGTGAGGCGGATGTGAGTAGGGAGGGAGTTCCAGGCATGGGGGGCAGTGAGGGAGAAGGGATGAAGGTGGTTAGGGGAGACAAGGGAGAGTGAGTGAGGGGACAGAGGAGGAACAGAGGGCGCGTGCAGGAGTGTGTAAGGAGATTCGGGTTGAGAGGTAGGGGAATCAAGCAGAATATATGGGAAGCTGATAAAAATAGATCTTTTCACCATTTACAAAAACGCTCACTTTGGAAGGAGGGGGGAAAAAGATTTTTGGCATGCGGTTCTGAAACCAAGACAGCTGATGCTGAGAGGAGCCAAAGGATGCAGTTCTTAGTTTAAAAACAGTCTCTGCCAAAGATTTCTGTAAACCCTGAATAAAGATTTCATTATGACTACTACTAATAATTTCTATAGCACTACTAGGCATAATTAGCAGTTTACAGTCATAAATTTTGGAGACAGGTCCCTGCCCAGTGGGCTTACAATCTAAGATGAACAAGGGTGAGGGGAACACAGGGAGAGACAGACACACACATCCCCATTTTACAGATGGACAACTGAGGCTGAGAGGTTGTGACTGGCCCAAGGCCACCCAGTGAGTTCATGGCTAGGGCAGGATTCAAATCCTGGCTTCCCAGGACCAAGTCCAGCACCTTATCCACTACACCACACTGGCTCTCCAGTCACACCAACTCTTATGGGAGGGGTCTTATGAGTTGGTGTGACTCAAATAATTAAGCAGCTAATTGTCCATTCTGATATGAAGGTGCAGCAATCAATAGGGCACAGTAGCAGAAAATAAAATGAAATAAAGACGAAATAAGAGACGGAGAGATAAAATAGGAACGTGGAAAATTTATCAAAGGATTTACACCACGGAGTAGTTTGGCTCAGATTTTAGTGCAGAGTGACCATGTGTTACACAATGCTAACTTTGGCAGGATTGGGGCTCTAAGAAGGTTTTTGGAAGTTTGCAATGTTTAAACTGAGCCAATGTTGTTGTATTCTTAGTAAAGCAGGGAAGCTACCAGTAAAAATGTAGCTTCACCTTGCTTGTTATTTGAAGGAAGTAACAACCTTCTAAACTGAAGACAGCAGCTCTTCTACCATAGCCTCCCTTAAGACCTGCTCCCATAGTGCTTATGCTACTCAGCATTCTACTGAGCCAGCAGGACAAATTTTCTCCATTGCATTGTATTTAACAAAAAACTTGGATATTCCATTATAAAAAAGCCTCCAGTTTATAAGAAGAGTTAAGGCTCTTGCAGATTCAACCATGCACTAAAAAGCATGGAAATTGCAAGTTAAGGCTTCCGCCTTAACTTCTGTACCATGTTAGCAGTAAAGACATTGTACAATCTCACATATTGTGCTCACTTACAACTTAGGCTCCTAGCACGCACACTTTGCCTTCGTCTTTCAGTCAAAATCCTCTTCCTCTGCAGGTTGGGGGCAACATGGAGATGAAGGATTGATGGTCCTGCTAGCAGATGGAGGTGATGTTGGTGGGTAAGGTGGTGGGTGTGGTGTCCACTGTCACTGATGGGTTCATCTCCCCCTGGTCCCCCAGGTTTGTAGTTTGGGAATGCTCCTTGATTCCCAGGTCCGCCTGGATGTTCAGGTGGGGGCTGTGGCAAGGAGCACGTTCCGCCAGTTACATCTTGTCCAGCAGCTTCAGCCATATGTCTCAAACTCCAACCTGGCCATCATCATCCATGCTTTCATCACCTCAAGACTGGACTGAGACTGTACAATGTCTTTACTGCTAACATGGTATGGACGTTAAGGGAGAAGTCTTAACTTGCAATTTCCATGCTTTTTAGTGCATGATTGAATTTGCAAGAGCCTTAACTCTTCTTGTAAACAAGAGGTTTTTTGATTATGGAATATTTTATTAGACCAACTTTTGTTGGTGAGAGTATGAGAGCTTTTGAGCCACCAAGGATTCTTCATCAGTCTTATCCATCACCTGATAAAGAGTCCTGTGTGGCTCAAAAGCTTGCATACCCTCACCAACAGAAGTTGGCTCAATAAAAGATATCACCTGAACAAATTTGTCTCCATCTATTACTTTTGGGACCAACACAGTAGCCACGTCCTCTATAAGTGTTTCCAGGTCTCCAACAAGCTTATTTTCCATAAGAAATAACAGAAGATGCATGTTTAAAAACAGAAATGAATGGTTGCTGGCTAACGTTATGTCTGGTAACACCCTAAGTGGAGGTGGTGAGTGATGATGTAGCAGGGTGTCATGATGTTCTAGTGTTTGCATCATGATTTTATGATGTCGAGCATGACTATGAAGCTGGTAGGGATGGGCAAATCAGAATCTGATTAATCCAATTCACCCTACTTTCATTGGAATCATATTCATTTGATCTACCCGAATTCCCCAATTTTCATTGGATCAAATTAATTCAGGAGTGCATGCCAACTGCACATATGTTAACACCTACTGAGACAACCCACAGTGTCTGGCCAAGCAGATGCAAATGTCTTTGCAGGACAGGGTCTCAGTTCATTACTAAAATTTAGATCCTGCCAACTCTTATGCACACAAATAGCTTTACTAGCAAGTGTTTGTAAGATTAGGGGTAGAAATATCAATATTCTACTTTGAAAAAGCTTCCGCTCATTTTCAAAAGGGGTATAATTGTGTTTTGAAGAAAAAATTAAATAAAAACAGAGTGCACATCTATTGTAATTTGTATTGCTTTACCAGGCAGCTAGCAACGATGTCAAGATACTGGCATATCATCAGCACATGAGAATTTCTTCTTCGGATGAAGTGCTTGTTGATTGATGGTCCTGCTAGCAGCTTTGATTTTTCTGCAGCTGGAATGCTTTGTCTGCTACTTGTACAGTTCCTGTTAAACTCAGTTGAAGTAGCTTCTTACCTTGGAAAATTCATTGGGTACATCTCTAACTCCCCTCTATGCTTCTAAATGTGGTGTTTTTAGTTCAAACGCTATACTGAAAGATGTGTAGGCATTTTCACACAGATTTTTAATGACTGTGATCATTTAGGTTGTAGGCACATGCACAGAAATATTTTCAAAAGAGTGAGAGAGGTAGTAGTGGTTAGAATAGTGGATGATGGAGAATGGGGAGTCATCCCTACCTCTGTCACTGGGTGTTTTTGCACACACATTTCTCCTGGATGTTTGCTGTAACATCCAGAACTTTCTGTGTGTCTAAATCACTCACCCAGATCTTAAACATCTACAGCTGTGGCTACTTTAGGTTGCCTCAGGGCAGTGTTTGTGTGAAGAATGCATCCAGGAACTGCCTCAGGGCAGTGTGTGTGTGAAAATAAAATGAATCCGGAACTTACTTGTGGATTTGTAAACCCAGAAGATTGAAAAATCCGGAACTTTAAGGTGTGTGTAAAAATGCTCATTGTCTTATTGTGTGAACCTGATCACCTCACTTCATTTCAGTGTTACTTTCTTGCTTTCGTAAATCATTTTGAGATCCTCTGAGGAAAATTGCTGTATAAGGAAAATTGCTGTAGAAGGGCAATGTGTTGTTTGAAGTGCTTGGTTCAGCTGGAAATAATTCTTATTTATTTCTGATGTGGAGACAAAGGATAAAGACACGCGAGACAGGACCGGCTGGATCCCCCGCCTGCCCCGGGCAAGGCAAATGCATCCACCACACATTGGGCAGACGGGGAGAGCAGTCCAAACAATCTGCTCCCTGCAGGGAAACTGAGTGGATGGGCCATCATCACAAGTCCTGCCATGCCCTAGGGCGGGCCAAGGAGCTGTCCGCATGGGCAGGTGCCTGGCCCCGCCCCACCTACTACGCCCCCCCAACCTGCCCACTATCCTGCCCCCTGTTGTGATGTAGACGCACAGGAATGGCAAAATCCACCTGCAGCTCTATAGTGCCGGCGGACCTTGCCACAGGTTGGGGCTGTATGCGACCGACCTGATGGAAGGCGGCCCATTACCCCACATTTATTTATTTAAAACATTTTTACCCCGTCCTTCCTGCCACTGGCAGCCCAGGGCGGCTAACAAAATCATCAATAAAAATACAATAAAATATGTAAAACATTAAATACTAAAAACAACAATAAAAATTAGGAAACAAAAAAACCGTGCAGGGAGGCGTTGACCACTCGAGCCAGCAATGGCCCCATTGTCTCCTGGCAGGTCTTAATCAGCCAGGACGGGCACGAATCTAATTCACAAGGGGTGGCTCGAACAGCCCCCCGCCACATCAGCGGGTGTCACCAACTGAAACTGATCCCACAAAATCAGACAAGGCGGGGTTTCTGCCACCTCTACCTCCTCCACTGTATTAAGTGTGGCATTGAGGTCTTGGTGAATATGAGCGATTTTCTCCGCAAAGTAATCCGCAAAAAGGTCACAGCGGGCAGGTGATGACTCAACTCCAGGGTTGAGGGAAGCTGGACTGACCAGCCCCAGTACAACTCGGAACAGCTCCGCTGGACAGGATTTTGCAGATGCTATGAGGGTAGCAAAGAATTCCCTCTTTGCTGCCCACGTAGCCACAGCATAGGCTCGTAAACTAGCTCTATGCAGCAATCTGTCGGCTTCAGCCCGAGAACGATGCCACCATCGCTTCAACTGCTGCCCCTCCTGCTTCAGCCCCAGCAGTTCCTCGGTAAACCAAGGAGGTCTGCGAAGCCTCCGCCTGGGCAACGGATGCCTGGGAGCCGTCCGATTGATGGCCTCTGTCAGCAAGGTGTTCTATAGCTTGACGAGGTCATCGATGAGACAGTCGTCAAGGTCAGAGGGTAATTCCCTCAGAGGGCCTAGGAACATTGACCTGGGTGGGGCAACAGTAGCCTGCGATGCGTCACCGGCCTTCTCTGGCAGACACATTGCATAGCAGTTGCATAGCCCTGGGGTGGAAGTGGACAAACATCTGGCGGCCACCAGCCTGACGGTCAACTGCATCATGGGCTAATGTGGGGTACGATTCCCCAATGTGAGTTAATATTTTGTGTGGCCTTACCCAAAGTACCTCAGATGTTATCTTTTAGTGGATCAACTTCTGTTGGTGAGAGGAAATTCAGCACTTTTCCAATTGCACAAACAGCTTGTCAAAGGATCTGCAAAGTTTTTATGCTGACATAACTGCGCCCCACTCAACAGCCACCCTTGCTCATTAGCATATACACTTCCTCCAATTTGTGCTTGTGCTCGCACTGCATAAAATAATTCTAACGTATTCCCCCCCTCTCCTTTCAAACAGCCTTTGTATCAACAATGAGAACTGTTAGTAGGTAAATGATGCTGAAAGTGAGAATAAATAGTCTTGTAACATAAAGTGTAAAAACTATTTTGTTCCTCTGGTTCTCCTTTATTTCTTCTCCAAAGTTAGTCTCATGTTCTTGTACTAACACCTAGCCTACGGAAATACTTGCTCTTCCCAAGGAGTTCATCTGTATAAGCTATTAACTGGGTGAAAATGCTTTCCATCTTTTAGTTTATATACACTGTATATATAAAACAAAACCACATGGGATTTATATAGGCAGATTTGGCAGCTTGTTCTCATTTAATGTACTTGGATTGGGAGAGGGAAATTGACTTTAGGGCTGTGCCTGTGTCCAAGAATGCATTGTTTAATTTTTAATTTGAGAGAGTATTAATGGAGTAGACTTTGACAAAGGGCTCTCCTTCTAGAGTCTCTGGGTAAAATCCTGGCTCCACTGAAGTCAGTGGCCATGATTCACAAACCCCTTACATCAGAGTAGCCCACAAGCTAACTACACCAGGACTTCAACGGACTACTCTAGTGTAAGTGGCCTATGGTTTGTGGCCATTAACAAGCAGGGCTTTGAGTGGCTGGCGCTGTTGCCTGTCATGCACAGCCACATCACAACCGGGGGTGGGATTTTGGTCAGGCCAGGGGATGGAGGTGAGGCAGAGCTGGGCATCCGCTCATGTGGCTGGTGCCTCAACCCACCCCAGCCATGGCAGGACCTCTGACAGTAGCCCGGCTGCCCCATGGAATGGGGTGGGGGGGCGTCCATCTATCCAGCTTCTTGCACTGGCCCCACAGTGTGGTGGCGGGGATCAGGCCCTCTGCAGCTTGTGGGGCTGCACCCCAGAGTGTTACTGCTGCGCTCCTGTTGTGTATTTATTCTCAGACTCCCTGCATTCTCTTCTATCCCATATTTGTTTCCTAGTTCTAAACTGCTGCAGTGATGTGAGCAGAGGCATGAAAACAGGAAGATCAGAGGACAGGTTTCCCCCTCTGCGTTTGGAGAGCAGGGGGCAGTGCCCTTTGCCACAGAAGGTTACGGAGAGCAGAAGTTTAGGCAGGGACCGCCTTCTGTGTTGCTTTGCTCCCCACTGGGATTTGAATTTGCCAGCTGTTGGAGCAGTGGGCTGTTCCGCCAGGCCTTTGGCAAGGGTGAGGGTGGGGTGTTTAGACTGGGGGTGTTGTTTATGTGTAAGTTTTTTATTATGGGGGAGGTGATGCTCCCTTTTTATTTACTGTTTTATTTTGTTGGTTTTGTTGTCTGTAGGGCCCTGTGTGAATTTTATATGTTTTGCTGCCCCGGGCTGCCTCTGGCAGGAGGGGCGGGGTGCTAAAATTAATAAATAAATAACGGGTGGAGGGCTCTGAAGGGTGGGGATCAAGGGTGATGAGCCACTCCCGCCCCCTCTTTGGACTGTTGTTATTCCATTGAATATGTGCCACTAAGCAGCTACCCCATTCCGTCAGTGAGGTGACTGCATGTCAGTCGTGCATGAAACAATTTCTCTGTGTCTGTCTGCAGTAGCTAAGTGCTCTGAGATTCATAAGGGTGAAAGATGGGTTACATGAATATAAAATGAATACTGTTGTATTATTCTTCATTTTTCACAGGGGCCAATATTAAGCCACTTGGGAGAGGTTTCTTCAAAGGACATTGATTTAAAGATCATGAGTCCCTATGATGTCCCTTCCTTTGTTTTTATTCTCATTCCTTCTAGAAGGCATTGGCTCTCTCATCGCTAGGATACACTAGCTTCTGTGTCTGACAGACTGATTCAGCAACTTGCCACTCACTTTTACAAAAGGAAAGCTTTCCGTTAGCTCTCTGCTGGGCTGCCTCATCTAATCATGGCCTGCTATCAAATGACTCATTCGTATGGCTGGTTGGGTCTTAACTTTGAATCAGTGCATGCAATCCTGCCTTTCTTGGATTCCTTGACTAGCTAGTGGCATTGTCCTTCATCCACAGGGATATCCTTGTATAGACAGCAGCAAGGCTACCTACCTCATAACTTTCCCTTTTTTAGATACGGTCAGATTGAATAACTAGCAGTTATTTATAATTGAGATGAATGGCTAAAAATACTAAAAGGGGATGGGAAAGGGAAGGAGAAAAGCACTGTAAAGAAAAATACTACATGAGGAAAAACTCCATTAGTTAATTTTAATGCAACAAACTTCTATTAAAAATTAAAGGATGGCATCTGATCAAGACTGGCTGTTTGTCATTGCAAAAATGGGGACATCCTAATTTTGGTTTAGAAAAGGCAGAGGGGACTGAATGCTGCAGTATTCTAATTAAGTATTTTCCCTACTAAGCAGTTGTAGGAGTTTAAAAACATAAAACTAGCAAAACATCAAATGACATATAACACCACTATATATCCTGGCTGGCATGTCTTGTTTTGATGAAGCGTGGTACACATTCCTGAATCATGTGGTTTTAAGGATCTCCAAATTACATGGCTTTATAGAACTTCCTGTCACCTCTAAGCAAATCTTACATAGAAAAAAAAAGTAGTGTTTGATGTTATGGGAAGGAAATGTTAATGCAATATATCAATGACCTTGGAATCTAAAAAGTTTTTTTTTTCCACCACAAGAATATTGGGTGGACAGAAGTTAATTTAATAACAGTTTTAGACTATTAAACAATTCTGGTCACTCTCTCTCCCATACTTGGCTATACTGGACATACAGAGCCAGTTTTATAAAAATACATGACTGTTCTTACTGTGTAGCAAGCTGCTTGGAAGGGATAAGGGCCATGGCTTTTATGGGCAGAAGCCATGTTAAAGTGGAGTGTATTGTGACCCACATTTTAAAAAGAGCTTGGAACATTAGATGATGAGTCTGGAAACCTGTCCATTAGATGGGGACTTCCTGGTCTACAGGGTGGACAGGAAATGGGAGGCCAGGCCGATGGGGGTTGCTAGGGTGGGAGGCAATGGCTTACCTGAGTGGGTGATGTAGTGGTGTGGGGAGGCAAGCCTGCCAGAGTGCTGCATGCAGATGGATGAGATCACCTTCCCACAGAGTGCTGGGGCCCTGCCTCCTTAGCCTGCTGCCCATTCAGGTAAGTGCTTGCCTCCCCAACTCTGACTCTGATGACCGTTGTCTATGGTGGCAAACATACCACCATTCAGTGTCCTAGGCAGCCACCTATCTTACCTTAATGATAGAGTTCTATCAATGTGAATGGAACTGATTCTCAAACCACTTACTCTGGAGTAGGCACTTTGATGTGAATAGGACTACTCTGGAGTAAGTAGTTTGAGAATTGTGGCCAAAGGGTGTTGCTGGGTGCTGAGCACTTAAGAAACTCTGCTAATTGTTCAGAGGCCTAATTGTGAGATTAACATTTCTGGAAATTTAGTCCTGGTTGCAGATGCCAAACCATTGAAAATCTGGCTCCCCCATTACCTGTGCAAACAAACAGCACCATGTGGGCTGGCTCCTGGAGGGCTGGTAGTGCTTAATCGCTGGGCTGGCTCCCCTCTGGTGGCTGATGTCAATGCATGTTGTTACATTGCTGACCAGCCGCAGCTCCCCCTGCAGGGCGTTATGGGCGGTGCCCCCCAAAGCCCTGCAGGGGCCACCGCCGGGGCTTTAAGAGTTTTTTTTAAAAACAACGCACCGCCGCTTATGACAGCTACAGCAGCCTCTGAGCTGCTGCAAAGGCTGCTGTAGCTGTCACTGAACTCGTTCTCCCTTCGGGGACCCACCGAAAGGACAAAAAGGTTCACCTGCTCAGCCGCCCAAAGCGTTTTCCTATGGAAAACGCGATTTGGGCGGCTGAACTCCTCCATCCACAACACGTATAGGACGTGCTGTGGAGGGAGGGGCTACAGCCTTCCATTGCGCTCAATGGGCGCAATGGAAGATCTCACCAGGGCGGTCGCGCTGACAGCCCTGGCGAGATAGCTTGGCTCGGGGGACTGAGGAAGGGGGAGCAGCACGCATGCGCGCTTCCTCCCTGCCTCAGTCCCCCGAGAGAGAGTCACTGCATGCAAGTTCCCGGCGCTGCTGCTCCCGGTGCCATATGCCGCTCGGCTCCCCCCCATCCACCGCCAGGTAAACTGACTGATCCTTCCC
>QEPC01009887.1:45490-56542 GCA_003113815.1 Sphenodon punctatus | reverse complement strand
TGTGTGTGTGTGTGCTCATGCTGTAGCTACCCCCTTTGTGGAAACTTTGGGGGGGTGGGGGGGTCTTTTGCAGAGGTGGGAAACTTCAGGCCCGGGGGCCAGATGCAACCTGTGGCTAGTTTTTATTTGGCCCCTTTCTAGTTCCTGGATTTGCCCCTGGATCCAATTCCTGCCCCTAAGCACTGAAAGACTGAGCTCAAGGTAAGGGAGCAGGGATGAGGGCATGCACCTGAGGACAAGGGACAGATCCATGATCTGGACCCTCTTCCTGAGCGCACCCCTTCAGACCCTCCTTCTTTGCCCCAACTTCTCTGCAGCCCTCGGTGCTTGTACTAATTTTTAAAGTGGTTCCTGGGTGGGAAAAGGCATACAGTACTGAGCATGCACTGGATTCCTTCTAAATAGAGAGCCAGTGTGGTGGTGTAGATAAGATGCTGGACTTGGACCTACCGTGGCAGGGGGAGTGCGTGGGGGCTGCCTCCCCCCCCAGCCAAGACAACACCCGCCACCACAGCTCCTTGCCCTCCCCCCACAGTGCAGTCCAGATGAGGAGAGTTTAATGTGTCACAGTGTCCCCAGCTCTCAGCATGGATGCCCGATTCAGGAGTCTTGAAGACCTTGAGCCAGGGCATGGTCAAACCAACTCCAGCCCCAAAACCCACCCTCACCTTTAGGCATATCCACCCCCCGCCCCCAGCCCATCCATGGTGCTTGTTTGGCAGGGGGTGGGGCAGGGAGGAGGGGCTTGACTTGGGGGCAGGAGCCTGAGAAGGGCCTAGGAGCGCAAAATTCCTCAGTCCGGCCCTGACAGGGAGGGAGCTGGGGAAGCACTGCAGGAGCAGGCAGCTTCTGCGCCTCTGCCCCCAGACTCGGAGTTTGCAGCGGAGGTGTGTGTGGGTGGTGGTGAGAGGAGCCAGAGGTGTGTGGGGAAGGAGCCAGGGAAGTGCTGCAGGGGCGGGAATCTTCAGTGCTTCTCCTCCAGACTCAGAGCTTGCAGCAGAGGTGGGGGAGTGAGAGGAGCCAGAGGTGTGCGGGGAAGGAGCCAGGGAAGTGCTGCAGGGGCAGGCAGCTTCAGTGCCTCTCTCCCAAGCTCAGAGTTGCAGCAGAGGTTCCGGGCCAGACACAAGCAGCATCAATTGTGGAAGCAGCATTTCAGGCAGCCAGCCAAGCCTCCTCCCCACCCACCCCCAACCTGGCAGCGCAACAGGTTCTGTAATGCATGCAAATAGTGAATCCCTAACTGCTGTACGGGCCATGGAACCTCCTGGGGGAGGGTGCTAACTAGCTCATTAATATATATGTATGTAAAACGTAACTTCTTGTCCACTACTACTATTTTTTTTTTTAATGGCATATATTAATTTCTTCATGACCACCTCCGCAGAAAATATGTCCTATTTTCTGAAACATCATGAAACTGAAACATAGATGTAGTACAATCTCTTGCCATCTTTATACTCCCCGAAATCACTCTCAGGAGTTTGGATCGTGTTGTAAAAAACCCCAAAGAAATTAGACAAACAAAAAAACCTATGGTTTAAAAAGCATCATATTTTTTAAGGTGGATTCACATCAACCAAACTTTAACAAACCGGGAAATTGTATGTTAAAGCTCCCGCCTTAACTTACACACCTTGTAAGCAGTGAAGTTGTTGTATGGTGTCACATACTGTACTCGTTTACAGCTTAGGCTCCATGCACTCACACTTTGCCTTGGGGGCCATTCAGACATGCAGAAGGTGTGCGGATTAAAAGTAATTTGCTTTTGATAATATCGAATGTAATATGATGGGTCGCATTCACACCTCCTGAAAAATGCGTTTTATTGTTTCTGCCCTAGTGCGCGCCCAACCTTTCAGATGGTCATACATCATGCACTATCAAGGTCTGCTCAATCCGACATTAGTCCAGGAAATGATCATCTCCTCACCCTGGAATCAGCCCTGTCACGCTGTCTGCATCCGGGTGGAGGGAGAGGGGAAAATTGGACTCTGCATTCCGCTTGGATTCAGACACTGAATATCAGTGCTGAAAAGGACAATGCGATTTGCCACCGCTTTCACACGTTATTGGGGTGCGGATTACTTTGACATCGCACTCACAAAGGTAGGTTTGACCCACTCTAGTGCGAATTTAACAAAAACGCACTGACCTGAACAAAAACAGAATAGGGTATTCAGACGTGATCATTTAATTCACAATAACTATTAAGCCAGACTAAAACGTAACGTCTGAATGCTGCCTTGGTCTTTCAGCCCCAATCCTCTTCCTTTGCAGCTTGGGGGCAACACTAAAGCTTTGATGACACACTCCTCCCTGTCCATTATTACATTGTTACTCTACTTCCAATGTGGAAAGAATTTCTCTTTTTTTTACTTATACTACAAAACCCCATTCTGTGGCACCAGATCAAGTACATCTCCCCATTGTACAAGTGACTAAGAGCATGTAAATAGTCCAGCATGAAACAACTAGATGGACCAGTTGTGCTGTCCTTACATTTAAATTTATTTTATTTGGGATTACCACCTACTCTAACCCACTATTTATTTGCCCCCCCCATCAACTAACCACCATTTCACTCTCATAGGATAGAAAAGTTCTGATTTCAGCTGCCCCTCACCCCCAGTTTAACCCACTAACTTCCAACTGCATAGTCTGGCCTCTACTACTACCCAATAAACCCCACTCACCTCCCAAAAGATCACAAGACTCCTGACCACTATAATAACTATAATTACTCATAGCAAATACATCTACAAGTGTGTGAAATGACAACTCTCATGGCCTCCAAAAAAGAAAATCCAGGAGAGAAGGTGTACTAATACACAACGAGGCAATAGAGACTAGAACAACAAGGGGGTAGCTATGGTGCTTATTAGCATTATAGTAGTGTTCCCCATAGTCTCCTATCACTCCTCCAAATCACTTACAACACCCAAAATATTGACATTCCACCCATTTTGTACTTAATCCCTATGGTCTCCCCCCTGTCATTCCACTGTCCCTGCCTGCTGCCCTCATTATTCCACATCCTCTTCCTCCCCCAGTCCCAAAGGCACATCTCCATTGTATCATTTCACAGTTAATGAAATACAATTGAATTTCAAATTAGCATTAATGTTTCCCCCAATCTTTCCATTGGCCATTCCATGGATTTCATGTCAATGTCTACCCACATTCTAAACAAACACTTACATAGCATTCTCCTCAGCTTTAGTGCTGCCCCCAACCTGCAAAGAAAGAGGATTGGGGATGAAAGACCAAGGCAAAGTGTGGGTGCATGGAGTCTAAGTTGTAAGCGAGCACAGTATGCGACACCGTACAACAACTTCACTGTTTACAAGGTGTGCAAGTTAAGGCAGAAGTTTTAACATACAGTTTCCCTGTTTGTTAAAGTTTGCTTGATGAGAATCCACCTTAACTAGGTTTTTTAAACCATAGGTTTTTTGTTTGTCTAATATTTTCATGGATAGGCTACATGACCCACAGGCTATGGAGCCTTTAAGGCTACGATCTACTGAGGGTTTGTCAAATGCGTTTGTTGGGCAGCACAGTGACAAGTGCACCACCCAATGACCCCACCAGCACAGTTGCCTCTGTGCCAGACCCCACCAGCACAGTTGTCTCTAACTGGCTGTCCTAGTAGGAAGGCTAAGGATGAAAGTAACATAGAAACAGAACCACTGTCTTGCTTCCTGGAAAGAGCCAGTCAGGTTATGGTTTAGGCCAGGGACCTGTGCTCACTGCATTTTTCCCATTGATGCCAATGGGGAAAATACAGTGAACACAGGTCCCTGGTTTAAGCCATAGGTTCTCACACTGTACGTGGTGATTATTTCATCAGCAATGTTATGTACTTGGCACTGAACAATCATTAATTAGTCCCTGCCCCAAGGAGGGTTACAATCTAGGATAGACAAGGGAGAGAGGAGCATAGGTGGTGACAGGGATACATTCATGAAGGTGCAAGAAGGAAGAAGAAGACCCTGAAATGAATGAAACGACAACAGAGGAAGCAGCAGGGACTGGGCTGTGGGAATGGGGAGCTGGGTTTTTAAGGAGTTATTTGAAGGCTGTGAAGAAGCAGAGCATATGTGTTTAGGGAGGCAGTTCCAGGCATAGGGGGTGGCATGGGAGAAGGGGTGAAAACAATTTAGGATGCAGAACACTCTGGGGCAGGTGAGGCTGGTGGTAAGAGAAGGAGGAGCGAAGTTCCTGGGTGGGAATATAGCAGGAAATGAGGGCAGAAAGATAAGTAGTGGTATGACTAGAAAGAGCCCTGAAGATGAACTCAAGGAATTTATGCTGGATGCAAAGGAGGAAAAGGGAGCCAATGGAGGGAGCAGAGAAGTGGCTGAACATGCATCTAGGGGCTGTGATCTCAAGTGGATCATGACATCTGTAGATGGGATTATGAATGAGCACAGCAATCTTTTATGTACATTGCATATCTTTTCTGCACGAGATTTTAGTATTATATTTAAGGGTGCAATTCTCCACCATTAAAGTTAATGGAGAGTTTTTGGCTCTTACAGTGGGGTCACACAGGCAGAGGTTTGGGAGGTACTAAGAGTGGGAAAACGTGAAAAACACAGGCAGCAGCACTACCTGTTCTGTGGGTTTCACAAGACTGCTGTCTCAAGAAGGCACAAAATTAGTGGCTCCAAAATCAGCGTTGCTGTTTCATTTCAGGTGATTTCATGCCTGCAAAATAGTATTTCAAGTGTGTTAATTGGGGGCTAATTCCTCAGTGCCCCGTGTGGCAGACCCCCCTGGAAAACAAGGCAGGGAGGAGACATGGTGGTCGGAGGTGGTCAGAGGAAGGAGACATTGGGTCAGAGGAAGGTTGAGGTGGTGGCTGATCTGCCAGCCACTGCTCCAGAACCCCAGAGGATGGGGGTTCAAGGTTGGGGCCTGACAGGCTGGGAGTAACAGGAATGGCATACTCTATTAAGAACATAAGTAGTGCCGTACTGAGTCAGACCAATGGTCCATCAAGCCCAGCATCCTGTCCTCTGACAGTGGCCAATCTCAATCACATGGGAGAAGAACCAACAGTCACAATGGGCAATCCATTCCCCGTTGTTCACTCCCAGCTCCTGCCAGTAAGAAGTTCATCCCGTAAGCTACTTGGTTAATAGCCATTAATGCACCTTCTCTCCAAGAACTTATCCAGGCCTTTTTTAAACCCAGCGATACTGCTGGCTCTGACAACGTCCTCTGGCAACACATTCCATAAGTTAATTATACGTTGAGTGAAAAAGTACTTCCTTTTATTTGTTTTAAATCTGCTAGCAGCTAGTTTCATGGAGTGTCCCCTAGCTCTAGTACTATTTGAGAGAGTAAATAACCATTCCCTATCTACTCGTTCCACACCATTCAAGATTTTATAAACCTCTTTACAACCTCATTGAGAGCTGTTGTGCACTTCCTTGAAGCAACCAAAGCTGCCACTGCCAGACAGGTTGCTGCACTAGATGGGCCATTGGTCTGGCCCAGGATGGCACTTACGATTACGCTTTGAAACCCTTGATGTCCACGGAGTTAGGGCTCGTTCACACTACAGTCCCCCATGCAGCTAGTAACACAGAATGCAGCCTGTGTTGGCTTCCCTGGGGGTGTTGATCAAACACAGGTTTGTTTGCCCCACAAGCTTGCTTCACATAACACCCTGCTCTCCTCCCCCTCACAGGGGAGGCCTCCATAGACAGCATTCTGAATTGGTTT
This sequence comes from Sphenodon punctatus, assembly GCA_003113815.1. NCBI lineage: Eukaryota > Metazoa > Chordata > Lepidosauria > Sphenodontia > Sphenodontidae > Sphenodon > Sphenodon punctatus. The sequence continues at coordinate 50,812 of QEPC01009887.1, read as the reverse complement.
CCTGCTGGGGGAAACTGTCTTGGTTTGTTGATGAAGTGAAAATCTGTTTATAAATGTTCATGACTCCTGGTGACTCATCCTGGAAGTGTTGGATATCAAATGGGGTGGGACACAACTGCCACAGCTTGACAGGATGTTTGTTCTAAAGTGACACATCAGCTGAAACAAAACAGAATATATAAACTCCCCTCCTGACAAGCAGAAATCATGAAGTGTATCTGTTTGTGATACGTTAGGAGCTATTCCTCCACTTCCCTTTCTCAAATCTGTTCTGTGTTCAATCTCAGGGGAGGCAGAGAGATCCCCATACCTGTGGCTGCATAGTCCAGTGCTTTGGGATCCTTTTTGAGGTGCTAGGAGGCCTGCCTACTCAGTCTCTTCTGTGGATCCTCCCACCCCCTGAAGTCCTGATTTCTTAGGTGTTATGATGACCTGGACAGACCCAGGCGGTGCTGCAAGCGGTCAGATGCAGGAGTGCACCTCTGGGGTTGAGCACCCCTGTGTCCGTCTAAAGACACCCATTGTCTGGTCACGTCCTGCTTCCTGTCATTGCTTTAAGTAGGTAACGGTGGTCACTCAGAGGCCCTGACAGCTCGGGAGCAGTGGTTGCCCAGCACTGTGGCTGCAAGTCTGGGTTTGTGAAAGTTTCTCAGAGAGCCACCCTCTCGGGGAGTGTGGGAGTTCACAGGAACCTGAGTACTCAAGCCCAGGGTCCTGTGAGCACCAGGAGCAGGGCCTCGCAGTCTGGGTGGCTCTTAACCCTAGTAGGGTTTAATCTTGAGTCTCCTACCCAGGGCATAATTTGTGTGTGTGTGTGTGTGTGTGTGTTTGTTCGTTTTAAAAGAGAGAGAGAGGAACTGCAACTCAAGCTTGCCCTGGAAGCCCCACCCCTTGGCTTCTTGCATGGAGGGGAGGGGCAGGATATTCAAAGGAACCAATAGAGGTGTCCTGCCAGCCACTCCTTCCTACCCCCAACTCGACCAGTCTCTGTTCCTGTCCCTGCCCCTGCTTTGCCAGTCATCACTCAGGGCCAGTTTAAGCTGTATGGGGGTTGAGGCCGCCGCCACCACCACCGATCAGTCTGGGGCTGAAGCTGATGTTTCTGCATCCACTCGCATGTGGGGCCTTTCAGAGTAGCAGCAGCGACTGAGTCTGGAAGAGATGCCAGGGCTGGCTGCTGGCATGAAAAGTGGTGCCAGGACTGAACCCTGGCAAGCCCTGCTCCTACCATATTCTTTCTGTGGAACATGCACCCTGGGAAGAAGTGCTCCACCTGCAGTGTGTGGAGAGAGGGCAGGAATGGTGGATAAGTTAATGCCAATTGGGACAATTCTACTTTACCTCCAAAAGGACTGAGAATTTTAAGGACCGAGGAACGGCACTGTGGAGCGCATTTGATGTGCAGTTCCCACAGAGCCAGTACTCCCCCACTTGGATTCACTAGATCCTTACCCCCCATTTTGCCCATATAAGCAGAAGGGCCAACATGTCCCTCTATAATTATAATGTAACCAGACTACCGGGAGAGTTCTCAAATAGAGCCCTGCAGCTAGCCTGGGTTCCCAAGAAATGCATGAGCATGCTAATGGGAACAGGAAAAATGTACTTTTTTTGCAGTCATGGTGGCCAAAAATGTCAGAATACAATAATTTTGCGGAACAGATAAAATCTCCTGACTTTTTACCAAGAGTAATCAGGAAGTTCATAGTTCTTTTGTTTGAGCTTCTCTGCTGAATAAGTATTATAAATGTCATATAATAGTGTATAAAAGTCTACAGTGTTGCATAAGTATTTAGCTTCCGGACTTCCATTCCAGATGCGGGATTATGTGGTATTTAAGTTTTTTGCAGGTGGGAAAGGGAGTTTAAAAATAAATAAATGCAAGAAGACATTAAGGAGCAAGATAAAAATATTCTTGAGCAGGGCTTTTCTCAAGAAGCAGGATTCTAATGTGCATCTCAGTATGACTAGAAGATGCTGCAGAGTCTTCCTCATTCTAGTGAGAATTTAACTTTGTGACAGTTTATTCTTATTCCATTCCTGATGGGAGGAGCTTGCAGGGCGAAGGAGGGTTCGTTTTGGGACACAGCACATTCATGAACTTTAGAACAGAAGTGCTATACTGGGTCAGACCAATGGTTCATCAAGCACAACAGTTTGGGTAAAAACAGAAGTGACAGTGGAGCGGTGGAGACCTTGGCTGGGTTGAGTCACTGCTGCCATGACCAGGGTCAGATCAGGGAACCGACCACATGTGACTCTGGCCGGGGAGCATCCCCTGCCCTTGCCATGGCGGGTAGCCATGGTGGCCAATCATGGACTGCTTTGGCGGCCTCGAACTGGGTCACGGTGGATATGTTCTAACCTGCTGTAGTCTGCTTTGTCCCCGAGTTTATTTTATTTATTTACCTTATTTATCAAATATTTATATCCTGCCTCTTCTGCTCACAGCAGCTCAAGGCAGCTATAACAAATCAATAAAACAAAAATACAAAATACAATAATAAATACATTAAAAACATTAATAAAATATTAATCGAACAATGAACACAGTGCAACTTGAAACCAGGGGGGGAGGGAGAGAGTAATCAAGTTCCTACCACCCCCACTCATCTCCCTCACCAAATGCCTGGCAGAACAGCCACGTCTTGCATTTTCGTCTAAAGGGAGGGAGGTCCGGAGCCAACCAGGTCTCTGCTGGAAGGGAATTCCACAGCCTAGGTGCGGCCACTGAGAATTCCCTCTCCAGAGTCGCCTCCCAGGATACCCGGGGGACCTCCAGGAAGACGCCCCCGGCCAACCGCAGAGGCCGCTCCAGGGCCCAGGGAATGGGCCCAGGCCATTTAGGGCTTTATAGGTCAAAACCAACACCTTGAATTGGGCCCAGAAGACTATAGGCAGCCAGTGCAGAGAACGGAGCGTGTGCTTGCGGCGACCCGTCTCTGTAAGGAGGAGGCGGCCACTGCATTCTACACCTGCTGCAATTTCTGGACTGTCACCATGGGTAGCCCCATGTACAGTGAATCACAACAGTCCAATCTTGAGGTAATGAAAGCATGGATGATAGTGGCCAGCTCGGAGTCTGAGAGATACGGCCGAAGCTGTTACACCAGATGTAATTGGCGAAACGTGCTCCTCGCCACAGCATCCACCTTGACATCCAGGCGGAGCCAGGCGTCGAGGAGCACTCCCAAACTACCTTCTCATGACCTCGTCCAGCGGCTGCATGTACATGTTGAACAGGATTGGGGACAAGATGGAACCGTGCAAGACTCCACACACGAGATCTTGGGGAGATGAAGAGTAATCCCTGAGCACCACCCCTGAGTTCTTCTGTCCAGGAATGAGCAGAACCATTCAAGAACAATTCCACCCACCCGGCCTGGTTCCACAGGCGAGTCACCGACATCTCGTGGTCAATGGTATCAAAAGCAGCTGACAGATCTAATAGAATCAACAGGGTTGATCGAACCTGGACCAATTATTGGCGGAGGTCATCGACCAAAGCCACAAGCGCAGTCTCAGTACCATAACTCGGACAAAAGACTGACTGCGAGGGATCCAGAAAACTGATGCCATTCAGATGATCCTGCAATTGCCGAGTCACAACCCATTCAATCATCTTTCCTAAAAAGGGAAGATTAAAGACAGGGTGCTAACTGGTGAGGGTGTCGATATCAAGCAATGATCTTTTGAGCAGAGGCCGCACCACTGCCTTCTTGAGGCAGCTTGGCACTCTCCCCTCCCAAAAGGAAGCACTGATGGCACTAATGTCTCCCTGTCCTGGCCGGTTAAGGTCAGCCGGCACGGGTCCAGTTCACAAAAAGTGGTTCTGGCAGCCCTAAGAACATCCTCCACATCCGTGGGTGACACCCACTGAAACTGATCTGATCCCATGAAACCAGACAAGGCAGGGCTTCCACAGCCTCTGGTTCTCCCATTGTATTGAAGGTGAAGATTCCCCTCCCCCAGCCTAAAGTAAACTTCAAGGTTTGTATTGTAGCTGGCTGGCCAGTTCAACCATGAAAAATGTGGCTCAGCTTGTCCTTCTAAAATATAGATTACTCAAAACAAGTATTTGTACACCTCAGCATTGAGATTGGCCGGTGAGAAATAGTGGCCTTGTTTTAATATCAGTCAGGATGAGCAGGCATGTAGTAAAGTGGAGATGAGAACATAAACATGAAGAATTCATTTGGATGCATAACCCAAACCAAATGCATTCTTCAGTAATGTTCTGCAAATAACCCTGTTAGTGCTGTAAACTTACTCTGGCTACAAAAAACTGCTGTGAGTGACGTTGTCTTGGAATCCTGTTTGGCCAGTAGCTTGCAGAGGACAGCAAAAATTAAGGAATGGTGTATTTATATTCTGGGCATGACTGAAGCCAATGTTGTTGAAACTAATATATCAAATTATATATATATATATATAATTTCCTCCTGTTAGGGGGTCTAAGACTGACAGCCTGCCTCCTACTTGCACAGTGGTTATTCACAGTGTCTCAAAATGAGCTGTAGGTCCCTTTGAAATATTATCTCTCTCTCAGTCAAAGGCCTTTCGAGCAGGGCACTCTCTACTCTGGAGTTATAGCATTCATATTAGTCTACTAAGAAATTTATATTCAGGAAATGTGTGCTCTGCAGAAATGTTTCATGGAAATTAGATTTCAAGAGAAGAAAACAGAAGAATGTCCTGAGATTTCAGAAGGTGGAGATCCTTTTCTTCCCTTATTCTCCTAGTAATTAATATTTCTTTTCACTGGTACAACTTAAGGAAAATAACTTTCTTCCATTAATTTATTTTCTACCTGTTACAAAGCATTATTTTGATGAGTTTTAAAGACCTTTTCTAATCAAGCTTTCATCATAGAACTGCCAAAAGGATTTAATGCTCCCCAAAAGCTGTCCTCGGAAGCATTCATCCATGTTACACCTATGGGACCAAACCCAGCCTTGGTGTAAACAGGCAGTGGCACCACTCCACTGAAGTAGATAGAATTGTCTTCACCTATAAAGCTCTTCACAGCCTTGCTCCCCCGTACCTCTCTGCACTTATCGCCCTCCATACTCCAGCCCGTGCACTTCGCTCCTCCTCTGTCCCTTCTCTCACCCTTCCACGCCTTCCCTGCTCCCCTAAGCGCCTTCGTTCCTTCTCACTTGCTGCCCCCCATGCCTGGAACTCCCTCCCTGTCCACATCCGCCTTGCCCCCTCCCTTCATACCTTCAAATCTCTCCTTAAAACTCACCTCTTTCGCTCTGCTCTGTCTGACTCTTTATCCTGCTGAGCCACTATTCCTATACCTACGATCGGTTTACCCTT
>QEPC01009887.1:26607-40293 GCA_003113815.1 Sphenodon punctatus | reverse complement strand
CCTTCTGCATGTGTGTGTGTGTGTGTGTGTGTGTGTGTATATAGCTGGGTGTGTGCTTGTGTTGTGTGTTCCCCTGTGCCCTCACTGTCTGTGTGCCTGTTGTGTGTGCTACCTGGCCGGCTCTTCTCCCACTTCCCCCTCCCTTCCCGTTTCCCTTGTGTGGGCATTCCCTTTTGTGCCTTTTGGCTTCGTTTGCCCTCAAGCGGCCATGTCTGTGTCCCGCCCCTGCCTGGCGGCTTGTGGGTGTTTTGACCATGGCCGGGAATCGGCGTCCCGTCTGTTGCGCTGCCCCGGCCCGTGGTCTGGCGGCCCAATTCCCTGCCGTGGTTCCGGTCCCATCCCGTCTGTTCGGGGCTTTTCTTGACCCTGGGGGGTGGTTGTTCAGTTCATCCCCGCCGGGAATCCACTGTGGTGAACCGGGCGCCTGTTTTGGACAGCCGATACCATGGAAAACAGGCAGTCAAAATGAGACCTGGTGATCTGGCCATGCAACTCTGAAATTCAAAACCTGGCTTTACATTGGTTTTTTTCTGTGTTTTTGAGCAAATTTGCTTAATGCAATCTGTTTTCCTGTGTGTAAAACAGGGGTCAAAATACTTCACTACCTATACTACCAAGGTGTTGTGAGGAATTTGTAATGGTTAATGTTTGTAACTAATCTCTTCAAAATAGCAACTGTTTATCTTCAATGGCAAGACTGCTTTGGTTCCCCAGGAATCCTATCTGGGGCCTCTTAGTTCTTGTTCACACGTTACAGTGAATGCCATGGTAGGATACTTTGGTTTCTTTACGACAGGATATCTACCCTGTAGTATCTTCAAACATGTGAATGTTCAGACTCTTATCTTAAGAACTGTTGCCTCTTACTAGTTTCATATCTGATGTTAATAAGGGGTAGCTTAACACTGAGTGGTAATAACCATCAAGTACCCTTCATTAAGTAAGGGGCACCAGTGCTGAAGATAAGAGTGAGTGACAATATACCAACCACACACTCCAGAGAATTCGCACATTTGGAGATACCAAAGGTAGATACCCCATTGTTTCTGTAGCATGGGGGGTCTTATCCCCATTCTAACATGTGAACAAGGCCTCAATCTTGACTATGGCCCTTTTTACACGAGACACACCCACGCATGCCCACACAGCGATCTGTGTGGGCATGCGTGGGTGAGTCCTGTGTGACTGGCGTCGGCGGGTGGCCGGGGATGCATGCTCCCGCAAAACACGCATGTCCACCCACCCACCTCCACCCACGCATAGAGCAACTGGCAACAACTCTGGTTGCTCCGTGCATGGGGGATTGGTGTGCGCCCATGTTCACCTGTCCTCACACCGGCGCGCACACCAACCCCCCACCCCAGCATGGTCTGTTTAAAAAAGGCCATTGTCTCTTTAACAGCAAAGAACAGTACTTTTTTAATTGGATGAATTATCTTATTGGGACTGGCAAGATGGTGTCATTTTGTACAGAAGGTGATTTAAAATTCTTAATATGACCTTCCCCATAACGTCTCACTTTCCCAAGTGTTACACTTACAGTAATCATGTTTTAATGTAATGGCATTTATAGTGTGGATTAAAAATGGGGATATATTCTTTGGCATAAACCCAGAATTATTTCTGGTTTGTAGAAGCCCTTCCTGAAGACAAGCACCTAGTTCTCCTTTGTTCTGCAACCTGTGCAGTTATTTGCACCTTAGAAAAGTAGGTGTAAAATACATCCCATAGCATTGCAGGGGCAGATTACTACACAAGGGACATGATCCTCTAAGTGGGTAGCACTATGCATGGGTGCACATCCCACTGAAGTGAATGGGACTCATGCCTGCAGTAGGTACCAGTACTGTCTGCTTGGGGGATCTCACTGAAGGTGTGAGTCAGTGGCATAAGGAACTCTCGACATAAGTCATGAGCCTGGACAATGACTACAGGGGGCTCTGCGGCTGGAGTACTCCCTGGGAAAAGCTAGGTGGATTTTGTATGGTTGTCCCCTGCAAGGTGCCTGGCGTTTGTGTTTGCCACCTGTCTAGTGTTTGCCCATACAGTCAGGGATGGAACAGTCTGTCAGGAAGTGATAGTGGTACCAGGGAGTCCCAGAAGCCCAAAGGAAAAAAACAGCAGTGAAATGGAGGAAAAAGCGGCGCTTGGGCTCAGAGAGCAGTGGCAACCCCTACAGTCTTAGCGGCAGCCTTGTCTGGAGCAGGGAGGGCACAGTGTAGGATGGGTGTGCTGCCCCTGGGGCAGGTGCCACTGCCTTGGCCTCCACCCCACCCCTGCCTTGTTTCCACTCCCTTCCCTGCCCTGGGAGAGTGGTGGTGGTAATGGTGCCTGTTTCTTGCTCTGTGAGGCACGCACTTCCCACACCTGTACCTGATAGTAGCTAAGAGCTCTGTCTGGGCGTGCCAGCGAGTAAGCAGGAGGGGCACAGCAGCTTCTTTCCTGTCTGTCTGTCTCCTCTATGGCAGGGAATCGGTTCCCCTGAGAAATTTAAAACTCTGTGTCCATTGTAGTGAGTACTTACGGTCTCGTATCTAGGCAGGGGCTCATGGTCACTGTGTTTCCCATGAAGAAAGTGCAGTGAACATGGGTCTCTCTATAGGGGTTACCACCTCTCTCTGGGCTTTCAGTGCCACATCAGCACGGGGCAAGGCAAAAGAAATGTCACGCCCCTTTGTTGACATAACCCCACCCCCGTATGGAATGTCATGACATCATGATACTCACTCCATAGGGGGTGGAGCCACGTTGAAAAGTAGGTGGGAAGGTCCCTGTTGCCCTCGCCCTTTCTGATGTGGCAGGGTCAGGACCCATGCTGTTTTCTGACATAACCCTATCACTTATGAAGTCTTGTGATGTCATTATGCTGTAGGGGGTGCAGCCACATTGGAAAAAGGATGGGGGCAAAGGGCCCATCATGTCCCATTTCTGCCCTAACCCTGTCCTTGCAGATTATTATGACATTTTAGAGTTCTATAGGGGTGAGGCCACACTGGAAAGCGGTGGGAAAGTCCCAGGATATACCCCCCCTTTCTGAAATGACTGCCCCCCCATTTCCCTAGAAGCCCTGATTCTCCAGGTTAGCTACAGATACTTGCCCCTAGGCTAACCTGGAGATACAAATTTTTCCCTCCCCCCAAATGTCCAAAAAATAGCAGACTCTGCCCATGTTACCAAGCGGGGGGCAACAGCATGACATTGGGGGGGGGGTCCCCAGGAACCAGACATGGGTAATCCCCCAACCTCTTTACAGGAACTGGGATATGGACGCCAACAATGGGGACAATGCTCCCTCAGGATGATATACCAGCTAAGCTACAAGGCTATGGCCAGATCTTGTCATTGTCCGCCACCTTGTAGCACTGGGACCCCAGTCCTTATGGAGCTAAGACCCCAAAGCCCACTGATTCTAGGAGGAAAGCCTGTGCACTAGGAAATGTCACCTTGATATGTGAGAGACCAGGATTCAAAGAGGAGGATTAAAGGGTGACCCAGAGTGCAAGTTAACAGAAACTATAAGAAAGCCAATCCCAGAGAACAGTCGGAGGTGTGCGGTTACCCATTGACTTAAATGGGGAAAACTGCAGTGTTAAAAATTCGATTAAAAACACCAATACAAAAGATCTGATACCTAGAAATAATCAATGCTCTAGCCTTGACATGAGTCCTCCTTACTATAGCTAAGCGAAAGTTTGCAAGTTTCGGTTAGCCTTCCTTTGAGCAAAAAGCAAGCTCTGCATAAGCAAAACAGACCTTGACTGAGGCAAGCTACTGCAAAAATGTTCCATCAGAAAACACCGGAAAGTCCACCTGCTCTGCTAATCAAGGTTTGGCATATACTATCAGGGGAAACATGACTTTTTGTCTATTTATAAAGGAAGTTTTGCATCATATCAGTGCCAAGATTATCATTATGCCTGCTCATATATCAATTTAGCTTATATAACAAGATAATACAAACTATCAGTGTTGTCAATCATCTTAATGACTGAAACATATGTGAGAACCTGGAGAAAACCAATGTTTTGACAGAAAACACCTGGACTGTCCATTGTTAGTTGCAAAACAACAAGTTATATAAACTAAAGGTATAAAAAGAGAAGGCTCGGAGAACTTGGTGCCATCTCTATCTCCATCCAGCAGGACCTGCTGACTGACTGGCCATCTGTTGACGGACCTGTACACAGCCTACACTGGGGGTTCTGCGAAGTATCATTGTATTGCATGATTTTGGTCTATTTTGCATTAAAGTCTTGTATCAATTGCAAATCAGGTGTACCGTGTCTCACTGTTTTACTCTGGTCTCTGGAATCCCAGCTGTTGGGCAACACCCACTACCTTGCCTGGACCTACTCCTCTGAATTTCCTCATCCTCTGCTATGCCTGACCCCAAAGCCCCCCACCCCCACAAATGGACAGTAGCCAGCAGTTTGATTTTTTCTTGGCTTGTGAGAAAATGGCAACAACTCTTTCTCCCCAGGGGCAGAAAACTCAAAATACCAGCAGTGGGGCAGAGACCGGGGTTGCCACCTCTCCGGGTTTGGATCAAAGTCTCTGGGCACACTTGGAACCCTGATTTCTCTGGGTCAGCTGGGCTGGGGGAGTGTGAGCATAGGGGCTGAGCATCACTACAGTACCTTCCCCATCCTTCCTGTAGCTTCCCAATCCTGAGTGTCCGCGCAGAGTACCCTTCTCCTCCTGCTTTTCTGTAGTAGTGGTGGTGGTGGCAGCAGTGGGGAGTTCTGGTGCCTGTGGGAGGACTCCCTGCTGCCACTGATACCTGTATCTCCTGCCTGTTCTTCCTCTTCTATTGCACCCACTGCCCCGTGTGGCCACTCGGGATGGGAAAGCAGCTGTGTCAGGGAAGGCACTGTAGCAGCATTCGCCTCCCTGCGCTTGTCCTACTGCCTCTCCCTTGTTTAAAAAGGGGTGGGACAAAGGATTACCCTGCCCCTTTTCTGACAGCTCCACCTCCTGTGAGTTGTCATGACATTGCAAAACTCCACAGGGGGGCATCAGAAAAAGCTCCTTGTCACTCCCAAGAGAAAGGTGGCAACTCTAGGCAAAGAGCTGGCATTTATATTCCTCCCTAAAGTCACTGCTCAGGACAAGCTGTCCATAATGGGTGGGTAGCCCTGGATAAAGTAAGGTGTAGTTTGTGTTTATCGCTTACCATTCAATGGTAAGCTACCCCTTATATATTGTGAGAACACTGCTAAGGGGGAACAGTTCTAAAGATAGGAGAGTGTGGCAGCTTACCACAAACTCTGGAGTTTTTACATCAGGGGTGGGAACTTCAGCCCTCGGGCCTGAATGTGGCTCATGACTAGTTTTACTTGGCCTCTCTCCTTACCTGAATTTGGCCCTTGGATCCAGTCCCTACTCTGACACACAAAAAAACTGAGCTCAGGGAAAGGGAGCAGAGGGGGGGCTATCTCCAGGTACAAGAAAGTGTGATGTAGTGGATAAGATGCTGGATTTGGACCTGGGAAACCAGGGTTTGAATCTTGTCTTAGCTATGAGTTCACTAGGTGGCCTTGGGCCAGTCACAATCTCTTGGTCCCAGTTCCTGATCTATAAAATGGGAGTGTGTGTGTCTATTTCTTCCTGTGTTCCCCTCACCTGTGTCCATCTTAGGCCGTTTTTAGATGATCGTGGCCGCGCTTGTTTTGGAAAAAATGCCGGGAGCCGGGATCAGACGATACACTCCCGGCAATCACGCGCTCGGAAGGGGGACGCGCATGCTTTTCCGGCTGCGATTTGACTGGGTTGAAAAATCGACCCGGTCAAACGCGGCCGGAAAAGCATGCGTGTCCCCCTTCCAGGCGCGTGATTGCTGGGAGTGTATCGTCTGATCCCGGCATTTTTTCAAAACAAGCGCAGGCATGGCTGCGATCGTCTAAAAACGGCCTGAGAGTGTAAGCCCATTGTGCAGGGACCTGTCTCTGACAATCCATGCCTGTAAAGCGCTGTGTATGTTTAGTAGCGCTATAGAAATGATTAGGAGGAGTAGTTCCACAGCACAGGTTCATGATCTGAAGCCTTCTCTTCTTGAAGCACCTCTTAACCCCCAGCAGTACTTAATTGTTAAAAAGCAGATTGTCAGGACTCAAGCCAGTGCCCCAGAGCTTGTCAGAGCAGCAAACTGAACCGTAGTGTTTAGCTAACAATCCAACCACTGGATCACCCTGCCTCTCTATCTAAAACAAGAGTGCTTGTGATTTAGTATATATGACGACCAGAGCAGGGGGTGGGGGCAGGAAAGTAATTAATGAAAGCCAAATAAACCATTCAGGGTTTTTTGGCTTTCAATTCCAACCCTGAAATGGCCAGTACTGGCATGTTCCTGGTGTTTCATATTTCAGGGTGCACACTGCTATTGGAAACATTTCTCAGAGCTCACCCTCCCCCCTTGAATTGCTGGGGTTGAGCGCTGGTAAGTCCACCCACTAAACCCTGACCCCCCAACTTTGTCTCGGAGCTTGTACTGATTTTCAGAGTTAGCCCTGGGAGGGGAAAACATTCCCCTCCCCTTGCTTGCGCTTTCATAGATTCCTATGGTTTCTTTACCACAGGATATCTTACTCCTCACCGTAACATGAGCAGTTATTGTATACAGTATGAGATCAATGGATTTAGTCATCTTTTGATGTATTTGCAAAGTAGTAGTTCAGTGATATGGCTTGTTTCCCAGTGCTCTTAGGGAGTCTCATATGTCAATTTCCCTGTATAATCTGATAATTTACTGCAATTAATGTTTGAAATATTTCTGAATATCCAGATGCAGCAGTTAACCCATATTTTTAAAAATAAATATTTTCCTACTCTGTCATATTGCCCACTGTTATGCAGTCACCTATGGTACTGAAAAATGAAGGCTGCTGATGCAAAATTTTCCAAATGCCTCAATGGAGCATGGTAGGACAGGTAGTCTTTAAGATATATGGTCCCAGGCCATTTAGGGCTGTAAAGGTCAAAACCAGCACCTTGAATTGTGTCCCAAAAGCTATAGGTTGCCAGTGCAGACTTCAGAGCATGGGTGTAATGTGCTCCTGAAGACCTGTCCTTGAAAGGAGCTGGGTTGCCGCATTCTGCACCAGCTACAGCTTCCAAACAGTCATCCCTATGTAGAGGGCATTGCAGTAATCTAGCCTCGAGGTGGTGAAGGCATAGATGACCGTGGCCAAGTCCAAATCAGAGAGAAAAGGCTGCATCCTCCTCACCAGATGAAGCTGGTGAAAAACGCTTCTGATCACTGCTGCACCCCAGGAGCAACAAGGGATCCAGAAGCACTCCAAGGCTGCAAACCTGGGTGACCAAAGGATGTCAGACCTCATCAATAACAGGAGTCCCAATTCTCCCCATGTTACAAGGCCAGCCAACCATCATCACTTCAATCTTGCCAGGATTCAGCCTCAGTCGGCTCATCCTCATCCAGTCCCCGACAGCAGCCACGCATCAGGTAAGCACCAAGACTGCAGGATCTGGGTCGGATAAAAAAAAAGAGAGCGGTAGATCTGAGTTTCATCATCAAGGTACTGATGGCACTTCACCCCAAACCTCTGAATAACCTTGTCCAGTGGGTTCATAAACACGTTGAACAAGAGGGGATGCAGAACCATGTGGGACCCTACAGGGGTGGCCTCAGGATGAGCAGCAAGCAATCACCCATCACCACTCTGTGACCTCCGTGACATAAGGGTCAGGGTGGCTCACAATCAAACAATAATAAAATTGAAGCAATAAAACCTCCCACCATCCCCACAGCCCTACCAACAAACTCATCCAAGCATATCCCTGCCTGCCACATGCCTTTACAAATAAGAAAAATGTTTTACACCACTGCTGGAAGATGCTTAGGCTCACACTCAAAGAAATCTCCTGGAGAAGGGAACGCCACAGAACCAGGACAGCAACTGGGAATGCCCTCCTGCGCACCCCTGGCCTATGGATAGGGCAGGGTAATGGATCCTTGTGTCTCCTAATGTTCACCTCTCCCTCATCTCCCCTTTCCTTGTCTCAGATTGTAAGCCCTTTAGAGTAGGGACCTGTCGATAACTACTGATTGTACAGTGCCAGGTATACTGCTGGCACTATATAAATAATAACAGATGGAACCTGCAAGAGGGGTGCCCTCTGCTGACCGTAGGGGCCATGGCAGGACAGGCGGTCTTTCAGATATATGGAACCCAGACTGTTTAGGGCTTTAAAAGGGCAAAACCAACTCCTTGAATTGTGTCTGGAAAGCTATAGGTAGCTAGCCAGTGCAGACTTTGGAGCACCAGTGGAATGTGGTCCCAGTGACTCATCCCTGAGAGGAGTTGAGCCACCGTATTCTGCACCAGCTGCAGCTTCTGAACAGGCATCAAGGGCAGCCCCATGTAGAGGGCACTGCAGTAATCTAGCCTTGAGGTGATAAAGGTATGGATGATGGTGGTCAGATCTGAATCTGAAAGAAAAATGTTTGTAAACTGCCCTGAGCCTTCGAGGAAGGGTGGGGTATAAATGTTAATAAATAAAATCTGATTTGCTCCTATTTATAACCATCATTTAAAGAATATATTAAACCTCCCCTCTTTCCGTAGACAGTGTAAGACCTGGCTGTTCCGCTGGGCCTTTGATGAGGGAGACGGGTGGGGGCTGAGTTAGGGTTGGAGTTTTTTCTGCCTGGGTTATTTTAATGTTTTATATTTGGGGATTTTATGTGTTCTTATGACATTGTTAGCTGCCCCGAGATGCGTAAGCAGGAGGGGGCGGCATAAAAATGTGAATAAATAAATAAATCTTAACTGTTTAATATTGTGCAGGTAGCAGCGTAATGCAAGCTGCCCTGCACTGAGCCTCAAAGCTGGAGGAAACAACTTGATGGGGACTGGGGAATTGAATGGAGGTTAATTTTCATGCTAGTAGAATGGCGGACATGTACGTTATCGGCCATAATCCATTCCTGTGGCAAAAGCGTGATTGAAAAATGCCTGCTTATGTATCTGCTGTAAGCCATTTTACTTCTCTCTTTACTTGGCACCAGACTGGCTTTGCAGAAAACATTTGAGCAACAGTTGTTCTAATCAAGGGAGATCAGATTCTGTGACAATGTGGCAACCACCCAGTTTTAGTCATCATCATGCATGTAGGAATGCAAGGAATCCATTGTCATGGAATATCTTCCAACAAGATGAGGTAACGGTGTGTGTGTGGGAGGGGGGTAACTTCGTACCCTGTACTTCTGCCTCTTGATTCCTTGTTGATTCCCTTACTGCTCTTGTAAATCTGGTTGTCGCTATAATTTCTCTAGTTGTTAGTCTTGAGTTCTTATTGCTTTCCCTGTCTCCCCAGTTTTAGTACTTATTGGATCTTGCTCCCTTGTGTATATTCTTGATCTTGCTTGGTTCCTTATTCTCCAGTTTGCACCTTGAGTCTGTGTATCCCATTATCCTCTGACTGCTTGGTTCTTCATTCCCCAGTCTGAATGCGTGTTGTATACTGAGGGCGAATTCACACGTGCAGCAATTATCTGGATTTTTAAAAACTGGTTCTCAATAGTTCGCTGTTAACAAGTCCTGTTGCATTCACATGCATGCCATACCGATTTTAAGTACAGCGAAATAATGCATTCAGACCTTCTTGTAGTGCGTGCTTACCCGGCTGCTCAGTACGGTTCAGTTACAGGAAGTGGCCTGTGGGGAGCCAGAAGGTTGCTACTTTGTAGCAAAGTACAACTTTGCTACAACCTTTGCTGCAACTTTGCAAACTTTGCAACAACCTTTGCTACAACCTTTGTAGCAAAGGTTGCTACTTTGTAGAATCAGGGAGTAAAGAGGGAGAGCCTGAGGCTGCTGGAAAGAAGCCCCTCGCATAGTGAGGCGCGCTGCTTCTCTCCCTGGTTTCTTTCCGGTATCCCGCTGCTGCTACTGCTGCAGCACTACGGTAGAGTTTAGGAGAGATGATTGAAAGTCCCTTGGAGGGAAGAACTTTTTTGGGGAGAAGCATGGAGGGGAAACATGGAGGGGAAGAACTTTTTTGGGGAGAAGCTGGCTGCAGCCTGCACCCAGCGAGGCAACTACAGGGCTCCAGCTGGTCTCACTGCTTCCGGTAGGGGCAGGAGTAAAACAGCGCACTTGGAAGCACGGTTGCATTCACATCAGAAAAGATTACACACTAGTTAAAACCAGTACGATGTTGCTTTCACACTGCTGTTAAGTGCGGATTTATTGAAAACGGACAGCAAAAAGGTAGGTTTGAGTAGCTTTTCAACACGCATTGCTTTAGTGTGATATTGACTCCATTTAATCGAATTTAAGTGTTCAGACAGGCATGAAACATTCATTTTTTTTAAAAAATCGCACAAATCAGAACGTCTGAATCCCCCCTGAGCCTGTGTTTTCTATTGCCTTCTGCCCATAAGCCCTGTTCATATTCCCTCTTGACAAGGCCATGGCAAAGTAGAGTCAAGGACAGGTTCTCCTGCTCCCTTCCATCAGCTCTTAATAGAATAAGTGATTCCACAGATGTGCCTTTCACATCTCACTCACTTTATGCAACTTCTAATTAATTCTGTCATGGAAAATAATTGGCTTAGATCAGGTCGATCCAACTGAAGATCTAAATAACTCAGGTTGTGGGTATTTATATTTCAGTAACTAGACTTTAATCTCTCACATGGGAGGAATCTTAGGCTAGCTTGGCACAAAAGTGTTGCCAAAATCTATCCAGAGAATAGGAAGCTACATTCGTAATAAGTCACACATCTGTATTGCTGCTCCCTCATTACTGAGTGGTGGGAAGTTGTGGGGTAACCTTTTCTGGTTTAGTTTCCTTCTGAGGGGAGAGAGACTTCTGATGTGTGACAAATCTGTGTATTGCTTGAGGAGTGGATGGGAAGCAGCCAACAGTACCTACAGTGCTCCCCCGAAATCCAGCAGCAGAGTACTCCCCCACAAACTGCCCCTCAGTCTGCCTTTCCCCCCCAAACTGCTTGCAGTTCTCTGCCAACCTCAAAGCCATCTCTGCTCCTTCAAGCATAGCTTTTCTTTATTGTACCTTAGCATAGGCTTAACAAAAGGCTGACAGGCCCTGTGTTGTTGATTACTTGCATAGCACTTTCAATGTTCAAGTGCTTTACAGTCCTTATCTAGTTTGCCGCTTACAATAATTCTGTGAGGTATGTCATTATTATTCCCATTTTACAGATGGGGAGTTGAGGCCAAGAGATAGTGACTTGCTCCAGGCCACCCAATGAGTTCATGAGCTAGAGGATATTTGAACTTTGGTTTTCCAGGACAATCTAAAAACAAATGCAGCACCTTAGTCACTATGCTTGACAGCCAGAGGTGGCTACCCACACACTACTATGACAATGATCAATTCAATGGGTGTGGAGTATAGAAGCTTGCTATTCCAAAAGGCACAGCAGTATAGTTAAGCATCACTGAAAAGTGGCTAACCCTGTGCTGGGACCCAGCCTGTGAACAATACAATAGGCAGAAGTTGGGTTCCCCCCACTTTTGGAGGTGGGGAAACTTCATCCTACAAAATTAATCAAAACTGAAGTTTTGACAACTTCATCTTTCAGGAGGTGGAATAAGGAATGAGGGCATTTGGCTATCTTGGACTTGATCCTTACCAGCAGGAAAGAACTGGTCATGGGAACCTTGTGGGGAAGTGATCACCTCATCTTGGAATTCATGATATCAAGGAAAGGGAAAGCCGAGCATAGTTGGACATGTACCCTGTTTAGGAAAGCTGATTTTTAACAAACAGAGATATGCTAGATATGCATATCCCATGGCTAGAAAATCTAAGGGAGAAAGGAATCCAAGATGGGTGGAAGTTTCTGAAAAATGAAATACTGAAAGCACAATTGCAAACCATTCCAGTGAGAGAGAAAAATGGGAGACTTCTAAAGAAACCAGTGTGGCTGCAAAAGGAGCTTTCTGATGAGTTGAGAATTAAAAAGGAAATGTATAAGAAATGGAAGGAGGGACAAATAACCAAGGACAAGGACAGACAGACGAGTAGCCCAAACCTGTAGGGACAGTGTCAGGAAGGCTAAAGCTCAGAATGAGCTGAGGCTTATGAGAGATGCTAACAGCAAAAGGGTTTTTTTCAAGCGATGTCTGAAACAAGAGAGAGAACAAGGAAGCAGAAGGTCCGCTGCTTGGTGAAGATGGTGAAATGTTAACAAGTGACAGAGAGAAGGCAGAATTGCTCAACTCCTATTTTGCCTCCATTTTCTCCCACAAGGGAAACTGTCCAACCTGGCAAGAGTAGCACTAATGATGAAGGGAAGGAATTGTGGTTCAGATTAGATAAAGAGATGGTTAAGAGAACACTTAGCTACTTTAAACGAGTCTAAGTCTTCCGGGCCAGATAAATGACATCCTAGGGTACTGAAGGAACTTGTAGATGTAATCTTGGAACTTTAGTCTATCATCTTTGAGAACTCTTTGAGAACAGGTGAGATGTCAAAGACTGGAGATGCGAAAATTTTGTTCCTGTCTTCAAAAAGGGGGGAAAGGAGGATCTGGGAAACTACAGACCAGTCAGCTTGACATCAATCCCAGGAAGGTTTCTAGAACACATGATAAAGCAGTCACTGTAAGCATTTAGAAAACAATGCTGCGATGATTACTAGGAGTCAGCATGGATTTGTCAAGAACAAGTCATGCCAGACTAATCTTATTACCTTTTTTGTTTGAGTTACTAGTTTAGTAGGTCTCAGGAATGCTGTGGACATGGTATATCTTGATTTCAGCAAAGCATTTGACAAAGTCCCCCATAATATTCTTCTTGACAAGCTGGTAAAATATGGCCTAGATGATACTACAGTTAGGTGGGTTTACAGCTGGCTGAAGAACCGTATCCGAAGAGTGCTCATAAATGGCTCCCCATCAATCTGGAGGGAGGTATCTAGTGGGGTGCCTCAGGGCTTGGTCCTGGGTCCTGTACTGTTCAGCATCTTTATTAATGACTTGAATGAAGGAGGAGAGGGGATACTTATCAAATCTGCAAATGACACAAAACTGGGAGGGATAGCTAACACCTTAAAAGACAGAAACAAGATTCAAAATAATCTTGATATGATGGAAAGCTGAGCCAAAACTAACAAAATGAAATTCAGCACAGATAAAAGAAATAAAATCAAATGCACAAGTATATGATGGGTGATACTGTCACATCACGGGCTCGCCAGCCTGCCCCCCAACACTGACCATCGGCAGAAGGCCACGCCCCCACCTCAAGCCCAGCCGCAGGGCCAGGGTCTGGAGCGCCGCCGCCGCCGCTTGCGGTTCCCCCAGGGCCGCCAGGAACGCAACAGGCAGGGCCTCCGGTGGACGCTCAGGGGCCCCGCCCCCCGCCACGCCGCTCGGAGCGCCTGCGGGTGCGCGCTGGGGGCGGAGCTAGCCCTTCATCTGCTGCCGGGTCACGGAGCTCTGTGCCGGTGAACAGAGCTTGCGTGTCTGTGGAGACTGGCCCCCCTGCCTGAAAGATAAGTGCTTTCTTTGAGTGTGTATCTTGTTGATTCCTTGCTGTTTGTACTTGCTCCCCAACAACCTCTTTGTGACTGCCTTGCCTGAATATTTGTGAACTTGACTCTTGTATAGTGGTGTGTGTGAAAAACCTTCCCCCCTTTTCCCTGGAAACAAGAGAGCGGAGCGCAAGGGCCTGCGGGCCAGGGTGCATCCC
>QEPC01009887.1:1220-16080 GCA_003113815.1 Sphenodon punctatus | reverse complement strand
ACACTGAAATCCGGTACCGGGGGCCGGATTACCGGGCCGAATCCGATAATGCCGGTACGCCCGATACCGGCATTATCGGATACCGGTAGATCCGGAATTCCCATCCCTAGTGCGTACTGTCCATCTTAGATTAGCAGGGCATCTGTCTTAAAGCTAAGCGGTTGTTTTCTCTGTTTCCTCCTTTTTATGATGTGTTTTAATTCTTTTTTTATTGTTGTAAACCGCCCCGAGCTGCCCGTGGCAGGAGGGGAGGGGTAATAAGTTTTTAAAAAATAATGACATTAATTTACTGCTGTAGACTTCTTAGATATCAATTATTAATGATGATGATGATTATTTTATTTATTTATTCATTTTATTACAAAAATTTGATATCCTGCCCCCTCCTGCCAAAAGACAGCTTGGGGTGGCGTACAAACATCTTCAAACAAATATAATATAATATACCATAAAAACACAATAAAATCCAACTATTATAAAATACATGCTGAATGGAGCTAATGTCCCCCCCTACCTAACCTGTCAACCATCTCACTATTGATGCAAACAGCTTCCTCTCTCTCTCTCCTCACCCCCTTGATCTCTCGGGAAAGAAGGATCGGTTCCAAAATATTTCTCTCCTCTCAAGTGCCCTTAAAGATCATTGTGCCTTAGGAAATGTCCCAATGAGATCCTTAGTTATTTCTCACTTTCATTTAAATTCTTTCCCCCTTCAGGTCCTATTTAGTCCCTCTCTTTCTCTGAGCTCAATCTAATTAAACAAAAAATGCTTTATTCATGCAATCGTTCTGTGAACTTGACTCAGAAAAAAGTGCTGAATGTGCCAAAACCAAAGAACCATTTACATGTCTTTTTCTCAGTACTCAGCAAAGTGCTTTTTCACCAGGTAGAAAAGAAAAAGCTAAATCCAGTAGCCATGGATTCTATATTCCATTTCCAGCAGGTAAAATAATTAAATTCTAATATCAAAACTAGTAAATATACTCATTTTATTGATAAATTAATTTTGTTGCAAACTGAAAATAGGTGCTTCATCAACAGTGTTTCCAAGCATTCTGAAAATCAGGTTGCTTTCCTACGAGCAGCCTTTTCACGTAAGCACTGTTCCCAGCTCTTGGCGTTGCAGGAGCATGCACTATCCAAATGTAGCGCCGCTCCCGTCTCGTGGGAAAGGAGGACAGGGCAGTGAAATCCTACCCTGTCCGATGCACAAGCTTGCTGGCGGGAGAGCCACACTTCCTCCTTTCCCATGAGATGGGAGCTGCGCTAAATTTGAATCGTGCATGCTCCCGCGATGCCAAAGGCCGGGCAAGCAGCATCGTGGGAAAAGTTGCCTCCGATTCTGAAGTGCAGGTGTAATGTGGGCTTAGCAATCTGCCCCCAAAGAAAGCAGGCTACCGAGTTCTCCATCAGCTGCAGCTTCTGAACCATCATCAAGGGCAGCGGTCCAGTGTAGAGAATCTTCATCTACTGAAGCGGTGGGAAACTTCAGGCCCAGGGACCCAATGCAGCCCACGGCTAGTTTTTATTTGGCCCCTTTTCAGTGTCTCGATCTTAATGTGACCAGATATGCAAATTTTAGAGGACACATGAGAAATGCCATTGCAGCCCTGCAACCTGTGTATCTCATAAGTGTCCTCTAAAATTTGCATATCAGGCCACCTGGCAGTGGCTCGATCGGGCCCCTGGATCCAGTTCCTACCCCCAAGCAATAATAAAGGCGGAGCTCAGGGTAAGGGGGAAGAGATGAGGGCGTGAACACAAGGATAGGGAACAGATCCACGGCACAGACCTCTCTCTTCCTGAGATCACCCCTTACACAACCCTGCCCCAAATTCTATGGAGCCCTTGGAGCTTGTATTAATTTTCAGAATGGCCCCTGGGAGAGAATGGTTTCCCTACCCCCTGATCTACTGGACTAACAAATGTCAGTTCTTGTGTAAAAATGATTGGAATTCTGGCCTGTTAGATTGTTAGCTTTTCAGAGACGAGGCTGTTTCTTACTGTGTGTTTGTGCAGTGGGGACTTGGCCTTGGTTTGGGCTTTTATGTATTAATAATAATATGGTTATCCAGTAAACTGTGAACATGCCTCAATATGAGCTCATATATTCCCAGTGCTCCTTCCCTTCCTGGGAAAGACAGAGCTCAAACTAACGTGGAGAGGACAAGGGACCAAGAATATTTCAGCTTCTGCAAGTAGGGCTACCATTTCTCACTGTTTGACCTGGAGACTCCCATTTTGGCTGATGGGAGTCTCCGGGTCAAACTGAGACAGGGTGGCCAGATATGCAACGTTTAGGACACTTATGAGAAATACAGGTTGCAGGGATGCATTAGCTCCAATGCAGACCTGCAACTTGTATTTCCAATAAGTGCACTCTGAAATTTGCATATCTGGCCACCCTAAACTGAGAGAGGTGGCAACCGTATTTGCAAGCATGTTGGAAAAGGCTCCAGACCTTGTTTGGGGGCAGGGCTCTTTGCACTTGAAACCCTGTTAAGGTAATTGTGCACAATCTTGACTAAACCTTCCAGATGTTGTTATAATGCAAATAATAATATTATTAATAATTTCTATAGTGATTTCAGTATTTAAAGTGCTTTGTAATCCTTATCTAGTTCACCTTCACAACAGCTCCATGAGGTAGGTTATCTGAATGAATGCATTTTATTTATGGCCATAGGTTACCTTAGTTTATTTCCATTTTACAGATAGGGACCTGAAGCTGAAAACAGTGATTTGCCCAAGGCCACTCACTGAGTTTATAGGATTTGAGCCCTGGTCTTCTAGATCCCAGACCCTCCCCCCCCCCCCAATTTATAATAGTTTATTGTAGTGTTTAATATCACCCAAACAAGTCATATGTGGGAGATGGTTTAACAATGTCATACCTGAAGTCTGGTTATGTGTCCACTTCCTCTGCGAAGGCTTGCAGTGTTTGTTCTTTCATTAGTTCTCCTGCATGTGTGATGCTTATTATAGCAGAAAAGGGGCAGGGAAGCATTCTCTAAAAGGTCTTGAAGAGGCTGTACATGCTAAATGGTCAAGTGAGAAGGACAAAATTATTAAGGCTGGTTGGGACAGCAATGGTATTGCCTGCAAGGGAGCAATTAGCTGACATTGTCAGTGGATCAGATAAAACAAGTACTGGCATAAAAGACAGAAGTTCCTTTGTTCCTGGAAATTCAATTACGTGGGGGTTGCAGCAAAAGACCTTTCTTATATGTCGCTGTTCTCTGAATTACCCATTCCTAGCTGAATGGTTTACTCTTAAGGAAAACAATGGACATCTTAGCACAGGCCTGCACATTGTCTCTGCTACCCAGTAGATCGCTTTGTTAATGACTTCATCGATCCATGCTTTTGCTTGGTTCAAGATGTCATTTTGTCCCCCACTATTTCAGCAATTGGTTGCGTGAGCTCTGGGACACACTCACCCAAGCGTAACACTGAGTCATGCTGAAATCTGGTCATATGGAACCTATTTCCTAAGTTTCAAAGTTGAAAATTCTCTGTTTAAGAAAAGTTTTAATGATACGAAGCTTCAGAGTTGTGTCTCCACAATACCAGAACAGTGAAGAGAATAGAAAACCAATAAGCTGTAAAAGAAACTGAGCCCCTTCTCTGTAAAGCGCCAGGTACATCGCTGGTGGTATATAAAAGCTTAATAATAATAATATCCCCCAGAGTAGTGGCCAACCATACAATAATCAGAAGCACAAAACAAACATACACAAGCTCTGTCCCCAGCTCACAAAAACCACAACCAGGAGCGTAGCTAGGTTGGAATGGGCCCTGAAGATGGAACGGGCCCAGGCTAGGATTACTACCTGGGGTGGTTTTTTACCTGACCCTCCCATAGCCCAAAATGGAAGTGCCAGGTAAAACAAACACAACCAAAGGTGGCAACCCTAGGCCACGCCACGCACAACTGCACCACCTGTCCCTATGATAGCTCCGCATCCCCCTGCTCCCCACAACAGCCATGCTGTGATACAAAAAGCACATGGGCTATTATTACTGCAGAAACAACGGTTTGGTTTTATTACTTATGAGTGAGTACACAGCGATTTACTGACTCTACCTCTGGACTATGAATGCACCAACCAGAGTATTGTAGGAGTCCTGTTTTTGCAATTAAAAAAAAAAAGTAATTGTTTCCAGATTTCTAAGAGCCCTTGAGAAGGCTAGAGGCTCATAATTAATATTTTCTTTCCAATACAGTTAGTCATAATTTAGTCCTCTCCTTTTTTCTCTTTCTCCCACTCTATGAAAGATGAGAATAAATTGGGGTGAGTCCAATTACAGGAAACTCAATTAAAACAATTTAAGAATGACTTAAGCAATTATCCAACAAGTGGTTTTTTGGTAACAGTTGTACATGGACAATTAATTAGCCAGTGAAGCCAATACTGTTTTTAATATAAGCAGACTCATTAATCAGTAGTTAACTCTTATAATGACCAGATCCGTTTTTTAATGATTGATGCTGTCATGAAGCAGAGAGGCCTTTTCCCCTCGATAGTTTTACTAGTTGCCAGTAATGGACCCTATAACTAATTGTATCCTCATAACCATCTCTTCCCATATGCTCATCAGTTTTCAAAGCGTTTATCTTATGGCCTGGAATGACCTGGTCTCGGGCCGCTTTCAGACGAGACATAATTCACGCACCATCATTGAAAAACTTGCATATTCTTTTGCTCGTTTAAATCCCCAAACTGGTTTTAATGCACGTTCTGACTTCAAACCGGTTTTGTGAACCTTCTACATTAGGGGGATTTGCAAAAAAATGTGTGTTAATCAGTAATGTGCATGATAACAAATCCACATTTATAGTGAATGTCTAAAATTGGCCTTGGTCTCTGTTTGGAAATGAATTGTTCTGGTAAGAAAGGATAAGAATCCCTTCTGATATTTTTGAGCTCTGGTGGGACAGAGAAATGCCCCTCTCCCTGCGAATCGCGGGAGATGGTTCTTTGTCCTGACTCCTCCCCCCTTCCCTTCCTTTGGATGAAGAGGCAGGGGCATGATGTGTGGGGCAGGCCCCTGCCGTGATGTCATGGCTCAGGTATGGGGTCAATCACGTGGCTAGCAGATTCAGTGCTGAGGAGGAGGTACCCTGGGCAGGACCCCCTTGGTGCCTAATTTAAGCTCCTGCTCCGCCCATACCATTTTCTTGGCCAGGTGGAGCATGGTTGGAGCACATGCAGCCCCTCTTGTAGTCTCCCAGTTTCAACAGCGGAGGTGTCTCCTCTCACTCTTTTTGTAGGATGACTAAGCAGAAGGGCCAGAAGAAATCGCAAGGCACTGCAGTCACGAGGGCCTTGTTGAAGTCATTACAGGAAAGGATGGACGCCTATGAGTGTCAGCAACAAGGGGACACCAGTGGCAGTGCCATGACGACTCCCCGAGCTCCCACATGGGAGGGCACCTCATATTAGGAACTCCTTCCTTTTCCCTGCGTGCCCTCCGAAGGAGGGAGCTCTGGGAATCCCCAGGGTGACTCTACTATGGGCTGGGCGCTGCGGGGCGAGGCAGGAGGGATGCTGGGGTGATCCCAGCCATTCCTGAATTCAAGGGCCCCTCTGGTGTGGCACCTTTTCCTCCGCTCACTGGTGCTCAAGCGTGATACTTCTGCTGATTCCCACGGTGACCCTCCACCCAGGCAGGGATTGCGGTGCAGGGCAGAGTCTCGTTGCAGGGATGAAGCGACAAAACCATGCAGGCTGAGGCGGGCTTCCCCACCGGTGACCGAGCTGCTTGAATCCTTTATTTGCAGGATGGATGCTCTTCAGCGGGGGGCTGCTGTGAGCAGCCCTTCGGTTTTGGAAGGTGGACAAGGCAAGGCGGAAAGCCAACAGAGAGCTCAGAATCTGGACAGCGGCTAACGATGTGGGCTGCATTACCCATCACCAGATTCATCACAACCAGGTGGACCTTTGTTGGGCTGACAGTGTCCATCTGTCTGACCTGGGAACCAATCTGTACCTGGGGGCTTCGAAGGCTGAACTGACTAAGGTATTAGGCTAGTTGGGGGTGTTGGGGGAACCAATCAAGCAAAGCTGGTGGTTCTTGTGGCAGGGGTCCAGTCTGGAGTTGGGGGTTCACTGTTAGTATAACAGTGGGTTAATGGGCTGCCCCTTAAAGGGGCGGGGACAATGAGCAGGGTATTTCAGTTTAGTGCGGCTGAAAAGCCTGCCCTTGTCTCGGGGAGGTAGGGGAGCATCATAAGTCTTGCGGGCCAACAAGAGTGGTGCCCCCCCCGTCCTTCCTC
Organism: Sphenodon punctatus; assembly: GCA_003113815.1. NCBI lineage: Eukaryota > Metazoa > Chordata > Lepidosauria > Sphenodontia > Sphenodontidae > Sphenodon > Sphenodon punctatus. The sequence continues at coordinate 9,800 of QEPC01009887.1, read as the reverse complement.
AGCAGGTCTCTGCAGAGAACCACCCCCAGCCTCCCCCTTACCCAAGGTGGGCGTCTTGGCTGGAAGGGGCGCTTGCGAAAGGGGGGGGACGTTGGAGACCTAGGTTATGAACAAGCCAAGCATATGGGGGGTGGCAACTGACTAGGTAACAGGCCACCTTCCTAACCTGGCCAGGAAATATTGCACCAGATCCATCAGGGGTGTGTGTGTGTGTGCCCCCCTGCACATCACATGGTTTGTTATCAGTTAATAATAAAGAGTGCGACCTGCTTAATCCCATTCCCTCTCTCTCTGTCGTCTTCCGAGGTTCGGCGACAATGCCCCTCTCCCTGCGAATCATGGGAGAGTGCTCTTTGTCCCAACCCCTCTTTGGAGGAAGAGACAGGGGCGTGGTGTGTGGGACAGGCCCCTGCCGTGATGTCATGGCTTAGGTATGGGGCCAATCACGTGGCCAGCAGGTTCAGCGTTGAGGGAAAGGTCCCCTGGGCGGGACCTGCTCGGTGCCTAATTTAAGCTCCTGCTTCTCCCATGCCATTTTCTTGGCCAGGTGGAGCAAGTTTGGAGCACATGCACCCCCACTCCCCCCTGCTTTGCTGGTTGCCTGTTGGGGCCAGGAAGGAATCTTTTACGGGGGCATCTGATTGATCCTGCCTGCCCCCATTTTTTCGCCTTCTCCACAGCATAGCTATTCTGATCTGGCCTTATTTATTTATTTATTTTTACAATTTATATGCCGCCCGCTCCTGCCTCAGGCATCTCGGGGCAGGTCACAATATATTAAAACATTTCAAACTTTAAAACATTAAAATAAACCATAATAATTTCAATTAAAACAATTTAAAACCCCATCCCCCCCACCCTAACCCACCCCACTGTCACCGGGGAGGGGGTAAGGAGGACTCTCACAGGGAACCCACACGTGCCCAAGACTTGCCCTGTTCTGTGCAACAATAGCTGGGGTAGAAAGGCCCATCAGGATAGAGTGGTGGTCTTTACCTCTGCTGAAAGAGAACAGACCTCTATCATCATAGGGCGCACGGAAACAGGGAGGCCAAGGCAGCCCCAAGGGACACTCGTCCACACACTCAAGTTCCAAGGGGGGAATGGTATACAGCGTGGGGGAAGGAAGCGAATGGGTCTGGAGACGGGCCTGGACACACAGGGCAAGGGGAATACTCACACCGGGCAGAAAGGACCAAGGGAGGGAGGGGGAAGGGGCAACACTCCTCAGTCACTCTCTCTGCCACTCACCAACTCGCACCAGATATTCAAGGGGAAGACTTGCAGGGGAAGGCTCAGACTCACGGGCCTTGACTGGTCATTCGTGCGCTCACTCACTCCAAGATTCTCACACACAAATGCTCACTCTGCACAAGGGGGGGCGGCTTCTTTGAATCACCAGTGCTGCTGTCTGTGTGGCGCTGGGCTTTATTCTCCATGCCCCACCCCTGTGCGTGCTCACAAGCACTCTGAGAGCCGTGGCAGGGGCGGGGGAGTCCCTATGTTGTGTGATGGCGAAGGGGCATGGCCATGGGTCGGAGCTCCTTGGTGGGCGTTGGGAATACCGATAGGGGCAGTGCAAGGCATGGCATAGCCGGGGGCGGGACCTCACTGGTTCTGGGGCCACTGCCATGGGGTGTTACGGCAGGATAGATTCTGCTGGCGCCGTGAGGGACTGACACCCACCCACCGCATCTCCCTCGGGAAAGGCCCGGCAGAACAGCCAGGTCTTACACATTGTCTGTGGAAAGAGGGGAGGTCGGCAGCCAAGCGGATATCCAACGGGGGGGGGGGGGAGTTCCACAGCCATGGCACAGCCACTGAGAATGCCCTCCTCATAGTAGAAACCCAGGGAACCCCAAGGAGGGCACCCCCAACCAACCGCAGGGGCCACTCCGGGACCCGGAAGGTGAGGCAGTCCTGCAGATAGGCGGGGCCAAAGCCATTTAGGGCTTTAAAGGTCAGCACCAACACCTTGAATTGATCCCAGAAACCTACCAGCAGCCAGTGCAGCACCGGTGTTATATGCTCATGTCGGCCCATCCCGGTTAAGAGACAGGTCGCCACATTCTCAACCAGCTGCAGTTTCCAGACCAATACCAAGGGAAGCCCCACGTAGAGTGCATTGCAGTAATCCAGTCTCGAGGTACTAAAAGCATGGATGACCCTGCCCAAATCTGAGTCTGAGACATATGGCCTAAGCCGACACACCAGATGTAACTGGCAAAATGTTCCTTTTGCCACAGCCGTCACCTGAGCATCCAGGCAGAGCTGTGAATCCAGGAGCATCCCCAGACTCCGGACCGGAGAAACCAGAGGGGGGGGAAGACTCCATCAATTATGGGGGCCACACACACACACACCGGCCTTCCCCACAACCATCACCTCTGTCTTGTCAGGATTTAGTCTCAGGCGGCTCGCCCTCATCCAGTCCCCTACAGCGTACAAACACCGGGTAAGCACCGAGACTGCAGGGCCTGAGTCAGAGGAAAATGAAAGACATAGCTGGGTATCATCAGCATATTGATGACAACTCACTCCATACTCCCTAAGAACCACTCCCAAAGGCTGCATGTACACGTTGAACAGGAGAGGGGATAGGATGGAACCCTGCAGTACTCCACACGTGAGGCCCCGGGGGGGGGGGGGTGGAGATGAAAACTCCCCCAGCACCACACGCTGGGTTCTCCCAGTCAAGAATGAGTGGAACCATTCAAGAACAGTCCTGCCAATCCCTGCCCAGTCCCGCAACCGAGTCATCAACAAGTCATGATCAACGGTATCAAATGCAGCTGAGAGATATAACAAGATCAACAGGTTCGAATGACTCCGGTCTAACTCATGGGAGAGGTTGTCGGCCAAGGCCACACAAGTGCAGTCTCCGTGCCATAACCCAGCTGAAAGCCCGATTGTGAGGCATTGAGAAAATTAATCCGGTCCAAATGCCCCTGAAGCTGCTTAGCCACCATCTGTTCAATAACCGTCCCTAAAAATGGAAGGTTAGAGACTGGCTGATAACTGGCAAGGACATGAACATTCAAAGATGGCTTTTTGAGCAGGGGCCACACCACCACCTCCTTGAGACAGCCTGGCACCCTGCCCCCGCCCAAGGAAGGTGTTGACTATCCCTGCCAGCAACAGCCTCAATGTCTCCCGGCTAACCTTAACCAGCCAGGACGGGCATGGATCTAGTTCAGAATTGGTGGCTTGAACAGCCCCAAGAGCATCCCCTGAATCTGAGGGCAACACCATCCGAAACTCATTCCACAAAACAGGCCCAGACGAGGCTTCCACTGCCTCAGACCCATTCTCTGCTAAAAAAGTTGAATCAAAACCATGGTGAATTTGAGTGATTTTATCCACAAAAAAGTCCACAAACAAATCACAGCGAGCATTTGATGGTTCCACGTCCAGGTGGAGGGAGGCCGGACTGGCCAGTCCCCTCACCACCTGGAACAGCTCAGCCGGGTGGAACTTAGTGGACGCAATGTGGGCAGCAAAGAAAACCTTCTTTGCTGTCCGCACTGTTACGGCATAGGTACGTAACCAGACCGGTCCACTTCAGTACGCGAGTGATGCCACCGTCGCTTTAACTGCTGCCCTTCCTGCTTCATCTGCCGCAGCTTATAATGGGGGAAGTCGGGGGTGTCGTGTTTAAGAAATTGTTGCGCTCATGGCAGGGGTTTGGTCCGGAGTTAGGGGTTCAGTGTTAGCATAACAATGGGTTAATGGGCTGCCCCTTAAATGGGCAGGGTATTTCAGCTTAGTGCAGCTGAAAAGCTTGCCCTCATCCTGGGGAGGTAGGGGGGCATCACAAGTCTTAACCCAGTCAGGTGCAGGCCAGCAAGAACAGTGCCCACTCCCCGCATCCTTGCTCAGCAGGTCTCTGCAGGGAGCTGCCCCCAGGCCCCCCCTTACCCAAGGTGGGCATCTTGGACAGGAAGGGAGGCTTGTGAAGGGGGGAAGGCTGCCCTGCACCATGTATTTTTCATAAACATCCTGGATTAAAGGGGAGGAATGAATGAATGAATTTATTTACGACTGAAGCCAAAATATATATGCACAGCTCAAGAGCCTCACTTACACACATATAAACAAATATAAAATATACACAAGGCACAATTTCACTAAAATACAATTAATAAAATTCAAAATTTTGTTAAAACCATACAATCAAAATCTCAGAACAACATGCCTACTATAAGCTTGACCCGGAATCATTTACAGGTGCCTTGCCCTTCCTGGGGCTTACTGGCGGCACAGTTTGACCCCTGAGTCTCTTGGAAATGCCTTTCCTTTCCTGGGGGTTACTGGCAGCACGGTTTAATTCCCAAGTCTCTTAGAAATGCTTGCCCTTTCTGGGACTATACTAACCGTTCTTAACTCTCTTTTGCTTGTACACTTTTCTGGTTTCGCAGATGTATTTAACTAATCCTGTCAAAATATGAACAGATTCATTCTGTAACAACCATATAGTTTTCTCAAAGATGTTAAATACAGATATTGATTTTACTATTGGGAGGAGAAACTTCTCTCTTGGGACCTGGTGCAGAGGGCACTTCCACAAGTAGTGCAGTGTGTCTGCCACCTTTCCCATAGGACATAAACACAGTCTTGTCAATTAGGGAGTTTTATTCCACCTTACCTCCTGAACCTTAGTATGTAATTGATTTAGTCGCAATTTAGTCAGTGCTCCTCTATGATCAGATCGAGTGACAGCTGAAAGATATTTAGGCTGTAAAATATCAAAACAAATATGTTGATAAAATGGAATATGGTTAAATGATCTTGCTGCAGCAAGATCACTCTGAAATAAAATATCTGTAAATCGTTCAATAATTACAGATCTTTCATTTGTCAAGGGAATTGGCTGATACTCTATCATCATATAACCTAGCCCTGCAGTCTTCAAAGATTTAACTACACCGTGGATCTAACTCCCTGGGTACATGTCCGAGGTAATCATTTCTATTAGGGCCTGTTTCGGCAATCTATTTGACATCAGCAATCTAAGCTTCAGCCAATAAAGTATTGGTCTTAATCTGGCTTTAGCTGTAATATTTACTGTGCCAGTTTCAACTCTAACCACTGGGCAAGGTGTACTTTTTTGTACAGCGAAAAGTCTCCTAAGAAATTTTGCCTGCATCTTCTCTACAATTTCAAGCGCTTTTGGGTCCGAGCCCCAGATCTCAGCTCCATAGAGCAGCACTGATTTTAGTTTTGCTCGTCCCACTTTAAGCACCTCAAAACAGGCTCATTTTGCTGTCCTCTGGTAAAAACTCAAAATACCACCCGTTGCTTGCAAGGCTTTTATGGTCAAGTTTTGGGCATGGGGTACCCATGACTTGGAAGTAGCAATAGTCAGTCCTAAGTATGTAAATGTTTTAACAGAATCTGCCCCCATTTAAATGCCATGCCACTGTTTTTCTATCACCATAAGCCATGATTTCTAAAGCATTCCGAGTACAATAAACAGCAAATTGATCAAGAAGTCTCTGCAGTCCAACTTTAGTCTGGGAAAAAAGAGCCATGTCATCTGCACATAGAAGACAAGGTAATTCCTCCCTAGCAAAGAAGGAAGATGAAAATTTGCTTCTTTCAATTGTTCCCCCCAAGTCATTCAAATACAGGCTAAGGAGAACAGGTGACAATACACAACCTTGACGCACTCCACAATTAGAGGGGAAAGCGTTTGTCATTTCACCTCTAAATCTGTACCTTATTCTAGTCTTTGTCTCTTCATAATACTTTTATTTATTTATTTATTATAAAATTTGTATGCCGCCCCCTCCTGCTAAAAGCATCTCGGGGTGGCTAACAACATATTAAAATATATTAAAAAACAACAATAATACAATTAAAAACCCCACAATAAAACAAATTACCCCTACCTCACCCTAACCCAACCCACCCAGCCCATCTCCCTCGGGAAAGGCATGGTGGAACAGCCAGGTTCTACATTGTCTACGGAAAGAGGGAAGGTCGGTGGTCAGGCAGAGTTCCGGTGGGAGGAAGTTCCGCAGTCGCAGCACGGGCACAGAAAACGCCCTCCGCAAGGTTGACACCCGAGAAACCCAGGGGACCTTCAGGAGGCTGTCCCTGGCCGACCACAGGGGTTGATCCAGGGTTTTAAAGGTCAACACCAACACCTTAATTGGGCCCAGAAGACTATCGACAGCCAGTGTAGAGAGCGAAGCACCAGTGTAATGTGCTCATGTCAGCCCGTCCCCATTAGAAGATGAGCCGCCGCGTTCTGCACCAGCTGCATCTCTGAACCAGCACCAAGGGTAGCCCCACATAGAGTGCATTACAGTAGTCCAATCTTGAGGTAATAAAAGCATGGACGATCGTGGCCAGATCCGAGTCCGAGACATACGGCCGAAGTCGATGCACCAGATGTAATTGGCTAAATTATTTATGGACATCCAGGCAGAACTGCGGGTCCAGGAGCACCCCCAGACTCCGAACCTGAGATACCAGGGGAGGACGGACCCCATCAATGATGGGGGCCACCACTCCCCTGGCCTTCCCCACAACCATCACCTCTGTCTTGTCAGGATTTAACATCAGGCGGCTCGCCTTCATCCAATCCCCCACAGTCATCAAACACCAGGTAAGCACCGAGACTGCCGGACCTGAGTTGGATGAAAAAGAGAGAGATAGCTGGGTGTCATCAGCATATTGATGACACCGTACGCCAAACTCCCTAACAACCTCCCCCAAAGGCTGCATATACACATTGAACAAGAGAGGGGACAGGATAGAACCCTGTGGGACTCCCCATGTGAGGTCCTGGAGAGAAGATGAAAAATCACCCAGGACCACACGTTGGGTTCTCCCAGCCAGGAAAGAGCGGGACCATTCAAGAATGGTCCCACCAATCCCTGTCCGGTCCCGCAGCCAAGTCACCAACAACTCATGAATGATCAATGGTATCAAATGCAGCCGAGAGATCTAACAGGATCAACAGGGTCGAACGACCCCGGTCCAACTCGCAGAAGAGGTTGTCGACCAAGGTCACAAGCGCAGTCTCTGTGCCATATCCCAGACGAAAGCCAGACTCTGAGGGATCGAGAAAATTAATCTGGTCCAGATGCTCCTTCAGCTGCTGGGCCACCACCCATTCAATAACCTTCCCTAAAAAGGGAAGGTTAGAGACTGGGCGATAGCTGGCCAGGACGCCAACGTCTAATGATGGCTTCTTGAGCAGGGGGTCACACCACCACCTCCTTGAGACAGTCTGGAACCCTGCCCTCCCCAAGGGAGGTGTTGACAATCCCCGCCAGCAACAGCCCTAATGTCTCCCTGCTCACCTTGACCAGCCAAGACGGGCATGGATCTAGTTCATAATAAGTGGCTCAAACAGTCCCAAAATCATCCCCCGCATCTGAGGGTGACACATCTTGAAATTCATCCCACAAAACAGGACAAGATGGGGTTTCTACTGCCTCTGGCTCACCTACTGCTAAAAATGTTGCATCAAAATGGTGGTGGATTTGAGCAATTTTATCCGCAAAAAAAGTCCACAAACAAATCACAACGGGCATTTGATGACTCTAAATCCAGACCGAGGGAGGCTGGACTGACCAGCCCCCTCACCATCCGGAAGAGCTCCACTGAGCGGGACTTAGCAGACGCAATGAGAGCAGCAAAGAAAACTTTCTTTGCTGCCTGCACCGCCACGACATAGGTACACAACCACTCTATACTGCAATCGGTCAACTTCAGCACGTGAGTGATGCCACCGTCACTCTAACCGCCGCCCTTCCCGCTTCATCCGCCGCAGCTCCTCCGTATACCACAGGTTGGTTGCAATGGCCTTATGGCTAGGCGAAATAAATAAATTTGATTTGAATTTGACCACCGGGACCTGCATGGTCAGTGGTTTGGGAGCAGACGCCTGGAAGCCACCCGGTTGATGGCCTCCACCAACACGGAATTCCATATGGTCACGAGGTTATCGAGTGAGCAGCCATCGAGATCAGAAGACACATCCCCTAAAGCAGTCTGGAACCTTCCAGGTTCCATAAGCCACTGGGGGCGAACCATCCTAACCGGTTCCGCACCCTCCTGGGGGCCAACATGCATCAGGATACCGGCCCGGAGGAGAATGATCCGTCCATGACAAGGGCACTAATGACACCTCCCCCACTAATGGATCCCCCTGCCTCAAGGCCTGTGCAAAATATCATATCCAGGGTATGTCCTCCAACATGTTTGGGGCCCACCATTCTTTGAGACAGGTTCATGGTAGTCATGGTGGCCATGAACTCACACTCTGCCCCTCCAAGACTGGCGTTGGCATGGATGTTGAAGTCCTCCAGGACTATTGCCCTCCGGGACCGCAAGACCACCTCCAACATCAGCTCAGTCAGTGCGGGCAGGGAAACTGCTATACAGGTTGGTGCCCGGTATATCAGCAGTATCCCTACTCTGTCTCCGGCCAAATCCAACACCAGATGAAGGCCCTCTATATCCATGATAGTTTTCACAGGAAATCTCCTCACAAAGAATGTATCCTTAAAAATAATGGCTACACCGCCTCTCCGGCCCCCCAGCCAAGGCTGATGCTGTACGGAG
>QEPC01009884.1:209871-234070 GCA_003113815.1 Sphenodon punctatus | reverse complement strand
GTTGTGCCTCAGTTTCCACAAAAGGAAAGTGCCAAGTGGCCTAGTCAAGCATAGTCTAACTAGATTAGGGCTACTCTTTTCCAAATTGCAGGAAATGAGTTTACACTTTGCTTTAAAGCCAGATTAGCTTAGCGGAGTATTGTAAAAGACAATATATTTATAAATGAATGAGGCATGAGGCAAAGAATATTATAAAAATAAAGCATACTTTACTTAAATTCAAATTAAAAGTATCAGTAGCTTATATAGAATGATATTGTTACTTAGTCAAAGTTATATGATCTAAACAACATTTCTATTTTAGGAATTTTTTGAGGGTGCAAGCAAGCATGAGGATAAGAGGGAGCTGGTCGATACAGTGTATCTGGATTTTCAGGAAGCATTTGATATGTTCTCTCATGAGAGTCTCTTGAGAAAATTAAAAACTCATGGGATAGGAGGCAGTGTGCTACTGTGGATTTCAAACTGGTTAAAGTACAGGAAACAAAGAGTAAGACTAAATGGTTGGTTTTCACAATGAAGAGAAGCAAATAGTGGAGTGCCCCAGGGATCTGTGCTAGGATTTATGTTGTTTAATGCATACATTAATGATCTGGAATGGGGAGTAAGGAGCAAGGTGATCAAATTTGCAGATGACACCAAGTTATTCAAGGTAGTTAAAACATGAGCAGAGTGTAAAGAATTGCAGGAGAATGTTTCAAGACTGGGTGACTGGGCATCTAAATTTATTTATTCATTCATAAAACTTCTGTACTGCCCCCTCCTGCCCAATGACAGCTCAGGGTGGTGTACAGCATATAAAACATCATATAAAAATTAAAAAAAGATAACAAATATAAAATACACCATAAATATATTAAAACATCAGAGGCCTGAAGAGAAAAATACCCAATAACCCTAAAATAACTGGCCCCCCCACCAACTACCCATCCCTCTCACTGAACACCTCGTGAAACAGCCAGGTTTTGCATTGTCTATGGAAGGAGGGGCGATTCGGGAAGAGGCAAATCATCACCAGGAGGAAGTTCCATAGCTGCAGCACGACCCCCGAGAACACCAGGGGACCTCCAAGCGGGTGCCCCCAGCTGACCACAGGGGCCAATCCAGGACACGAGGGATGAGGCAGTCCTGCGGGTAAGTGGGACCCAGGCCGTATAGGTCTTTAAAGGTAATTACCAACACCTTGAATTAGACCTGGAAGACTATAGGCAGCCAGAGCAGAGAGCGGAGCACCGGTGTTATGTGCTCCCGGAGGCCTGTACCCACAAGGAGGTAGGCCACCGCATTCTGCACCAGTTGCAGCCTCCGGGTTATCACCAAGGGTAGCCCCATGTAGAGTGCATTGCATAGCCCCATGTAGAGTGCATTGCAGTAATCCAGTCTCAAGGTGATGAATGCATGGATGATGTTCACAAGGTCAGAGCCCAAGATGTGTGGCCAGTAGAGATGTGCACCAGGGGCCCGTGTAGTTTTTGTTTTCATTTTTTGTTTTCATTATTTAAATCGGTTGTTTTCATTTTCATAAATATCAAATCTTCATTTTAGTTTTTCCCTTCGTTTTTGTTTTCCTTTGGTTTAAATGGAAAACACATTTTCAGCTGTAACATTTTGTTTTTTATTATATTTGGTTGAAATTTGGAGGGCTTGTATCTTCAATGTAAGGCAGTAAGTGTACCACATTCCAAAAGGATTGGATAAAGCAATCCAATTTTAGAAGCAGTTGAATTATATATTTTGCAAAAATCTTCATATACATTCTTAGCTGTAACTTCTTTGTCTCACATTTAATGCAGATGAAACTTGGCAAGTTTACACCACTTCCTACATTTACTATCTCTGACAACTTTCAGAAGGATTTGATAAAGGGTCCTGGTGGTATAAGCAATTAACTTATAATTATAAGTCTGACTGTAACGTTTTTGTAGTCTAACCAGTATACATGAAATCTGCAGAGCTGTATATCACACTTTCACAATCATCTGACAAATATCACAAAGATGTGATAAATTTTCCCAATTTTACATGCCTGCACAGCATATGCAGAGAAGGAGCCTATGCCAAGGATTCTCTTACGTGTCACTGTGGTATAAGATCAGTTTGGGATGCCAATTGGCCAGCAGAAAATCAACAAAATATCCTCATTCTGTGCTGTGACCATCCCAACATCTCTCCCCAACTTGTTATTGGGAAGTCAGAAGCATCTGTTTAGGAAAGAACTAATAGTGATTCTCTTATGTCCTTTGTCACAGTGCTGCAGGATGTGATTGTCATGATAATTGGTCAGCCTGGATGTGTACACTATGTCTCCTGATTTCTGGGATGCTAACCCCAAACTCCCAGTTATGTTCCTTCTATGCCCGCCTCAGGGCTGCCCCCTATGCCTGCCTTGAAGCCACTATTGATTGATCCTGTAAAGCTGGATGCATGCAGTAATTGGCCAGTGAATGTATCTGTCAGTCTTTTGGGTTGCTCCACATCCTCCCTCCTACATCCTCCCTCCCAGTGCCATGCCAGGTGCCTGCCTCTGACTAGCACTGCATGTGCTGCTATTAATCTGAATAATGGTCTTCAAGAAGACATCTACAATTGCTTATAAAATTGTGTCCCTTTATCAAATTGTCCTGTAGTTTGTCAGATATGACACGGAAGGTACACGATACATTCTTGCAAAATTTCCTGTAAACAGAATGAAATATAAACATGTTACAGCTGGAAATGTATTTTAAAGTTAATGTCTTATACCATCAGGACCCTTTATCTAATCTTTCTGAAAACTGGCAGGAATGTTAAACTATTGGACGGACATAATTTTTCCAGGGTTCATGCCAATAGGATGGAAGATAAAGAAGTTGTAGCAATGAATGTGTATGGAGCTTTTCTTAAAATCACAACATTCAACTGCTTTTGAAATCAGTTCTCTTTATCTAATAATTGGTACACATAATGCCCTCCAATGGAGGCACAACCTCCCCAAGTTTCATTAGAATGTAATAAGAAACAAAAAAGTTATAACTAGAAATGTATTTTTAGTGTTTCCCCTTTTTTTTCAAAACAAAATGTTTCCATTTCTATTTTTGTTATTATTTGTTATTTTTGTTATTGCAATAATGACAATGAAAACAACAATTTTCATTATCATTATTGTAACAACAAAAATGACATGCACACCCCTACAGCTGGAGGCGTCAGACCAAGTGTAATTTACCAAACGCATTCCTCACCACAGCTGCCACCTGATCATCCAGGCAGAGCTGCAAGATGAGGAGGACTCCTAGACTCTGAACCTGAGGGACCAAAAAGTGACACACCCCATCAATGATAGAGGCCTCCACTCCCTTGCCCTTTCTCAGCAGTAGGGATGGGCGAACACGGTTTGGATGTTTGGAGTTTGGACCAAACTTGGTCTGTTCGGACGTCCGAATCGAACTATCGAACGACCGAACAGTTCAGTCGTGTTTGGATGAGTTCGGGGGCAGGAAAAACGGCTTTACAGGGCCAAAAATTTGTTTTCTGTTTCGATTTCGTTTCGGTTTCACTATTTTTGAATGTTCAGCCAAGTTCGGCCAACCTGAACTCGGCTGAACCGAACCATCGAAGCCAAACTCGGGTTTCGAACCGAACGACCGAAGATCCGAACATCCAAACCATGTTCCGTTCACCCATCCCTACTCAGCAGCATCACCTCCGTCTTGTCAGGATTCAGCTTCAGACGGCTCGTCCTCATCCAATCCCTCACTACACTAAGGCACTGGGTAAACACTGAGACTGCTGGGCCTCGGTTATATGAAAATGGGAGGTACAGCTGAGTTTCATTAGCATATTGATGACACTGAACTTCAAACCCTCTCACAATCTCATCCAAAGGCTGCATGTGTAGGCATTGAACAGGAGAGGGGATACAATAGAACCCTGCGGGACTCCACATATGACAGCCCAGGGGCAAGATTAACACACACTGAGGTCTCCTGGCCAGGAATGAGCGGAACCATTCAAGAACAGTCCTGACTGCCCAAGCACAGTCCCACAGGTGGGACACCAACATCTCATGGTCAACCGTGTCAAACGCCATTGAAGGATCTAACAAAATCAGAAGAGCGAACCGACCTCAGTCCAACTCTCAGGCAGATCATCGACCAATAGGGATGTGCAAATTCAGTTTGGAAGTTTGGAGTTCGGCCCGAACTCAGCCTGTTTGGACGACCGAACGGAACGTCTGAACCGGACGCTCAAACTTCCGAACAGTTCAGAAAAGTTCGGATGAGTTTGGATGAGTTCGGGGGCGGGAAAAGCGTGATTTTGGGTGGGAAAAATGTGACTGGAAGGGGGAGGCAGCTGAGGAGCAGACTTCCTGGCACCAGGGGTGGACACCAGGGGTGGTTTCAGGGCCAAATAATACCAATACCAAAAACATTTCAGTTTCTGTTTCAGTACCGATAGCACTTTTTTGAATGTTCAGCTGAGTTTGGCCAAACCGAACTCCGCCAAACCGAACAGCTGAACCCAAACTTGGGTTTTGAACTGAACGACTGAATGTCTGAACATTCGAACGGCGTTCTGTTCATCTATCCCTATCAACCAAGGCCACAAGCGCAGTCTCAGTACCACCAGGGACCCGAGTTCCCTGCACCAAAAAAATCTTAAATTCTGCAACCAGTGAAGCCAAATTCTGCAAATTCACCACGATCATTAATATTTGCATAATTAACTTGATTTGCATAACTATGCATGCTGGGAAGCAAATTTGCAACAGGTTTGACATAGATTCACAACTTTGCTAATCAAACATGACTCAAATCCTCTGGAATTTCAGCACCCCAGAATTCCCACCTCATATTAAAAACCCAGACCTCCCTCACCCAAACATAGGGCCTTCAGACCCCACGCACCCACAGTTCATCTCCCAGGGGCCTATTTACCCGTGACTCATGGTCACACCTCCCTGATAGACGGCAGCTGCAGCATCAGTTTTAGTTTAGGGTCAGGCGACAAGTTTATTCCTGACCCAGGATTTAAAGATCCTGCAAATAGCCCTCACTGCAGTTTCACTGCAATTTTAGCATGGCACTGCGAGGATTGGCTGATTCTGCAAAAATCACTGCAAATTGCAGCAACGCAGTCAACATGGGCCCCTGGTTAACCCAGATGAAAGCCAGACTGCAAGGAATGAAGGAAACCAATGCAGTTCAGATGCCCCTGGAGCTGCTGAGCCACTGCCCGTTCAGTAATCTTCCCTAAAAAATCTTCCCAGGTTAGAGACTGGATAATAGCTGGCAAGGGCATCAATGTCAAGGAATGGTTTTTTGGGCAATGGTCTCACCACTGCCTCCTTCAGGCACCCCATAACCTTGCCCTCCTTAAAGGAGGCATTTACAACCCCTACCAGCAATTGCCCCAGTGTCTCCCAGCTGGCTTTCACCAACCAGGATGGGCAAGGATGAAATAGTACTGTAGGCTGCTGAAACTGATCCCACAAAACCAGACCAGAAGAGACATTCATAATCTAAGGTACATGCACTGCATTAAATGTGGTGGTGAAATTGTGGTGAATATGAGCAATTTTCTCTACAAAATAGCCGATAAACATGTCACAGTGAGCACTGGAAGATTCCAGTTCAAGGCGGAGAGAGGCCGAACTGACCAGTCCCCTTTTCCACCCGGAAAAGCTCAATTGGACATGATGTTGCAGATGATATGATGATAGCAAAGAAACTCTGCTTTGTTGCCTGCATAGCCATGGCAAAGGCTTTTAATGCAGCTCTATGCTGTGATCGATTGGCTTCAGTACGAGTACAGTACCACCGTTGCTCTAACCATATCCCCTCCTGCTTCAGCTAATTTATTTATATTTATTTATTTACATTTCTTAGTTGCCCCGTCATGCCCATGGCATCTCGGGGCGACTTGCAACACAAAAAATCACTATAATTTAAAACAGCAATAAAACACAAAAAATATAAAACATCTTGAATCCTCCTAAAAACAACCACCCCCATGATTTTTATCCCAACCCACCCTCCCCTCCTCCAAAAGCCTGGGAGAACAGTCAGGTTTTGCAGGCCCGGCGGAAGGCCAGCAGACTTGAGGCCAGGTGGGCTTTCTCTGCGAGGGAATTCCATAATCGCGGCACGGCATGGGCACTGAGAATACCCTCTCCATTATTGCCCCCCACTTTACATGGGGGACCTCCAAGAAGGCACCCCCAGCAGTCTGAAGGGGTTGCTCTGGGGCACGGAGGGTGAGGCAGTCCCTGAGGTATGAAGGGCCAAGACCGTGTAGTGCTTTATAGGCCAAGACCAACACCTTGAATGACCTAATGCAGGTCATCAGTAAACCAAGGAGCCCTGTGTCACCTATGCTCAGGGAGCGGATGCCTGGGAGCCATTAGGGATGGGCAAACAGAATCGAGTTCAGAAATTCAGTTCAGTTCGGAAATTCAGTTTGGAAGTTTGGTTCGGTCAGCTGAACAATTCAAGTTCGGTCCGAACTCTGAACTTCTGAACAAAGATCAGAAATTCAAACCCCACTGAACTAAATGGAATATTATCTTTTAGGGATGGGCAAACAGAGCTGTGTTCAGAAATTTGGTTCAGTTTGGTTCGGTTCGAAAATCGAGTTCGGTTCGGAAGTTCAGTTCGGTCGACTGAACTGGTTGTGTTCGATCCGAACTCCCGAACCATGTTCGCCCATCCCTAGGAGTCATTAGGAATGGACGAACAGAATGCAGGTCGGATGTTCGGATGTTCGGTCGTTCAGTTCGAAACCCGAGTTTGGGTTCAATGGTTCGGTTCAGCCGAGTTCAGGTTGCCCGAACTTCCAAACAGTCAAAAATAGCACTATCGAAACCGAAACAAAACCGAAACTGAAACTTAACCAAAACTTAGGGGGGTTTTGCCCTGAAAAGATGTTTTTCCTGCCCCCGAACTCATCTGAACTCATCTGAACACAACCAAACTGTTTGGTCATTCGAGAGCTCGGTTCGGACATTTGATTCGGACGTCCGAACAGACCAAGTTCGGTCTGAACTCTGAACATCCGAACCGCGGTCACCCATCCCTAGGAGCCATTCAGTTGATGGCCTCAGCTAATAAGATGTTCTATAAAGCAATTAGGTCATTGAGCAATCGGCCATCAAGATTGGAAGGCTTAAATGGAAGATAGAATTTAATGTGAAGAAGTACAAAGTTATGCACGTAGGGAAAAACAATCCAAAATATATGTACACAATGATGGGTTCTAAATTAAGAGTAAACACTCAGGAAAAGGACCTTGGAGTAACTGTGGACAATATGTTGAAATCCTCAGCTCCGTAAGTGGTGTCTGTCAAAAAAGCAAACAGAATTAGGAATTATTTCTAAAGGGACAGAGAATAATACTGAAAATATCATAATGCCTCCATATAAATCTTTGGTGTGAATGTACCTTGAATATTGTGTGCAGTTATGGTCACCCATCTCAAAAAAGATATAGTAGAAATAGAAAAGCTACAGAGAAGGAAACAAAAATGATAAGGAGTATGGAACGGTTCCCTTATAAAGAGATGCAGATAGATTGGGACTCTTCATCCTGGAGAAGAGATGATTGAAAGGGGATATGATAGAAGTTTATAAAATGATGAGTGGTGTGGAACATATTAATAGGGAATGGTTATTTTCCCTCTCAAATAGTACTGTAGACTGCCACTTGCAGCTCTCTCACATTGCTTGGGGCAACCCCCAGCCAAGAGTAGAACTGCAGCAGAGAAGAGCTGCTCTGCCGCCAGCAGGAGCCCCAGGTTTGGTGCTCCAGGATGTTCTGAAGCACTGCCAATGGGACTGGAGTAGAGTATTTTTTTTTTTATTATTATTTTTAATTTTATATCCCACCCCTCCTGCCCACAGGGCAGCCCGGGGTGGCGAACAACATTTCATTTAAAACAATAATAAAATTTTAAAACAATTTAAAATACACTACATGGGGAAAACCCCCATCCCTATCCCCAGCCCCACCCCACCCCTACCCCCCGCCAAAAGCCTGGCGGAACAGCCAGGTCTTACATATACGCCGAAACAGCAGGAGAGTGGGCGCCAGCCGAGCCTCCTCCGGAAGCGAATTCCACAGCACAGGGGCGACCACCGAAAAAGATCTAACATCGGTGGCCACCCGCCTCGCCCGGGGAACCTCCAAAAAGGCTCCCACGGACGATCTCAAGGGTCGCACGGGTACATGGGGAGTGAGGCGATCCCGCAGATAGGTTGGGCCTAGGCCGTGAAGGGCTTTAAAGGTTAAAGTCAGCACCTTGAACCTGGCCCAGTGCTTTATAGGCAGCCAGTGCAGAGCCCGGAGCACGGTGTCATGTGCTCCCTGCGACCCGCCCCCGTCAGAAGACGGGCCGCGGCATTCTGCACCAGCTGCAACCTCCAGACCAGCTTCTCGGGCAGCCCCACGTAGAGCGTGTTGCAGTAATCCAGCCTCGAGTAGGTGGTGCTTTCTCTACCTCTGCTCCACCTGCCTATCTGGTGACCTGCTTTAAGATGGATGGGCCTCTTGGGTGTGAGATGGGGCAGAGGTGTGGGTGCTGTCCGTCGAAAAGCACCCTATGTCTCACTCAGGAGCCATGCTACTATTATCATCTCCTGTGCCTTTCTTCCCCTGTTATTAACCATTGAACAAATTTGGATACTATGTGCAATAACCAGCCAACTGGTGTGGTGTTCGCATAGAGGAGTTTGTACCTCAAAGTGAGAGAGCATGACACAGATGTTGCTCGCTCCCTGTCTCATTAGCATTCCCTTTTAGCTTTTGTCTGCCAGTGTGATTAGAAAGCATCTAACACTGTCATTTGTAATAAAGTTTCAATTAAAATGCAAAGGTGGCATGTAGGGAAAGCTAACAACGCTATGTTCGGGTGCAGAGGTTGTGTGCCTTACTGTCCACTAAAGAGAGGAATTTTCTTTAATTGCACTGTATGGATATTGATTTTCTCTGTTAAACTGTCACTCAAACATGTTGTTTAAGCCATTGATCTGACTTAACATCTCATGGACATAAAAATCATAATCCTATTGATCCAGCTTTGGATCCATGGTATAATAACAATATTTTGAGTGACTGCTTCAGTTGATTGCATGTTACATTGAAGATGTAGCTTTGTCTGACTCATGAATGGCTATAGCAGTACAAGTGTTTTCCACCAAGTAGATGCCACTCCCCCCTCGTAAAACCTACAGAGACACATAGATCTTCCACCGACCTGAGGCAAGATTGGAGCAAAATCACAGCTGGCCATCCTTTAGGTATAGGCCCCCTAAGAATGAGTTTACTCAAGTAACTACCACAAGCAGGAGACTAATAGTGGAGGACTGTCCTGCCCAACTCAAATTCAAATAACGTCAGTGGGAGTAATAGCAGAGGATTTGTGCTGTGAATTGTAAAATACTATAGTTGATTTTCCCATAGGGATGTGCAAACGCGGTTTGGGAGTTCAGAGTTCGTAGTGAACTCGACTAGTTTGGTCAACAGAACCAAACTTTCAAATCAAACTTGAATTCGACCGAACTGTTCGGTCGAATGGTCAGTAAAGTTGTGCCAAAATCTGAATTTCCATCTCATGATAAATTCCAGTATTTTGACATTTATTCTCATATGAATTGTAATGAACATCTAACATGCAACATTTTCTATGGAAGGAAAATTCTGGAAAAGTTTTATTCATATTGACTGAAAAACATCTTCAGTTAAAACTGTTACTGCTTCCACCTGAATCTTAATATCCCTCGCATTAGCTATGGTCAGACTCTTAGGTCATTTTTAGATGAGATGAAGCTAGGTCCAACCATTCCAAAGGCATCCACATACCCATCTGAAGGCAGCATGGGGGGCATGCTCCCATGACCCACGCACTGCCAACTCATGCCCACTCATAGAGCATTGGGGGAAAAACTGGGATGCTCCATGCAGGGCCACATAAAAACATGCATGGGTAGTGGGGCACAGCCAACCCTGGCCTGTTTCAATCTCTCCCAAGGTGCATGGGAGGTCCACAGCTATTCCATGCAGCACACACGGACCATCCCCCCAGCCATGCCTGTTTAAAAATGGCCTTAGAATCATCGAGTTAGAAGGGATATCGATGGTCATCTAGTCTAATCCTTCGCTTGGCTTTTTGATCAAGCAAATCATCCTGCATTCAGCTCTTTATGCTGGAAATCTGCCAGAATGTCATCATGTTTCAATAAATTTATCTTTTAAGAAGATTATTATTAAGCAAGGTGTGTTGAAGTAACTGTTGAGTCACCTGGATTTATTAGATTTCCTTGATGCTCTCAGATGGTTGATTGTAGACTGCACAAGATTTTTTCTTAAAGCTACCTTTAAGAATTCAGCTCTTTTGCCATAGCTATGTGCCTTAGCTATGTGCCATTCAGTTATGTGCCTTAGTTGTAGAAGACGGTGTTGCTATTAAAGGACTGTATTTGGTCCTAAGAAGTCTGAAGGGACTTCCCAAATGACATCCATGGGAAACAGATTAAGATTGAGCAAGGCTCTGTTTTAGGGTATTTTCATACATAATGGCACTAGTCACCACCATGCTTTGATCCTGCCCAGAGGGAGAGCTCTCACCCCGGGCAGGATCCAAACCTGCTGCTGAACAAATGTGAAAGTGGCTATGTCTGGGGAGAGGGCAGGAGGATGTGCTGACATGGTCCACATGGCCCTGCCCCCTGTGATGCTCAGCATGGCCCCACCAGGAAAAGCTCCAGCTACCAAGCAGAGTTAGATAGAGCAGGCCATCAGACATGACAGTCCGCTCTACCATGATCTGGGTTATACATAGCCCAGGGAAAAGAGAGATTCAAGATCACTGTAAGAATGATTCAGGAACAAGATTGGCTCAAGTAATTAACACTGGAAAGTACTGAAACTTTACTGGGAAATGTCATGCCCAGCAAGATCCAACAAATACGCCTGACACTCTTCTTTAATTTTATGTATATTTTAAATCCCACTTTGTCATATTAGGTGGACACTCCAGTCCACAAATTTTAGGGTGATCGTTACATTATTCAGGTTTTAGTCTTCAGCCTCATATTTTCCCATGCATGCAATAATTATTTGAAAAAACAGTGCCTCTTTTTATTGCATAAGACTTATGCCATAAGTGGTAGGTAATTTTTTTTTTAAAAAATACATGGCCTAAGGCAAATTCTTCTAAAAATAGATTGCAAAAGAGGAGACAGCAAATTGAAAGGCTAAAGTAAAAACACATTAGTGAAAAGTCTGATTTTCTTGCTATTACATGACATTGTTTCTTTTTTAAAACTTCCATTATATACTTTTCACTGACCCAAAATATAAATAAGTTGACACAAACAGATTAAGATAAATTCAAAGATGTTGAATGCTAAATCGGGGGTAGGGGGGAGCCCTTTGCTTCTCTAATTAATGATTGGGTATGCTTACGACTTTTAAAAAATAGATTAGTATTTTGGCAATCTGAGCAGTTATTTTGTCCTGCTAAGAATTGATAAGATGTTATTGCTGATATTTTCACCCAAGCAGATCCTTTGATGGAAAGTGTGTGCATTTCACAGTATAGTAATAGCTTCTGTCTGAAAAACAGCCCACACTGCAGCTATGTTTTCTAGGGACAGTCGTCCTGGAAGAATTTAAATATTCAAACTTTGGCCCTTTTTTGCATAAATGCCTCCCTCCCCTCACCCACGTGGGTGGGTGGTGGTGGTGGTAGTCCTTGCAACTGCCATGGCAGGTGGGTGGGTGTGCACGTTAATGCACCAATAAAATGGGTGTTACATTTTATTGTACATGGTATAGGGCAGCACTACAGCCCTGCAACACGGGCCCTTTTCACACTAGATGCCTCCATCCAGTTTCACTGTGTGAAAATAGGTGGAGGTGTCTGTGTGAACACTGCGGGCGGTAGGTGTAGGTACATGCGTGCTCCCGTGCAACACCCATCTCCACCCACCACTCACCCATGGAACAACGAATTCCAATGCCGGTTGCTCTGTGGGCAGGGGGTGGGTGGAGATGGGTGTTGCACGGCACCACGCACCCACCTACACCCACCCCATGGTGTTTACACAGACACCTCCACCCATTGAAATGCACCACACCCACCTCCACCCATCACCCACCCATCTCCACCCACGGAGCCCTCTGGAAAACTGGAGGAGGGTGGAGATGGGTGTGTGTCCATGTAAAGGGACACCCACCCACCTCCACTCACCGCTCCAGAACATGCATTCCCCCACCCACCCCCGTTCGTGTAAAAACAGCCGAAGACTGTTCTATAAGTCAAATATATTTATATATTAAAAAGGGTGTTGGACCATCGCAACTTCTTCTTTTTATGAAGGATGAACTTCAGTTCCATAATTTATGGAGAATTTATTTAGATTTTACTGGAACAGTGCAAGAACTGTTCAGCAACTAAGGGACAGTGTGACAGGGCTCCTTGTTCTTCACAACTGGAGAATTACTACTACTACACCCAAACCTTGCATGGGGTCGAGTACCCCTAATTTTATACTTGGCCGCCACACATTCCCTTACAGCCACGCCTGGGCCCACTAGCTGAGGGCTTCTTCCAACAAGGGTGGGTCCCTCTAAACAAAAGTTATACTGTTCACCAAAAATTCAAAACATAGAAAGAACACACCTGAATGCAGTAATTCAGTCCTCCAGGTGAGGTGAGGCCGTCTCCCCTTCGAGCAGCCTAGGTCAGCCCAGGGCTGGGCTTCCAAGCCCTGGCAGTCTGGAGCCTAGAGAGCTCTATCTCTCTTGCTGTCTCCAGCCTTCTGCTCTCTAAGTGCTTCTAACCTCCTTTATATAGGCCTAGGCTAGGCCTGTAGTTCTGACTCTTAAAGGGATAGCACCCTTTCCCTCATTTTGCCTTACTGCACTGATTCACTTTCTGTAGTTTGCCATCTTGTGGCAGCACTCTGCCACACACAGACTGCTGGGACTCAGGTCTCAAACCCACATTCTCCGGGGTACTGGAGCATTCCCTGCTCAGTTGCACCACAGCTGTTCCTTGGCTCAATCTGGAACTATGTCTTGTAGTTTCTCCGCTTCCTGGTTAGCTGCCAGACTGCATATAAGGTTGGATGGTAGCAGCAGGCAGCTGGGAGGAGCAACTCTTTTGCTTCTTGGTCTTACCTGATCCTTAGCTTTGCTACAGCCCCTTGTGTTTAGTCCTTGCTCTGCTTTGTCTTCAACCCCTGCCACTTCTCTAGCCCTTTGTACGGTGAAGATCGGTTTCTGACCGGATTCCATTTTTTATTAATCCAGTTAGGCTGATCGGAGCAAACAAAAATTGGAATGAATAATTTTTCCGATTTTCATTTGACTGATGGGTTGAAACTTGTTTGGCTGTCTTGTACATATGAAAAATGGTGTCCCGCCATTCTGCACATGTGCAAAATGGTGGCAGCAGTATGGATGAGCACCATTTTGTGCATGGGTAGAAGGTCTGATTGGAATTTCAGCTAATTGGAATTCAAATTGAAATTTCGACAGCCATTCTATTTTTGTGGAACTGTTCTGTGAAAACAGAAGGGCCGTTTCAACCCAGCCATAGCTTTTTGCCTCAGACCAGATTCTTGTTTTCCTTCTCCATCCATGAACTGCACTCTCAGTCCTGTCTCTAATCAGTTTGTGACTGGACTGGAAAACCTTGTCTTGTTCATACGATGAGGATTCGCAGGGAGGTGTTCTTGGTTGCTGCCCCAATGCTATGGAACTCCCTTCCCCTGGAGTTTTGTTTGAGCCTGAACATCTTCTGGAGGTGGTGTAACATCACCTTGTTGTAAAGCCATTTGGTGGGCAGGGATAGGGGATGGAGAGTTTGGTGGGTGGGTTTGGGGGTAGGGGTGTGAGGGAGGTTGGATGTGGGAAATGGGGAGATGGTATTGGGTACGTTTTGTGGGAAGTTGTGAGAAGGTTTGGGGGGTTGTTTTTGTATTTTACTGTTTTTTATGGCTTGTGAGCTTCCCTGAACTTATGGAAAGGGAGGCATAAGAAATTGAATAAATAAATAAATAATCCTGCACCTGTGACCCTACTCACATCCCAGATGTCCTCATTCCCCTGACCCTGAAACAGACTTTTAGAGAGAACTTGGTCTTTACATATAAGATATACAAGAAGGACAGGATTATTTTCTATGAGTTTCCACAAATTGGAGATGAAGGAACAAACATTTCTGTAGTTGTTAAAGGGGACTCATACTTTAGGAATATTACAATATGTCCAAGAGAAGTTTTAGTGGTGACTTGGAGGCCATAGTTTCATGATAAACATTTGTCATGTGACCTTATAGTTTCATATTGGGGAGGGGGAGTTATCCCAGGTCCGCTGTGAGGAATTTGTCACCTAATTTTCAGCTAAGATTGTTCAGATTCAGAGCGATTTTGGAGTCAGGATTGATGCAGAGGAAGAAGAGCTTAGGGTTATGGATACCCCATCTGATCCATCTTTTTGGGATAAGTTTCAGGAAGTGATGCTGGCTGATGCCATGGGTGTCCTGGGGTCTGTTAGGGTCACTTTTGGTGAATTAGATCCATGTCTGTCCTGGTTGGTGGAAGCCTCCAGGGCGACTTTGGGGCTGGGACTGGTGGGGGTAATCAACGCCTCCCTTTGGGAGGATAGGGTGTCAGACTGCCACAAGGAGGCAGTGGTGCAGCCCCTTTTAAAGAAACCATCTTTTGACGCTGCCAGTTATTGGGCTGTCTCTAACCTTCCCTTTTTAGAGAAGGTTATTGAATGGGTAGTGGCACGGCAGCTCTGTGGTTACCTGGATAGCATCAGCTTTCTAGACCCCTTTCAATCGGGGTTTCACCCAGGGTATGGTACCAAGACTGCATTGGTGGCCTTGGCGGACGACCTCTGCCAAGAGCTGGATTTGGGGCATTCAACATTACTCATTCTGCTAGCTCTCTTGGCTGCATTTGATAGAGTGGACCATGTGTTATTGTTGAGATGACTGCGGTCCCTGGTGGTGGTGGTGGATGGGACAGTCCTTGGATAGTTCCGCTCATTCCTTTCAGGAAGGAGCCAGCAGGTGGTGTTTGAGGGATGAAATATCTAGCCCCCAGGACCTCTTGTGTGGTGTACCACAAGGTTCTATTTTGTCTCCATTACTGTTTAACATCTATATGCAACCCCTGGGGAAGATCATCAGATGGGTTGCATTGCCACCAATATGCTGATAACACCCAGCTACACCTCTCATTTTCAACTGACCCAGGTGGACCAGGGGTGAGTGGAGTGCCTGGGGCGAGTCTTGGACAGTTTCCCAGCTTGTTTTGTCTGCTGGGGCAGCCCCCCAGTGCCACCGCCAACAGCAGCCTCAGAGTTTTCTGATCCCCCCGCATGACCCAGCTGAGCCTAATTGCCTGTGCTGTGCTGGACCTTAAATTCACCGCAGAGCCTATGGCAGGTGACCAGGGCTGAGTGGGACCTCTGAGGTGAGATTTGAACAGTTTCCCAGCTAGTTTCATCTGCTGGGGCAGCCCCCCAGCGCCACTGCCAACAGCAGCCTTGGAGTTTTCTGATCCCCCCCCCATGTGACCCAGCTGAGCCTAATTGCCTGTGCTGTGCTGGACTTTAAATTCACCGCAGAGCCTACGATAGGTGACCAGGGGTGAGAGGGGCACCTGGGGCGAGGCTTGGACAGTTTCCTGGCTTGTTTCATCTTCTGGGGAAGCCCCCCAGTGCCACTGCCAACAGCAGCCTCAAAGTTTTCCTATCCCTCCCCCCCCCATGTGACCCAGCTGAGCCTAATTGCCTGTGCTGTGCTGGACTTTAAATTCACCGCAGAGCCTACGATAGGTGACCAGGGGTGAGAGGGGCACCTGGGGCGAGGCTTGGACAGTTTCCTGGCTTGTTTCATCTTCTGGGGAAGCCCCCCAGTGCCACTGCCAACAGCAGCCTCAAAGTTTTCCTATCCCTCCCCCCCCCATGTGACCCAGCTGAGCCTAATTGCCTGTGCTGTGCTGGACTTTAAATTCACCGCAGAGCCTACGATAGGTGACCAGGGGTGAGAGGGGCACCTGGGGCGAGGCTTGGACAGTTTCCTGGCTTGTTTCATCTTCTGGGGAAGCCCCCCAGTGCCACTGCCAACAGCAGCCTCAAAGTTTTCCTATCCCTCCCACCCCCATGTGACCCAGCTGAGCCTAATTGCCTGTGCTGTGCTGGACCTTAAATTCACCATAGAGCCTACAGTGGCGCCGTAGACATGTGCCATGGCACTGCACCTAAGGGCACCGTGCACAAGGGTGCCATGCACAAGGGCGCAGTGCACAAGGGCACCGTGCACAAGGGCGCCGCGCCCTTGTGTGTGGTCTTAGGCGCAGTCAGGCCAGGCCGCAGATCATTGCCAGGGGTTTGCCTGTTCAAGTCTCACACTCCAATTTGAAATGGGTAAAAAGTTGCAAAAGGAGGGGATGGAAACCCGTTCTCAAACCAGTGTTCGCCAATCATCCATGAAGGACTTTGCATGGTCTTCTAAGGTAGGACCAGCACACACAGAACCTGATCTCCAGTGTGACCTGGGGAACTCCCAATCCTTATCCTTTGTGGAAGGCCAGGGGGAGCCCTCAAGAATACCAGAATCTGGCTCTCCACTAGTTCCTGGACTCCTGGAATCCTGGAGTTGATTCTCACATTTTGGCTTTGGATAAGGCACCAATGGGGTTCAGATCTCCTTCTAGCAACAGAGAGGTGGAACTCCCCTTGGACCAACTGGGTAACCAGTGTTATGCAGTGGGAGACCTAGTTTCTAAGCTGTATGTCCAATTGGAGAACATCAATATACAGCTAGAACTCCAAAGGCTACAGTTGGGGATAATTACTGATACACTTAAATTACTCAAGGCTGAAAATCCTTGTCACGCTGGGGTATCCCCTCGGTTGCTAGTAACAGCAGGCACCCAGACTATTCATAATAATGATAGAGCCCAGGCACCACCTCCAGCCATACTGGCTGAGAGATTCTCTTGGGGGTGGGGAACAGTTCCCCCTCCAGTTGGACCCCCAGACATTAGTTTTTAATGTTTCACCATTGCCTTCAGGGCATTTACCATCATGGTCCTCTAAGGGCCATATTTGACGTCATATTTCCCATATACTGGGTACACCATTTCATGTTGATTTTATTTCTAGATTATTTTTTTTACCTTCGGCCTCATGTATGTTTCATTTAATAGTTTGCTTTTCCTCACCAGCACTGGTAGATAATTTATGGCTACATGCTAACTTATTTGCCGCTAAGGGGATTAGGCTAGCTAGAACCTATGTCAATACACAGATTTCTCCCTTGGTAATATTTCAACCTTGGATTAGGGTTCCCTCCCCTGAAGCTGTCCATGCCCATGACCATGACTTAGTTACCCTACCCCAAAAGGTACGTTCTAACCAGGCCCTCTCTGGGAGGACTTTTTTGCCGCCAGTACAACAGCCAAAACCAAAAGTAGGGGGCTCTTTGGTCACCTTACCCCC
Source organism: Sphenodon punctatus (assembly GCA_003113815.1). Lineage (NCBI taxonomy): Eukaryota > Metazoa > Chordata > Lepidosauria > Sphenodontia > Sphenodontidae > Sphenodon > Sphenodon punctatus. The sequence continues at coordinate 216,571 of QEPC01009884.1, read as the reverse complement.
TGATAAACAAAACTCTTTTGATGCCCTGCTGAGTCAAGGTTCTCAGTCATCAGATACCCTGAATAGTCTCCATCTTAGGGGGTCGGTTGTTGTAGGAGAGGGAAATAGCAACTTGACCCCTCCCATTAGAGAGGGAGCCATTCATGTATTGCCTGATTCTTCCATTCTGGGTGGTGTGGTGGAAACACCAACCATCCTAAGCTATCCCCCAGTGATACTAGCTAATATTGAGCAAGTACCTTCACAGCCAACAACCAACCAGATAACACCTGAGGATCCCCTGATTGCACCCAAGTCTGATAGTAGTCCCCTATTACCACATTGACTATCTCCAGAACACCAGGTGGGAGCTTTGAACCTATGCTCTTGGAATGTGGCTGGGTGGGACTGACATAAAACAGATCCCAATTTCCTTGCTTTTGTGGGGAAATTCCACATAATAATTGTCCAGGAGACTTGGTCCAAATCCCCACTTTTACTGGAAGGCTATAGGGCCTACGGTTTGCCAGCGACTAACTATAATGCACGAGGTCGTCCTTGTGGGGGGTTGGGATGCTTCATCTCCCAAAGTATACCCTTTCAAGAAATAGAGGTTGTTTTACTCCCTGTCTTAGCGATGGCTGTAGTCTTTTGCTCCAACATCCAAAAGTGGGTCATTATTACAGTATATGTACATCCGTGTAATGCAGGGTCTTTTAGACAAACCAGTTGGACAAGCCTAGATAATCTAATAACTAGCCTCACAGATAAATATCTTGAGGGTCAATTAGTTATAGCAGGAGACTTCAATGCGAGGCTTGGTCCAAACGATCAGACGCTCATTCAACACTGTGATCCCCTACTGCAGGATCCTTATGGAAAACTCTCTTCAAGAGTATCCAAGGACACTAAATTAAACACATCTGGGATCAGGTTGGCCACTTTTCTAAATGCCCATAGACTTTATATACTAAATGGCTCAGGTTTTGGCAATACTAAGGGGGAGTATACATACCTGGGACACATGGGATCTAGTATAGTGGACTTCTTCCTGGTCTCAGCTTATGTTATACCATATATAGTTGATTTCCAGGTGGGGGAGGTGCTGGTTAGCGACCACGTGCCCCTGACATTGGTTTTGAGTTCTTTATTCTCCCTGCCCAATCCTCCTAGGGCGGATACTATAGAAGAGGACTTTATGGAGCTTTTGGGCTCCGCTAGATGAAATAGGATATCAGCTGATACTATAGCCGCACTTCTTTGGGACCCAAAATGCTTCCATTGGAGAGAGGCACTATTGGCATCTGCTGGGGACCAGGGTACTGTTGACGCATATAACCATCTTATAGCTAGTTGTGGTCAGTATCTAAGGGTCACTAAGGAAGGTACAGCAACCTCTACCATTATGGTAAACAGTGGAAGAGGCCAGATTTGGTACAATAAGGAATGCTGGGACATAAAGCACGAGCTGGCTAGTATGTATAAGCTATATAGGGAATCTAAGGCTGCCCTATTGCCTCCTTCTTATCATTCTCTTAAATTAGAGTATAGGAACCTTTTAAGAGCAAAGAAACGGCAGTTCCTACAACTGCGGTGGGATAAACTCCTGCATGCTGCGGAACAAAAGAACTCTAGGGAATTGTGGAGACTGGTCAATACTAACATCTCATGCCAGCCCATAATAGCGACAACTCCTATTTCACCTAGTGTGTGGATGGAGCATTTTTGCGACCTATTTAACTCTAGTGAAGTGGCATCTACCCAGGGAATAATTCTGGGTAACATCAGTGAAGATCCCCAATGGTTGCCTGTTACCATGGCAGAGGTAGGAAAGCTAGTTGAGACATTTAAAAATGGGAAAGCTACAGGTTGTGATTTGGTTCACATCGAATTTCTTAAATCACACAGGCAGTGGTGGTTCCCTGTCCTGGCAGCATTGTTCACAGCTATAAATAATTTGGGGCCATACTGGTAGGGTGGGGAAGGGCAATAGTTATTCCAATCTTTAAAAAAGGTTCAAATAGCGACCGGGAAAACAATAGGCCTATTAGCCTTCTGTGTATCATGATTAAGATCTATGCCAAATTTCTGCTTTTAAGATTTACAGATTGGCTGACCAGGGAGAAAGTAATTGGAGAGGAGCAGGCCGGGTTCCAGCAAGACAGCTCCACTATTGAGTTATGCCTAGTTTTGTACCATATAGCCTTTAAATACAAAACCCGAAATGGATCCCTTTTTGCTGCCTTCTTGGACTTGAAGGCAGCATTCGATTCTATCGATAGGGAACTCCTTTGGGGCAAGCTGGCAGCTTCCACTATAGATAGGTGGTTATTTCATCTTATTCGCTCACTCTACACTAAATCCTCTCTATTCATTAAGGTAGACCGACAAGGACACCTGACATCTCCTATAGACATTACCAAGGGTGTATGGCAGGGCTGTGTGTTGGCATCAGCCCTGTTTAACTACTATATTAATGACATTACTGCCCAGATGGCGGGCCGGTCCCAGGGTTTTTTCCACCCAAATTGGCGGAGAGATCCCTGGAGTGCTTAATGTTTGCGGATGATGTGGTTCTTTTGTCGCAGACGCAGGTGGGACTTAAGCAACGGTTGGTATCCTTTATGGCATACTGCAGAGAGACGAAGTTGACACTTAATGTCCTGAAATCTAAAATCATGGTTTTCACGAGGAATAGGAAAACTTATAAATGGGAAATAATGGGGCAAAAATTCCAACAAGTGTCTAGCTTCCACTATCTCAGGCTTTTGTTCCATCAGTCACTCAGCTGGAAGCTACATGTCCAACGGAGCATTCTAGCCTCTAAAGGTACATCACAGGCAATTCTGGTTTTTTTTGCATGAGCTGGTAGGGCTGCCGTTCAATCAGCAATTCAGACACACAATACTAAAGTTAGGGCTAAAGTGTTGTATGGGGCCGAGCTATGGGCACCTTTTTATGCCCATTTATTAAATCCAATTCAGGCTAGGTTCCTCCGGAGAGTTTTGCATGCACTAAGGGTCGAATGTGGGCAAATGGGCGGGCAGCAGGTAGCAACTGACCAGGCTTTATGGCTATGGTGTAGACTCGAACCCATACTGTACAGCGTTGCTACACAGCCTTGGTGTAGACACCTTCTTGGATCCTTAGAAAAAGGAAATCCAGGCTTCCCTTTCACAAATGGGCATTTCAGTAGAATATTTAGCCCATAAGCCTTTGGCTTCCTTGACCAACGAAGTTAAAACAAGGTTATGTGATACAGGCAGACAGTTGGACTTAGGTAAGATTGGTGCATCTCATTCGATTTACAGATAACCCCTGATATGGGGCACTTGGCCCACTATTTACAAGCAAACATCTCAGCACAAGGGAAGAATCTTATTCTAGCTGCACAGTTGAATGCTTTGCCTTCCCAGGTCTTGGAGGGGCACTTAGCTGGAATTCCTTTTAGCAATATGCTATGTCCCTTCAATAGAGAGGCAGTAGAAACAGTAGGACATGTAGTCCTCTACTGCCATCTATACGATAACTTGAGCCAGGAACTTTTTCAAGACTTACTGCTAAAACTCCCAGGTAGATCTGACCAGGCTATACTTTCTTTCCTCTTGAATAGTATGGACATAAATGTTATCAGAAGCATAGCATGTTTCTTGGTCCATGTATTCCATACGAGGAAAAACTTTTTGGCCTTTAAACCAGTTTAGGATGATTTACTACCCGGTTGTCAAATTCTTGTGCCTTATTGTAAAGTGTTTCGGATTAATTGTATTCATTAATGTGTAGGTTGACTGTTTATGTTTTGATATGTTAAATGCTATGGCCAAAGGCTACGCATAATAAATGTATTCATTCAAACTCACTGACCCAGGNAGAGAGGCACTATTGGCATCTGCTGGGGACCAGGGTACTGTTGACGCATATAACCATCTTATAGCTAGTTGTGGTCAGTATCTAAGGGTCACTAAGGAAGGTACAGCAACCTCTACCATTATGGTAAACAGTGGAAGAGGCCAGATTTGGTACAATAAGGAATGCTGGGACATAAAGCACGAGCTGGCTAGTATGTATAAGCTATATAGGGAATCTAAGGCTGCCCTATTGCCTCCTTCTTATCATTCTCTTAAATTAGAGTATAGGAACCTTTTAAGAGCAAAGAAACGGCAGTTCCTACAACTGCGGTGGGATAAACTCCTGCATGCTGCGGAACAAAAGAACTCTAGGGAATTGTGGAGACTGGTCAATACTAACATCTCATGCCAGCCCATAATAGCGACAACTCCTATTTCACCTAGTGTGTGGATGGAGCATTTTTGCGACCTATTTAACTCTAGTGAAGTGGCATCTACCCAGGGAATAATTCTGGGTAACATCAGTGAAGATCCCCAATGGTTGCCTGTTACCATGGCAGAGGTAGGAAAGCTAGTTGAGACATTTAAAAATGGGAAAGCTACAGGTTGTGATTTGGTTCACATCGAATTTCTTAAATCACACAGGCAGTGGTGGTTCCCTGTCCTGGCAGCATTGTTCACAGCTATAAATAATTTGGGGCCATACTGGTAGGGTGGGGAAGGGCAATAGTTATTCCAATCTTTAAAAAAGGTTCAAATAGCGACCGGGAAAACAATAGGCCTATTAGCCTTCTGTGTATCATGATTAAGATCTATGCCAAATTTCTGCTTTTAAGATTTACAGATTGGCTGACCAGGGAGAAAGTAATTGGAGAGGAGCAGGCCGGGTTCCAGCAAGACAGCTCCACTATCGAGTTATGCCTAGTTTTGTACCATATAGCCTTTAAATACAAAACCCGAAATGGATCCCTTTTTGCTGCCTTCTTGGACTTGAAGGCAGCATTCGACTCTATCGATAGGGAACTCCTTTGGGGCAAGCTGGCAGCTTCCACTATAGATAGGTGGTTATTTCATCTTATTCGCTCACTCTACACTAAATCCTCTCTATCCATTAAGGTAGACCGACAAGGACACCTGACATCTCCTATAGACATTACCAAGGGTGTATGGCAGGGCTGTGTGTTGGCATCAGCCCTGTTTAACTACTATATTAATGACATTACTGCCCAGATGGCGGGCCGGTCCAAGGGTTTTTTCCACCCAAATTGGCGGAGAGATCCCTGGAGTGCCTAATGTTTGCGGATGATGTGGTTCTTTTGTCGCAGACGCAGGTGGGACTTAAGCAACGGTTGGTATCCTTTATGGCATACTGCAGAGAGACGAAGTTGACACTTAATGTCCTGAAATCTAAAATCATGGTTTTCACGAGGAATAGGAAAACTTATAAATGGGAAATAATGGGGCAAAAATTCCAACAAGTGTCTAGCTTCCACTATCTCAGGCTTTTGTTCCATCAGTCACTCAGCTGGAAGCTACATGTCCAACGGAGCATTCTAGCCTCTAAAGGTACATCACAGGCAATTCTGGTTTTTTTTGCATGAGCTGGTAGGGCTGCCGTTCAATCAGCAATTCAGACACACAATACTAAAGTTAGGGCTAAAGTGTTGTATGGGGCCGAGCTATGGGCACCTTTTTATGCCCATTTATTAAATCCAATTCAGGCTAGGTTCCTCCGGAGAGTTTTGCATGCACTAAGGGTCGAATGTGGGCAAATGGGCGGGCAGCAGGTAGCAACTGACCAGGCTTTATGGCTATGGTGTAGACTCGAACCCATACTGTACAGCGTTGCTACACAGCCTTGGTGTAGACACCTTCTTGGATCCTTAGAAAAAGGAAATCCAGGCTTCCCTTTCACAAATGGGCATTTCAGTAGAATATTTAGCCCATAAGCCTTTGGCTTCCTTGACCAACGAAGTTAAAACAAGGTTATGTGATACAGGCAGACAGTTGGACTTAGGTAAGATTGGTGCATCTCATTCGATTTACAGATAACCCCTGATATGGGGCACTTGGCCCACTATTTACAAGCAAACATCTCAGCACAAGGGAAGAATCTTATTCTAGCTGCACAGTTGAATGCTTTGCCTTCCCAGGTCTTGGAGGGGCACTTAGCTGGAATTCCTTTTAGCAATATGCTATGTCCCTTCAATAGAGAGGCAGTAGAAACAGTAGGACATGTAGTCCTCTACTGCCATCTATACGATAACTTGAGCCAGGAACTTTTTCAAGACTTACTGCTAAAACTCCCAGGTAGATCTGACCAGGCTATACTTTCTTTCCTCTTGAATAGTATGGACATAAATGTTATCAGAAGCATAGCATGTTTCTTGGTCCATGTATTCCATACGAGGAAAAACTTTTTGGCCTTTAAACCAGTTTAGGATGATTTACTACCCGGTTGTCAAATTCTTGTGCCTTATTGTAAAGTGTTTCGGATTAATTGTATTCATTAATGTGTAGGTTGACTGTTTATGTTTTGATATGTTAAATGCTATGGCCAAAGGCTACGCATAATAAATGTATTCATTCAAACTCACTGACCCATGCCCTGAAGTCTCGGTGCTTTCCCAGTGCCTAGAGGCAGTGGCTGACTGGATGCGGTGGAGAAGACTGAAGCTGAATCCCGATAAGATGGTGATGATGTTGGTGGGTGTCTTGCAAGTATTTTTCGTTTAGATCAGTTTCAGTGATAGCTCCAACAATGGGTGCCAAAAAGCTTTTTTATTAAATATAATAAAGCATAAAGATTAAAACAATAATCCCAATGAATACAGAAAGTAAAAGAGACTTCTCACGCATCCCTATATGCACGC
>QEPC01009884.1:150234-182930 GCA_003113815.1 Sphenodon punctatus | reverse complement strand
GACGCTCGGGTGTTGAACACACATCTCTACCCATCTCCACCCATGGAGGGCTCCGTCTCCCTCCCAGCTGCTCTGTGGGTGTTGGCAGGTGTCAGTGGGTGGGTTGTACAAATGCTCCCACCCACCTGTGGACATTTACACGGATGATTTCCCACCCATCCAATGGGTGTTCCTGGGTTTTTGTGGGTGGGTGGCATCCGTGTAAAAGTGGCCATACTCACATCCCTATGACTTTTACTGGAGTTAAAATTGATCACTTTCATGCAGGATTACTATGATTATACCACGGTGTAATAAAATATATATCCATGCTATAAGGCATATTTTTTTATGCTTATATGTAATTTTTAAGGAATAGAAAAATGAAAAACACATTTTCAGCTGTAACATTTTTGTTTTTCATTTGATTTGGATGAAAATTGTCAGGTATGTACCCCCTTTACAGGACATTATGTGTACCATATTTCAGAAATATGGTACACATAATGCCCAAGGGTACTATGTCTGAAAAATTTCAGAAGGATTGGAGAAAGGGTTCTGATGTTATAAGCAATTTAAATTTAATTACATTTCTGGCTGTAACATCTTTTTATTACAGCCAGTTTCATGGAAGTTGATGGAATTGTATCTTGTATCTCAGACCTTCAGGATGATTGCTACCAAGTTTTAGAATGATTTGAAAAAGGGTCCAAATTTTATAAGCAATTGAAGTTTCCTTCTTGAAAACATTTGTTGTTCAGGTAAATAGCACATGCTGTGACATTCAAAGACAGGCATGGAAGAGGGGAGGTGGCTGTAGAAGGGAGGGGAAGCAGCCCAACAGAGTGACATACACATTAATTGGCCAATTACTGCATGCTTCCACCTTTACAGGACCAATCAGTGGTGGCTTCAAGGCGGGCATAGAGGGTAGATAAAAGCTGCTGTTCTTTGGATCTACTCTTTGTCTGTGGTTAGTATTGGTTTTTGTCAGAGCATTTTCTCAGACGTTGCTGGAAGGCTTTTTGTGTGTGTGTGCTAGAGCTCACTGTAAGAGTTTAGCTAGATACATAAATCGAATTCCCATGCACCTGGGATGCTGTGAAACATCCTCCTGTCCCTCCTGGACCATTCTCTGCAAGTTCACGGTTTCTCACACATATCTTGAGTGCCTGCCTGTGCCAAACAGCAGAGATGACAAATATATGCTCTGGCCAATTGCCTTGAAGTTTCAAAGACACCCTGACTGGGACAGAGATATGATTGGTCTCTCTTACTGCATGCTTCTAGCTTTCCAGGACCAATCTTGGGCAGCTCTAAGATGGGCATAAAGGGATATAACTGGGGCTTCAAGCAGCAAGGCAGAGGGAAGAGGGATAGTATCCCAGAAATAAGAAGACATGGTTCACACATCCAGGGGTGATTTCAGACGTTACGGGCACCCGATTCACCACAGTGGATTCCCAGAGGTTGCGAACTAGCTAACCACCCCCAGTGGGAAAGAGAGGCCCCAAACAGACATGACGAGAGCAGGACCATGGCAGGGAATTGGACCGGCAGACCATGGCCCAGGGCAGTGCAACAGACATTACGCCGATCCCGGGCCGGGCCGTGGACAAAGCAACCAGAAGGAGATGGGACGCCTTGTCCCAGCTGCTGCTGTGTGCCCTCTAAATCTCCCTCCCTGGCCTGTGTTGTTGATCATTGCCTGGCAGCGATGCTGCGTGCTTTGTCCCCGGCTGGGAATCATGTTGCTTGATTCCGGCTGGTGGTTGCTGTTCAGTCATTACTTTTTTTGTTTCCTGGTGGGAATCACTTTGACCACGCTTTCAGAGATCATCTGGGCCGTGAGCTCTGGAAGCGCTGTTATTTTTGACCTCATGTGGGTATTGACTGTGGTGAAAATCTGGCGCCCCCAAAACAGACATTCAGGGCAGTCTGGCCCCGCCATGGGATTGACCGTGGTTCACTGTCATTGACTGTGATCTTGTAACGTGTGAAAATACCCCAGACTGGCCAACTGTCATCACAATCATATCCTGTAGCACTGTGACAGAGGACATAGGAGAGTCCCTTATTGGCTTATTCCTAAGAAGATGCTTCCAACTTCCCAGTAACAAGTGAGGGAGAGGGGCAGGAGTGGTCACACAGCATAGAATGATATATGGGTGCCATTTCTTTTGGCCAATTGGCATCACAAACTCATCTTGTACCACAATGACAAACATAAGAGAATCCCTACATAGGCTCATTCTCTGAAGATACTGTGCAGTCTTATAACATTGGGACAATTTATCAAGTCTTTCTGATATTTTTTAGAAATGATCCTGGGAGTCTGAGATATAGTCGTTCTAAATTTCATGTAAAATGGCTGCAATACAAAGATGTTACACCCAGAAATAAATGTATAAGTAAATTGCTAATAACATCAGGACCCTTTATCCAAACTTTCTGAAATTTGGCAGAGATGGTAACCCTATGGAGACGTATAAACTTTCTAAATTTCATCTAATTCATGTGGGAGACAAAGATGTTACAGCCAGGAATGTGTATGCATATTTTCATAAAATAACAAAGTTCAACTACTGATAAAACTGGATCCCTTCCTCCAATTTATCTGAAATTTGGAATGCATCATTCATTCTATTGGGGGTACAAAACTGTCATGTGCCATCCAAATCAGATGAAAAACAAAAAAGGTTACAGCCAAAAATGTATTTTACATTGAAACCAATGGAAATCAAAAATAAAAGTAAAAACGAAAACAAAACAAAGACTAAGAAAATATAATGAAAATAAATGACATTTTATTAACAAAAACTAAAGTAATAACAAAAACAAAAGAGAGTTACTGTGCACATCCCTAGTAATTTTTATGCATGTAAAAATAATTACATGTGCATGCCTTACAGAGGGATAGACAGACAAGGAGCTTAAGGGCATAGCTAAAAACTACATGACTTGTATGAAACTGGCTTCTGGTAGGCACACATAAAACCAACATTTTCAAGTAGGGCCCTGCATGGGTTGAAAAATCAAGCATGAGCCTGGTGTGAGTATGACTGTTTTGAGGTTGACCCAAGCCCACTCATGACACAGCTGGACTTTTTGGAGCCTGGTCCCAATGTAACCAAGGCCCTTCTCATATGGCTGCAGGTGGAGGGAATGGGTGTGAACCGTGGTGCAGGGGCGGCGTATGGGGGATGGGTACATAGGCACAACAACCATCTCCACTCACCCCCACCCATCTACGGAGCAACAACTGTTTTTGCTGGTTGCTCCATGCATGGGAGATGGGTGTTGCACGGGAGTGTGCATGCACCACCATCATGGCAGTTACATGGGCATCTCCCACCCATGCCCAAGCAGCATATCTGCATGGGCATGGGATGGGGGTGTGTGTCTCATGTGAAAAGGGTCCAAGTGTGGTCCCACCTTCCAAGAGCACAATGATGTTACAGTGGGGGTAGGGCCCTTTGCCCAATGGGAGCCCAGCCCAGCTCTGACCAGGTTTGGGCCTGGAGGACTCCCAAACTGAGACACACAGGGCCATTTGGGTCTCATCAGGCTTAATTAGGTCTAGAGGACTGTACTTTCAAGTATACCAGAAAAGATGCCATTCATAAAATCTGGTACCTTCATAGTCTATCCACAGATTGTTTGGGATGTAAACCAATATATTTCAGTGTGTTTCATATTTTTTTACACCTTTACCATAGATCAAACTTTTTGGCAGCCTTAATCCTGAGCTTTCTGAGCACTGAACACCCACTGATCTTCTAAAATAAAGATTAGGGAATTTCAAGGCCTGTTGCATTTTCTTCATTTGGCATGTCTGATTTACATCCTGATATGCTCCATATCTATGCTTGCTTGAGGTGCTCTTGGAATATAAGAGGGCTTTCTAAGGGACCACTGTTGCTATTGCTATGTTTCAGTGATCAGAAATCAGACATATTTGCTGCCAAGTCAACACAACACATTCAGTATGCTTTACAAAAAGCTGCAAACAGTGTCTCAATCTGTTATCCTCTAAATGGGTTCCAGAATTCTCTTGTATGTTTTGGTCAAAGCAGGAATATTTTGTATGGTAATACTTCTCAATTTCAGATTCAGATCCAGCTCCCTCCCCCACCCCAGTTGCTAAGTCTCAAGAAAGGCAGCATTTAATTTACTGCATTTTGTTGCATTTGGGTCTGGATGTCTCTGACAGCAGATATGCTATTAATAGAATAGTGGAAAGAAACATAAATGTGATGGGTCTGAACAACAACAGTGTAGCCACACCAGAGTTGCCAATGCCATATGGTCAAAAATCAAAACTAAGCATATCCAAAAACTGAGATGGGTTAAAAAATCATCAGATTTGATTTAAAAATAATACATTCTGATAGTTATGCTTTCAGCTCTTGTTTTCAAGCTTTTCTGTACAATCAAGAAGGTTAGTAATATACATTATTTTAAAAAATGAAAGCTGAGATTCTCATGGCTGTATTGTAAGATTGAAGAGACCTTGAAATCACAAGACTTACAGTAAAATTTCATGTATTGGTACTTCAACCTTTCAAGTATTGAGCACACTGCAGAGTTTGACCATTCTGCTGTGGTGAGGACTCTCTCCCCTGGTCCGGAAGCATTGGAATAACTTTAGACTAAAAATTGGTGGAAATGCTTGATGTATCCCTGTCTCACAGAATCCTCATCCCTCAACATACTGATCCCTCGCCCCAACCCAGAAGCCTCCAGTAACACTGAAATCATTTGAAAACTAAACTCCAAAATGTTTGAAAATGTAAACAAAATGTATTGCTTATTTAGGTTTATTATTCCAGAACTGCATGTGGATTGTTTCCAGTTAATTACCAAAACATCTATCTATCATCATGAAATAAAATAAAAGGAAGAGAAATGTTTTCCTCTGGTAATATTTTAAAATTTCTTCTTTTCTCATTTGCAATGTCTTGAATCTCTCTAAACTCAGTCACAATACTACTCATAATGTACAATGTTGTCTGAATCTTGGGACAACCTAGTTTCTGCAAAGTGAGTATGTGTTTCAAAAAAATTAGTTGTAGCCCTTAGTGAGGTCCAAGTGGGCTAGAGCGGGGGTATTTGTATTTTGGGATTAAGATGTGGGGGTAGGTGGGATGGAATGTTTGTTTTATATGGGGGAGGAGCAGGGGGACTGGGTATAGGGGGGAGAACTGACCCCCTTGACTTGAGGGAGGGATGCATTTCTTGGGGAAGGAGGCGTTGCACCTATATGGCAGAGAGGGGCAGGGGGTATGAGGGTGGGGTGTGAGGGGTGGTGGTCTCCCCTGCTGCCAGGGCGGAACAGCCAGAGGGGGGCAGGAGCTGGGGGGGCACCAGGGGGCACGCAGCCACTGGGGTCGTGATGGGATGGGGGAGATATGGGTCCAAATGGGGGAGATATGGGTGGTATGAGACCAGTGAAGCAGGACAGGTGCCTGTTGCAGGTCCCACTCGCTCACCCCTTAGCGACTGGACAGGGGAATTGAAATCAGAGGACTCCTGGCCCTTCGCTGCTGCTGTTGAATGCAAGATCGGCAGCTAATAAGACAACAACTATCCAGGAATTAGTCTTGGATTGTGCCTCCGATCTCGTGGGCATTACGGAAACCTGGATGGACCTTGAGTCGGGGCCTATCTTGGCTGACTTTGTTTCGGGTGGGCATTCCGTGCAGCATCAGTCACGGTTGGCAGGACAGGGGACGGTGTAGCTATAATCTTTAAACTAAGGTGGTCAGTTAGGGGATATCCAGTGCAAACCATGGTAGAGATTTAGGCTTTGCACCTGGTGTTCAAATTAGCGGGGGACAGTCTGGGGGTGCTGCTCATATACCGTGCACCTACCTGTATGATAGCCTCTCTACATGCTCTGGCAGAGGTGGTGGCAGAGGTGGTGTTGCGGTTCTCAAAGGCAGTCTGGGGGGGACTTCAACATCCATGCCGACCTGGGGGGGGTGAGCATGAGTTCATGGCCACCAGGGCAACCATGGGCCTGTCCTAAATGGTCATCTTCCAGACACATCAGGGGGGACATACTCTCGATGTCATGTTTTGCACCAGCCTTGAGGCGGGGGGTCCACTATTGGGGGAGTTATCAGCAGTGCCCTTGTCATGGTAGGTTCACTATCTCCTTACCACATGTCTGCCCCCAGAAGGGTGTGGACCCAGTTTCAATTATTTGCCCCCGGGGGCTAATGGAACTGGAATGGTTCCAGATGGATACCCTCTGACCTCGACGACTGTCTCATTGATCATCTCGTCGCACTATGGAACACTCTGCTGACTGAGGCCATTGATCGGATAGCTCTTAGACGTCCACTGCCCAGGTGACAGAACTGCAGGCCCCCATGGTTTTCAGAGGAGCTGAGAGCACTGAAGTGAGAAGGGTGGCAGTTAGAGCAATGGTGGTGTCGTTATTGTACTGAAGCTGACAGATGGTAGCATAAATCCAGAGTACGAGCATATGCCATGGCGATGAGGGCAGCGAAAAAAGCTTTTTTCGCTACTCTCATAGCATCTGCAAAATCTTGCCCAGCGGAGCTTTTCCAGGTGGTGCGGGGGCTGGTAAGTACGGCCTCCCTCCACCCTGGAGTAGAGTCATCTATAGCATGCAGTGATAGGTTTGTGAATGATTTTGCAGATAAAATCGCTTGTATTCACTGCGATTTCGATGCTGCACTTATTACACTAGGGGAGCCTGAGGTTATGGAAGTCATGCCTTGTCTGGTTTTATGGGATCAATTTCAGTCGGTGACACCTGCTGATGTGGGTGGGACCCTTGGGGATGTGAAAGTCACCTTTTGTGAATTAGACCTGTGCCCGTCTTGGCTAATTAAATCTTGCAAGGAGACAATGGGGCCATTGCTGGCGAGGGTGGTCAATGCCTCCCCTTCAGGAGGGCAAAGTGCCGGGCTGTCTCAAGGAGGCAGTGGTGTGGCCTCTGCTCAAGAAACCATCGCTTGACATTGACTCCCTTGCCAGCTACTGATATGTCTCTAACCTTCCCTTTTTAGGAAAGGTTATTGAGCGGGTGGTGGCTCAGTAGTTACAGGGACATCTTGACTGCATCAGTTTTCTTGGTTCCTTTCAGTCCGGATTTTGTCCGGGTTATGGCATAGAGACTGCACATGTGGCCTTGGTGAATGATCTGCTCTGGGAGATGGACCAGTGTCATTCGACCCTGTTGATTCTGTTAGATCTGTCTGCTGCCTTTGATACGATTGATCACGAGATATTGGTGGCACATCTGCAGGACTGTTCAGGGATGGGTGGAACTGTTCTTGAATGGTTCCACTCATTCCTGACTGGGAGAACCCAGTGAGTGGTACTCAGGGAGTGCTTTTCATCATACTGAGATCTTGCATGTGGTGTCCTGCAGGGTTTGGTGCTGTCCCCCCTCCTGTTCAATGTATATATGCAACCTCTCGGCGAGTTGATCAGGAGATTTGGCATACGGTGCCACCAATATGTTGATGACAGCCAGTTATACCTCTCTTTTTCAGCAAACCCAGACCCTGCAGTCTCTGTGCTTACTCAGTGTCTGACGGCTGTGGGGGGATTGGATGAGGGCTAATTGTCTGAGGTTGAATCCAAAAAAGATGGTATGGATGGGAGAACTCTGATATTCAGAGTTCAGACCGAATTCAGTCTGTTTGGATGTCCGAACTGAACTCTTGAATGACCGAACAGTTTGGTTGTGTTTGGATGAGTTCGGGGGCAGGAAAAACGTCTTTCCAGGGCCAAAAATTAGGTTTCAGTTTCTATTTCATTTCGATTTCAGTTTTGCTATTTTTGAATGTTCGGCCAAGTTCAGCCAAGTTCTGAACCGAACCATCGAACCCGAACTTGGGTTTCGAACTGAACGACCGAACATCCGAACCGTGTTCTGTTCGCCGAACCCTACAAGATGGAGATGATGTTGGTGGATAAGGCGATGGAGTTAACAGCCCCCATAATTGATGGAGTCTGTCCTCCATTGGTTCCCCAGGTGTGCAGTTTGGCGGTACTCCTCAATGCGCAGCTCCGCCTAGATACTTAGGGGGAGGGTGTGGTGAGGGGTGCCTCTTGCCAATTACATCTGGTACGTCAGCTTAGGCTGTATGTTTCTGACTCCGACTTGGCCACCATCATCCATGCTTTTATCACCTCGAGACTAGACTATGGTAACTCACTCTATGCGCACTCTATACACATTACCTATGGTAATGGCCCGGAAGCTGCAGCTGGTGCAGAATGCTGAGGCCTGTCTCTTGGTGGGACTGGGCTACCGGGAGCACATTACAGCAGTATTCCATTTTCTGCATTGGCTGCCGATAGTCTTCCGAGCCTGATTCAAGGTGTTGTTTTTAACCTATAAAGCCCTAAATGATCTGGGCCCTGTCTATCTGAGGGACCGCCTCACCCCCCCTGGGTACTGGACCGGCCCTCGTGGTCATCGGGGGATGCCCTTCTTGTGTTCCCCCGAGTCTTCCAGGGGGCTACGCAGGGGAGGGCATTCTCAGTGGCCGCACCGCGGCTGTGGAACTCCCTTCCGTTGGGGATGTGTCGGGCCCCGGCCTTTCCTCCTTTCAAAAAAGCTGTAAGACTTGGCTGTTTCATCAGACATTTGGCGGGGGACATGGGTAGAGGGTGGGGGAGGAGAAGGATGGTGGGGGAGTGATTTCATAATTTTATAATTTCCTGGTTTTATGATTGTTGATTGTTGTTGTTGTAAGCCACCCTGAGCTGTCTGTAGCAGGAGGGGCAGAATATGAAATCTTTTAATAAATTAAATAAATAAATAAATAAATAAATTAAGATCAGGAATGACCATAACACACCAATGCCTGAAATAGCAGGGAACAGTTTTATAAAAGGAAAGATATAGGTTTCTCAAACAAGTGAGCCATGCCAACCCTGCAGGTGAAGGTAAATAAATAAATAAATAAATAAAATTAAATTAAAAACCATTCAGAGTCAACCGCCAATCTGATCTAGGGGAAAAATTTTCCTGACTCCAAGTATAGCAGTCAATTAGATCCTGAGAATGTGTGCAGGACCCACCAGTTAGGCACCAAACATATAATTAAATACCGAGGTGCCAGAACACTCTGTCAGTCCCACCCCCACCTCCAGTTACAGACATCTCTGATGTTTCAAGAACAAGGGAGTGGGCCGGGGGAAATATGTTAGAGGGGAAATTTCTTTTTGTAGTATCTCACAAGACCCTTCCTTAGTTCTGAGGAAGTTCGAAGTTCTCAATTCTAAGCTCTGATTTTTTACATGCCTGAGGAAGGGCCATGTGTGTTCAAAAGCTTGTATAGCCTCACTGACAGATATTAGTTCAATAAAAAAACATCACCTGACCTTCTTTGCCTTCATCACTGGACCAACCTGGCAACTACACACTCTCTATACCACTTCTTCTTTTTTTTTAAAAAAAACCAACTTTTAAAATAAAAATAATTATTTGATTAGAAGTTATGATTTGGCTCAAAAAGCCTCATGGACTGTAGAAAGCAAGATGGAAACTTTTATTCTACAGAAACCTAACAAAATTCCACATGCACTGCAGCCCATCAGATTACATAGTATTTTTTTTTTTTTAAAAAATAGGTAGGGTTTGATAGAGTGTGATCTTGGTACAGATTTTCAGTCCAAGAGTTGTTGAAGTACAGAATATCGGTCTACTTCAGCATTCTACTTTCCCACATCTGATCTTGGTTGGGCTATCGGGATATAAATTTGTACCAGCATTAATACTAATAATTGTTTTGTATTTATTGAAGAGTTTCATAAAAGAAGTCAGCGGTTTGTTTGTTTTTTGTTTTTTTAACGAACACTACAATAACTGCATTGTCCTCCTGAAATAAACACATGGTTTTTAAGACAAGCATTAAAAGTAGAGTTGAAATGAGTATCTACAACAATGGATATACCCATTGGTATATGCAAATTTTGAGTACTTGAACAGTATTGAGGGACTGATTCGTGTAACTGAAATGTTACCCAAAAATGTTGGTATTACCCATGGGTACCTTAAATCAGGCTCCCATTTAAGCTCTAAAAAAAAAAGGAAAGAAAAATGCTTTGTTGTTTTATTTAACCATGCTTCAACTAGCTCTTGTACATGATCTGCAGATGGAATGATATTTGAGGCCTATTGTAATCCCTTTAGGAACCATCTACAAGATCTGTATGGTGGCTGACTGCCAAAGCAGAGCCATGATACACTGAGACTAGAGGCAGTCAAAATAATGCTCCATTTGACAGTACAATAATATATTCTTGGATAATGAAACTAACCAGTGTCTCTTCTTGATGGTATGCTAGTCCTGGAAGCTCTTCTACATGTTTATTCAAAGACAGAAGGAACTAGCATTTGTATCACTTGATAATTATCAGATGCTAGATAAGTCAAATTGAACCTCAAAATTCAAGTGAGATATGACAGATTGGCCTGTCCAACTTAATATAGGCAGTTGGAGATGGCTAAGGTTCGACCCTCTCCCCATCTGATGAATTATGAGCAGTGAGTTCCCCCCCTCCCCGCTCTATGGCGTTATATCTTTCTATGCCAATCTCAGGTAGAGCTAAACATCTAATATTTCAGGCAAGAGTAAATGCCCTACCATCCAAGGTTCTCGAGGGTCGCTATTTGGGGCTGCCCTTTACAGAACGACTCTGCCTGTTTGAACAACAAGAGGTGGAGACTCCTGGTCATATGCTATTGTATTGTCACCTATATGATGATCTGAGAGAGAAACTCTTGTGACCAATTTTGAACCAGATACCGGGGAGGTCGGAAGGAATAATTTTGAATTATTTACTGACTCAATAGCTCAGACTTAGCCCAAGTTAAGCTTCTTGCAGAATTTCTCTTCCAGATGACATATATACGGAGGAGATTTATGGAATTTAGATCACCCATAGAGGACCTCCTATAGACTATTTTGGTGGGTCTGAGTAGGTTTCTTTTATCCCTGGAGCGAACTAAGGATGGTTTGCTCCTGGATAATTCCTGAAGATAGCTGAGTAGATCAAATGGGTTGGCCCCTCGCATAGATGTGCTAAGCTTGTTCTGTATGGGACTATAAATTGTGGTCTATGCATAATTATTCTAGATAATTGATTGATATATTTATTTTGGGTTGAGTTCAAGCTTGAATGTTAGTATGGGAATCCTGCTGTACCTTATTTTATTTCATTGTTAATTGGTATAGGGTTTATTAGTCAAACTTATTTTACTGTTTTAATTTCCTTTTATGTTATTAATTGAATAACATGCTGTGAATATGTGTTTGTCGCATGTTGATTTCTTTTCTGTGTAACGCAATGACCATGTGTCACACTTAAATAAAATTTATCTTATCTTATCCTATCTATTTAATATAGCTACAGCCCTGTATCTATTATTCTAGAGTAACGGCTGTTTGATTAATAGGGATTCTACTTGGGAATGTATGAAACAATTTAGTTGAATTATGAGGTATTCTAGATATTGGGAAAACAAATAGCTGGGGAAAGAGTTAGTAGTAAACAACCCTATAAAACAGAGGCTTCTGTTTCCCATCAAATTTTCCATTTTATGAATAGCATTTATACACCCATCTCTGCAAACTTCATCATTTAACATTTTTTTGGGTCATGATAAAATACTTCACGGTGAAATTAATCACACTAGATAAATAAAGCTCTTCACAATAAAGCTCTTCACAACCTTGCTCCCCCCTACCTCTCTGCACTTATCACCCTCCATACTCCAGCCCGTGCACTTCGCTCCTCATCTGTCCCTTCTCTCACCCTTCCACGCCTTCCTTGCTACCCTAAGTGCCTTCGTTCCTTCTCACTTGCTGCCCCCCATGCCTGGATCTCCCTCCCTGTCCACATCCGCCCTGCCCCTTCCCTTCATACCTTCAAATCTCTCCTTAAAACTCACCTCTTTTGCTCTGCTCTGTGTGACTCTTTATCCTGCTGAGCCACTATTCCTATACCTACGATCGGTTTACCCTTATCCTTGCAACATGGACCTGCCTGCTGTCATTCTAATCGTAACCAAGCCATGTACATGCACTTGAGACCTCGCATCTTCATGAATGTTAGACCCCTTGTCTCTCCCTCTGTTCCCCTTCCTATGTCTCTCCCCCAGCTCCTGTCTCTCAGATTGTAAGCCCTAGGGGCAGGGACCGTGTCTATTTTATTACTTTGTAAAGTGCCAGTTACATTGCTGGTGCTATATAAATGTTGTTAATAAGAAATAATAATAATAATAATAATAATTAATTAATAACTAGATGATGCTATTTTCATATAACTTATTAGAGATTAGCTAGGAGAGAAGAGGTAACAAGGCAGTATCTAAAAGAAAAAAGGAAATATAGGGCCTTGGTTAGGAGGAAAAAACAGGACTATCAGGCAGCACAGTGCAGGTGTTTGGCAGAGGCAGTGGAGAAAGGGGATAGGAAAGTATTTTGGCAGATTGTAAATGTAGGGTCTGGTAGGGAATATAGTCCTAGTGTAGCGATATTAGCAGGAGTTTGGGAAGAATTCTACAGTGGTTTGTTCAAGGGGGAAGAAAAAATGGAGGTAGGGGAAGTGGAAGAGGCTATCTTGGCTCTCCCTGATTGGCCACAACTGACAACCCAGGATATTAGGGATCTTATCCTGGATTCCTTACCTAGGAATAAGGCACCAGGAGAAGATGGAGTGACTGGAGAGTTATTGTGAGGGAATTGTGAGTGGTGGACCCCCATCCTACAGAAACTATTCAATTTTATAAACCTTTTTGGGATAATACCAGCCAATTGGAATTTGAGTATAGTAGTGCCCATTTATAAAAAGGGAGCTAGAACTTCCGCCCTGAATTACAGGTCAATAAGTCTGATTGATATCCCAGCTAAGCTTTACGCCAAGACCCTCCAAGTTTGCTTGGAGGAGTGGATGGTGGAGAATAAGGTTATTAGGAATGAGCAAGTGGGATTTAGAAAGGGGCGATCGACAGTGGACCACTGTTTTGTCCTAACTCATTTAATCAGTAAGTATGTCAGAACCAGGAGCTCTAAATTATATGTGGTCTTTGTTGACCTCTGGCAAGCATTTGACTTGGTCAGTAGGCAATTGCTGTGGGAGAAGTTAAAACAGGTGGGCTGTTGGCTCTGATTCAGCAGCTTTATCAGCATACTGAAATTAGAGTACGTATTTCTGATGCAGGAAATCTAAAAGGACCTATAAATACAACAAAGGGAGTGTAGCAAGGGTGCGTGTTGGCACCCATGGTCTTTAATGTATTTATCAATGATATAGTAGATTACTTGAAGGGAGATGGTCTGCACCCAGCCTATGTGGGGGGCAGGAGTATAAACACGCTGCTGTATGTGGATGATATGGCACTTATGGCGACCTCACGGGTGGGTTTGAGACGGGTATTATACCAGTTGAAGGAGTATTGCAAAATAAACGAATTAGTTATCAACAGTGACAAGACTAAGGTGGTGGTCTTTTCGAGACGACAAACTCAGCATGTATGGAGTTTGGGTGTAGGAAGGCTGGAACAGGTCGACCGATATAAATATCTAGGAATAATGTTTTCTGCGACAGGCAGGTGGGATAAACAGTGGGAAGTAATAAGATTGAAGTTGCAGCAAACAACCAATGGGGTAATTAAGTTTGGGAGCAAATATGGGGGCAGACAGGTGGCCCCAGCTGTAAAGTTGCTTGAGAAAAAGTTAATACCCAAGACTATTTATGGGGCAGAGGTTTGGGGTGGACAGGTGGGTTTACAACTGGAGGGCTTCCAGAATCTATATATGAGGAAGGTTCTAGTGTCCCCAAAGGCTACGCCAACCTCTCTAATGAGAACAGAGCTGGAAATATTCCCTGTTAAGATTAGAGCTCAAGGACGATTCCTTAGGTATTGGTTTAGGATGCTGGATATGGAGGAGGAAGCGTTACCTAAGATCTGTTGGCTGGAAACATTGGAGGTTTCTAAGGGATCTTCCTGGAGAGAGGATTTGGATATACTGTTGAATAACCTAGAATATGGGTACCTGTTGCTGGCTCAACAGATACCTATTTATCTTAGAGCGGAGATCTTGCAACGGCTGGAGGATATAGCCGGACAAGAACAATTTGCACAAGCTACATCTAGCAAAGTGGTCCCTGTCTATGTAATGCTGAAGGAATACTGGGGAAGAGAAAAACATCTAACTGAACTCCAAAATTTCAAAAGTCGAAGAGCATATACACTTTGCCGGTTTCAGTTAGTACCTTTCACAATGTTTGAAGGCCGATATAGTCAGACCCCCTGGGAAGAGCGCAAATGCCCGTGTGGGCTGGAGCAAACTGATGATCTACAACATGTAATCTTGGATTGCCGATATATAGAAGCGGTGAGGGTTGAATGGTTGGATAAAATCTTGGGAGGGAAAAGATGTTGGCCAAGTAAATACCAACTTCAGTTTCTTTTACATTCTGGGGAAGGGGAAAAAAATGAGAGAAGTAGGATGTATGCTATCTCAAATGCTTGAAGCCAGAAAACGGACTGGACAGTTTAAGATGGTGGGTGAGGAAGCAGGGGATCAGATACTAGATATCTGAATGGATATATAATAAATACGCTTTGATTATTGACGAGGGATGCTCATAGATGGAAATATAAAGAATTGTTTATTAAAATCTTATTATTACTTATGCTGTGGGATAATTGGATAGGTTAATGTGTATTATGAATTGACTAAGTATATATAGATGTATAGGAATTGCAAGTATGTATATATATACGTTTTACGGTATTGCTGACGGTTGGCAAAAACTTTTTGTTACGCCATTAATAAAAATTGATTGATTGATATAACTTACTATAGAGTGGTTGATGAAAACTGGAATTCTCTCTCTCTCTCTCTCTCTCTCTCTCTCTCTCTCTCTCTCTCTCTCTCATAAAACCAATAAAAATAGTAATCCACCCCACCCCCTAGATCTACCCCAGTTCATTAAATGCCTGGCAAAATAAATAGGTCTTACACAGCCTCTGGAAGACACTTCCAAAGCTATTGAGCAGCCACCAAAAATACCTTTATCCATGATTGAGATGTATGCACCGGGGCCAATGAGGGAACTTGCAAGAGGATGTTCTTGGCTGATCTTAGAGACCACGGAGGGGCATAAGGAGGAAGGTAGTCCTTTAGATATGTAGGGCCCAGGCCCTTTAGGGCTTTATAGGTAAAAAACAGCACTGGAAGGCTACTGGCAGCCAGTGCAGACTATGGCCCTTTTTACACAGACGGAGGTGGGTGGGGGGATGGGTGTTTAGCCGTGGTGGGTGGAGGTGGGTGGGTGTCCGTTTACATGGATACCCACCCATAGAGCCTCCTCCGGTTTTCTGGAGGTTTTCATGGGTGGAGATGGGTGTGCGATGAGTGGAGGTGGGTGTTGCGTTGGAGTGTGCATGCACCCTCACCCATCCCACTCGGTGTTCACACAGGCAAACACTGAACGGACACCCATCCCCCCACCCACCCACTGCTGGCCATATGCATGGATGCTCCCCCTCACACCCGCTCGAACACTGGGGGTGGGGGCATTCATGTAAAAACGGCCTATGACTCACTGGTGTTATGTGCTCCTGGCAGCCCACTCCCATCAAAAGGTGAGATGCTGTGTTCTGTACAAGCTGAAGCCACAAACAGTCTTCGAGGGCAGCCCTACACAGAGCACATTTCAGTAGTCTAGCCTCAGGTAATTGGCCAGATCCCTATCTGAGAGAAAGGGACTCAGCTGAACTCCTGCTCACCACCATGACCTGATGTTCCAGACAGAGCTCAGGATCCAGGAGCATCCCAAAATGGTGAATTTGAGTAATCAGGGGAGGCTGGGCCCCATCAACAATGGGTGTCCCAATCCCTCACACCCAGGTCACAGGGTTGGCTAACCAACATTGCTTCAGTCTCGTCTGGATTCCGCTTCAGTTGGCTCACCTGCATCCAATCCCAAATGGTAGCCCGGCACTGAATAAGTACCAGACTGCAAGATCTAGATTGGATGAAAAAGATAAATAGATTTGAGTGTCATTTGCACATTGGTGGCAGCACAGGAATGAGCCAGGAATGTGCACACACTGAGTGCGATCCAACTCCATACAAGTCAATGGGAGTCTAGCCATCGATTCAATGGGAGTGGGATCACACTCACTGTGTTTATTTTTAAAAGTCCAGTCTTACCTCCAACTACAAATTATAGACAGCTAGAAGTAAAAGGTAAGCATGTATTAACTCATCCTAGGTTGGGAGCAAACAAATTAAAATGCATCTCAGGTGACTCCCTGTGGCAGCCTGGGAACATGGGAGGTAGCTGGGTTCTTAGGCATAATAGTTTAAAGTGGGGGAGAGGTTTCTATCTCTTCAATCTACTCATTCTAGCAGAGTTTATTTTGAGTTGCTAAGAACCAAAAGTGCTGGCCTGTTGAAAGTTTTCTATAATTCTGTTTTGCTAAAACTGTGAAAAATAAAAGCCATTGGATTCAGTTTGGGACACGACCTATCAGAATTGCAACAGTTGTTAGTGGCTACTATTTAAAGATGGCTACAATTTAAGGATGCCTTTAAGCAAAGATATATGGTATTAATAACAGTTTATCCTTTGCCAACACCTCTGATTCCATCTGATATGGAAAGAGATGAGTGGAAAACCATAACAATAAAAAGATCTAGAAGAAATGAGATCTAGCAGAAAGTTTCTCAGCTCAGTGAGATGTATGGAAGACTAGTTTCCCATAGAATCAATTGGTGTATTTAGGTGTCAAGATATGGATTTAAGTGTTTAACTTCAGGCAACCATATTGAAAATTTATTAGCCTTTATGTATCTTTATAGATCTCCTTTTTTGACATTCTACAAGTGGAACTGGAGGCTTATTTCTCTTTTTCTGAGAAATTACGAGACTGAAGAATGTTAGAGAGCATAATCAATAATGAAGAAATTCCCTAAGGATGACAGTTTTAGACAAAATAAAATAAAATAATAATCTTCTTTTCACCAATTCCAGCTGGTATTTTCAAGTCTTACACATACTTTTAACTAAAGTCCCTCAGAGGAAGAGTTTATGAAAGAGATAGTGGGATCCTGCTAATAGGAGATATAATTAATCTGGAGTTGCTTCTGAAATGTGAAACATTCTCATGGAGGGTTTTTTTTCTTATCTATTATCTCATTAGTGTTTGTAAAAACAGACCTGACTGAGGAAACAAACAAAGCCACATGCAAAGCAATTCCTCTGATGGCACGATTGTAGTGTCTCAAAACATCTAGTTTAAATGAATAACCCTGATGTTAAAAGTGCAATTAAAATATTGTAGCAGTTGATTCTGTTTTTCTTTCTGAGAGATCTTTACCAGAAAGCAAATTATTGAATCCCCATACACCTAACCTCCCACACTCATATTACAATTCCAAAAGCAAACCAAAGCAGAGCCTGATCCTGAAAAGCACTTTGCCAGTACAAGCACTAGCAAAACAAATTCCTCTAGCACAAAGCCTATTGAAGGGAAAGGGGTCTGTGCCAGCAGAGATCTTTGAGAATATCCATCAAAGCCCCCGATTCAGTACTGTGCTTCTGCTTATGCACATGCCAAACCTTTGGTAGCAGGGGCAGTGGGTCACAAGGGCAGAAAGGGGTGGTGCTCTGCCTTCCTTGATCTCTCCAGCTCTCTCTGCTGCTGCCCTGCATTACCATAATGAGAGCAGGCATATGCACAGAAGGCTTCTCTCTGCTACTGCCTTCTATACATGTGCCTGATTTAATGGATTTATTATTTATAATATAGCACCAGCGTGTACCTGGCACTTTACAAGTTGCAAACAGGATCCTACCCCAAGGGGCTTAAAGACTAAGAGAGACAAGGAAGGGGGGGACAAAGGAAAGGTGAACATCAGGAGAGACAAGGTTACATTCATGAGGTTGCAGGTGCATGTGCATAACATAGTTACAGGGAGAAGATTTGTATCGCTCATGATGAGCCAGAGAAAGCCTGATGGAAGAGGTAGGTTTTTAGGAGGGACTTGAAAGTTGGGAGAGAGGGAGCAGAACAAATGTATACAGGGAGGGAGTTCCAGTCATGGGGGGCAGCAAGAGAGAAGGGGCAAAGGAGTTTAAAGGAGCATGGGAGGCACAAGCAGGCAAGGGTTGGGGTAGAGGAGGAGCGAAGCTCCTGGACAGGAATGTGACAGGATACAAGAGCAGAGAGATATGGGGGAGCAAGGCCATGAAGAGCTTTGAAGGTAAAGAGCAGGAGCTTGTGCTGAATTCATTCCCATAGGGGAAGCCAGTGTAGGTTGGAGAGGAGGGGCTGAATGTGGTAAAAGCAACGGGCACGGTGGATTACGGTTGGCAGTAGAGTGTTGAACAGAGATGAGGGGGGCAAGATCAGAGCAGGAGAGCCCAGCAAGGAGGAAGTTACAGTAGGCAAGGCAAGAGATGACTAGAGCATGGACTAGGGGTTTTGCAGTGGCAACAGTAAGGCATGGCCAGATTTTAGCAATATTATACGGAGCGAAGTGGCAGGACTTGGCAACAACCTGGATCTGAGGTGTAGAGAGGGAGGAATCAAAGATGAATCCCTGGCTATGTGCCTGGGGGACAGGCTGGATGGTGACACCCTCAATGGAAACTGAAAGGGAAGTAGGAGGGCAATGTTTTGGGGGAAAGATGAGGAGTGCAGTTTTGCCCATATTAAGTTTGAGTTGGCATTGAGACATCCAAGCAGAGATTTCAGAAAGATATTCAGCAATATGAGACTAGATGGAGAAGGAGTGCATGGGACTGGAGAGAGAGAGTTGTATGTCATTATCATGCAGGTGATACTGGAAGCCATGGTAAAACAGATGGCAGCAGAAGTGGGAGGGAGAAGCCTCTCTGGGGCTGCACTGTGAAGTCAGGGCTCCAGGAAAGTCCCACTCCCCCCCAGCATGGTGCCACAGTTCAGAGCAGGGGAGGGGCTGGATGCAGAGGCTCAGGGACTCCCTATAGTCCTCTATGGATCTGCCTGGTCAATAAGCCTGGCGGGAGGGGTGATGGAGTCAGCGACCGCAGCAAATCAGAACAAAGACCAGCAGGAAGGTCTGAAGCTACATTGCCAACCTTTCCTCCTCCCCCAGAGCCTATTCCAGTCAAACAGAGCTGAAGAAGATGGTGGTCGAACCTGGGACTGGATGAGTCTCCATATTCTCCCCTTCTCCTTTCTTCCCCCTCCTTGTTTGGGTTCCCCCTCTTCTTCTTTCTTCCCACCTCTATCATTTAGGCTCTTCCCCCTTGTTTAAACTCCACCCTTCTCCTTTGTTCCCCTCTTCTCATTTGGACTCCTTCCCTTCTCTTTTTCTCCTTCCCCCACCCTCTTGTTTGGACTCCCCTCCCCCTTTGCCCTATGCCCCTCCTGTTTGGGCTTCCCCCTTGCTCCCTTTCTTCCTTCCCTTTCTCCAGGTTTGGCCCCCGTCTCCTGGTGATGGGGGTGCTTGAGGGGTACATGAAGGAAGAGGAAGGTCCAGATCATGGCTCTTTGCCATGGATCTGTCCCCTATCCATGTGGGCAGCATGCTCCCATCACTGCTCCCTTATCCTGAGTTCACTCTTTCAATGTGGCCCATGGCTAGCTTTTATTTTGGTCCCTTTCCATTTTGTGGAGCTGGCCCCTAGACCCTATTCCTACCCCCAAGTACAGAAAGTCTGAACTCAGGGAGAACAGATGATGGCATGCACACAAGAATAGGGGAAAGATCCATACTCTGGATGCTTCTCTTCCTGAATGCAGCCCTGAAGCACGTCCGCCCCTAACTTCCATGCCAGGGTTGGAGAACCTTTTCCCTCCTCTGGGCCATTTTGAAAATTAGTACAAGCTGTGAGGGC
Source organism: Sphenodon punctatus (assembly GCA_003113815.1). Classification (NCBI taxonomy): domain Eukaryota; kingdom Metazoa; phylum Chordata; class Lepidosauria; order Sphenodontia; family Sphenodontidae; genus Sphenodon; species Sphenodon punctatus. Next base: position 163,052 of record QEPC01009884.1, on the reverse strand, counting down.
CATATAGATGTTGGGGGCAGGGTGCTTAAGGGGCGTGCTGAAAAGGGGAGGGTCCAGATCATAGATCTGCACCATGGAACTTTCCCCTATCTTTAATATGGTCATGTCCTCATCTCTGTTCACTTGCCCTGAGATCAGTTTTTCAGTGCTTAGGGATAGGAACTGGATACAGGGGCTAGATCCAGGAACTGGAAAGGGGCAACATCAAAACTTGCCACGTGCCACATTTGGCCCCACAGCCTGAGGTGCCCCACCCCTACCGGTTGTACAAATTTTCAAAGAGGCCCACAGGAGGGAAATGGTTTTGCATTCCTGTCCTGCAGTGGAAACTATGTGGAATAATGGATGTTTTTAGATGGATGGAGAGCCTGCTGGGCCCCAAAGCTACTCCGAAGGCCCACCTACACATCTGCCTATTCCCAGCTCTACATGGGTCCAAAACAGACAGACTGGCAGTGTCCTTGGGCCACGGTTAACCCATGGAACACCCACCCACCCCTGCACCATAGAGTTGTGTTCACTCACCCGATGTTCTCTGTGGTGCTGACAGGCACAGAGCTGTAGCATGGGTCCACCAAACAGTCAGGCAGAAGCTCCATGTTCCACTGTTTCCCTGCCCATACTCCATACTTGGCATTTGTGTTCCCTCCATTGTTCCTAATTGGCATTCTATGTCATTTATTTTGGTATGTCCCAGGATTCTGGCCTCTAATTGCCTGTGTCCCCATGTCTGCTAGAACTGTACCTAATAATCCACCTATGTTGGTGGTTCTGCTGGCTTTGGAGACTGACTTACATTGCTGCACCCATTTTATTCAGCCCTAGTTGCCACTCATCCCTGCCCTTGCATGCAAGCAGCTCCTGAGTTAAACAGTTAGGTGTCACTTTGGAACAAGGTGTGTAAAGAGAGGGAGAAGCGAGAGAGTGGTCTGTGTTCATAGGGGAAAGAGGTGTAAGGAAAGGAGAGCAGGGATGGGAGGAATTGTTCTGTGGTGAGGGATCAGAAATGCAGCCCCATGTAGAGTGCAATGCAGTAACCCAGCTTTGAGGTTCTGAAAGCATGGATGATGGTGGCCAGATCCAAATCAGAAAGAAAAGGCTGCAGCCTCCTCACCAGGTGGAGTTGGTGAAAAGCACTCTTGGCCACCGCCGTAACCTGACAATCCATGAACAGCAAGGGGTCCAGAAGCACACTAAGGCTGCAAACCTGATTGACCAGAAGGGGCCAAACTCTTCAATTACAGGAATCCCAATCCCTCCCAGGTCAGAAGACTCACAAACCATCATCACCTCAGTCTTGTCTGGGTTCAGACTCAATCGGCTCACCCCCATCCAGTCCCCGACAACAGCCAGGCATCGGGTAAGCACTTAGACCGCAGGGCCCAGATAAAAAAGACAGGTAGAGCTGGGTGTCAGCATACTGATGGCACTTCACCCCAAACCTCTGAATGCCCTCATCCAGAGGCCTTATATACATGTTGAACAGGAGAGGAGACAGAATAAAACCTTGAGGGGGCCCCACCGGGGAGGTCTAAAGAGGACAATGAGCAATAACCCATCACCATTCTCTGGGACCTTCCTAAGAGGAAGGGGCAAAACCACTCAAGATCAGTTCCACACACTTCTGGAAGGTCCTCGTGATCAGTGCTATGAAAGGCTGCCAAAAGATCTAACAGGATCAACAGGGTAGAATTTCCCTTCTCAATCTCCAGGCACAGGTCATCGACCAAGGCCACAAGCACAGTCTCCATGCCATACCAAGGATGAAAGCTTAAATGAAATGGGTCCAGGAATCTGATGGCATCGAGATGGGCCTAGAGTTCAATAACCTTCCCCAAAGGTTATTGAACCCTAAAAGGGGAAGGTTAGAGATGGACCAATAGCTGGCTGAAGAGTCAGCGTCCAATGATGGTTTCTTGAGCAGGGGCCTTATAGGTCAAAGATACACACATCAAGCCAAAGGGACTTATGTCATACTGCTTTGCAGACTATTAGTGTGCTTTAAGTGGACTTGCACTTCCATTGGGAGAGCTACACTGACATGGAGGGATTTTCAGCAAGGTATCTCCTAAACACAGGGTATTTTCAGACGTTACGAGATCACAGTCAACCACAGTGAACCACGGTCAATTTCACTGCGGGGCCAAAGTGCCATGAACGTCCATTTGGTGGCCGCCAGATGCGGCCGATTTCCACATGCGGTCAATTTCAACCACGCCTCCCGGGCTCCCCGTGGGACGAGCCCCGAAAGCGTGGTCAAAGTGATTCCCGGCAGGAAGCAATAAAAAGTAACGTCTGGCCGGCGATCATGGCCTGAGATCCCTGGCGGGATACCGAGCTGTGGTCAAAGCAAGTGAGTGTTGCAGCCACATTGGTTGCGGCACCCATCCATCTCCCCAGAGGGTGGGTGGCGAGGGAGCTTGGGAGGGCAGAGCTGTGTGGCCGCAAGTTGCGCCGCACAGCCCCGCCCCCTCCCCGATTCCCCGCCAGGATCTTCCGGCACATCTGTTCGGGGCTTTTATTGGCCCTGGGGGGTGGTTGTTCTGTTCACCTCCAGCGGGGATTCACTGTGGTGAATCGGGACGGCGTCACGTCTGAAAATACCCACAGTTAGTGCTGGCCCAATTTCAATAACCTAAAAAAATTTACTCCCTAAAAAACAAACTAAAAAAAACCTTACAAGGTACATAGACCTGGATCCTTTGATTTGATTGAAATTTTGGTCCTTTTGCTTATTTATTAAATGTATTGCTATGCTTTCTGGGAATAATTCAAGGTGCAGGTTTTGACCTTTAAAGCTCCACATATCTGAAAGACTTTCTTTTCTTCCATGCTCCACCATGGTTGGCTGGGAGAGATCTCTTGCAGGTACTACCTGCCAATCTTGTGCATATGACAACAGCCCATAGAGAGACATTTTTGGTTGCTGCCCTAGTATTGCGGAATTCCCTTCCCCTGGAGATCCACCTGAACCCAAGCCAAAACATATTCCAGAGGCAGTGTAATACCTTTCTTTCTGACAAAAAAATTGGCAGGTGGGGATAGGGGCAAGGGGTGGGGTGGGGGTTAAGAGCTTTTAATGTAGTTTGTGTTTTTAATACTGGAAGCCACCCTCAGCCTTTGGGGAAGGGTAGAAATTTAAATAAACAAATAAATATATAAATATACTGATATTCACGCTCTCCTAACTTTATGGCTTTCACAAATGTTGCCTCCTCTGACAAGGAGGTTCAGTTATACTTTGCAGATTCTCTTGCGTTAGTGTGAAAAATGTAGTGCACTTTTTCCCTAATGCATACAAGAATTTTTTTTTAAAAATCATGATCTAATCAGCAAGGCATTATACCAATAAACTACAATCTACACCAACTGCACTAAATAGGGGTGGGCAGAAAGCATCCCTACCATTTTAGTTTTAGTTTTAAGTTTTTGTAAACAACCATACCATTTCCTCCACCCCCCCACCCCCACCCATTTTTTTAAAATTAAAAAGTATTTTTTTTAAAAAATCACTGCACTTCCTACAATGGCCTCCAGGCCATTCTGTGCATGTGCAGTCCTTTTCCACAATGGTGCCAGCAGTGTCAGCACCATTTTGGAAAAGAGTGGGCATGTACAGAATGGCCTGGTGGCCATTGTGCACTCAGTGATTTTTTTAATGTTTAAAACATTTTTAAAATTTTTTTTAAAAGTACCACAGCACATGTGCAGAACAGTGCCACTGGCCATTTTGTGCATACACAGGGCTTTTTTTAAATTTAATTTAATTTTTTATTCTAAAACAAAAATGGATGAATAACAGAACTCCCCTGGCCTGGAAAGTAAGCAGACTAGCTCTACATATTTAGTTTACTTGGACCAACAATTGTTTGCTTATTCGTCCATTTTTGTAACCGTAATAATGAAACGGAGACACATTCATTTTTGTAACTAATAGAAAATGTTACAAATGCACACCATAAGCACTAAACAATAATCTATCAATCACAATTAAAATTTTTAACTATGATCTTCAAAACACTCCTGCATGAAGAGCCCTCAGAGTATCTGATTGATAAACTAAAGAATGTTATGCATTCCTTTCATATAAATCTTTACCCCACATGCTCAACCATTTTGACACATCACTTAACATGGTGTGGAGATCATGGCTTTGGGCAAATATGAAATTTGTCTCCTAATGTAACATGAAATAAAACTTGCTCTTCATAAAAGACTGCATGGCCCAGCAGATTTTTTTAGATAGTTAAAATCTCTCAGCCCTCATTAATATGGAAGCATAAAAGCATTCCTCATCTATCTTGTTGTACACATGGCAACAAGAATCCCAAGGCTATGCAGAAAGACAAACATAAATAAATGTGCTTTTAGCAGCTCTGCCATATTGAAGCTGTAAACAGATAGATGTGATGCCCCAGGACTGGCCGTGCTAGCCCTGGGTGGCCTGTCTGTCTAAAGGTGCACTGTTAGATATGGGAGCAGAGCAGGGGCTGCCTACTCTACTCCAGTCCCACTGGCAGTGTTCCAGAACCTTCTGGAGCACCACCAGCAGAGTGGATCAGACAAACCCGGGGCACCTGCTCAAAGCAGAGCTATAGTCCTTCTGCTTGGCTGATCCATGTTGCAGCTCCGCTTCTGGTCCTTCGTTGCCCCAGGCAATGCATAGAGTTGTAGGTGGAAGCCTAGAACATCAGGTGATCTGCCTGAAAATCTGTGGTAGAGAGGGTAGGGCTGAAATGAGAATCAGGCATGTTCTTATGAGAACGCATGAGATCCTTGAAAAATTGGATGAGATCTTGTGAGATCTCACTGAGATTTTTGAGAATCTTTTTGAGATTCCCAAAAATCTCAAAACACACTCTGTGCATGCACAAAATGGATGCTACAGTCATTACTGCGTGTGTGCAGTGAGATAGTCAAAACCCTAAAACTGCTTTGTGCATGTGCAAAATGGCCACCTGGGGCCACCTGTGCACAGAAATGGATGCAATAAGCATTTTGTACATGAGCAGCGCGTTTTTCAGCCATGCAAATTTTGATGAGAATGGATCAAGAATCAACCTATTCTTGTCCCATTCTCATTCTCACAAATCTCAGTGAGAAGCCAATTCTTACCGTGGTTTGTCGAGATAGCAAGGGTGAGTTTCAGCCCTGGTGTGGGGAGCACTGCATGGATGGACCATGGGATGGGGAACCCACCGGGAACATTTAAACATGACCCAGGCACAGCTTGATGTGGGAGTGAACTCCCAGAACAGCTCCAAGGGCAGCCAGCCCTATGTCCTTCTAAAAGTACCCATAGTCTCTTGTCTTTGCTTTCATGAGGTAGACAATGAGACACTTTTGGACAAATAGCAATAAAAATTAGTGTGATAAGGATAAATATGCTTTATTTTCATTCACTGACAAAAAAAAGAGAGTAGTTCTCAGCTGAGAAAATTATTTCAAAAAATAAACAAATATCAGCCCAGCCTGCTGGTGGAGCAAATTTAACTCCATCTGTTGTTATTTACCATATAGTCAGACATATGTTATCTTTGTTCCTTTATCATCAAAAATAAGAAGGCCAAAAAAAAGGATAGTTGTTACCTGGCCCCGCCGGCAGCGGCATGGGAGGGGGCTGTGGGCCCCGCAGTCGTGCCGGCGGGGGGGGTGGTTCCCTGCACCCCGAGAGGTGATGATGACACCTGAACCTGATGTCGTGGCACCTCGGGACATGCATCCCTCAAACCTGGTTGCGCCCGCAACCCCAGTAGGCTGGAGGGGCGTGGTGAGCCCCGACATCACGAGGGCTGCGCTGGCCACCGTCCGTCACTCCGTGAGGCTGGTGGTGCAGCAGGGGGTGGGACCCCTATGATATAACATCGACGCTGGCAGTAGCCCAGAGCTGCTGAATGAACACAGACTGGCCGACCTAAAGCTAAGTGATTGTTGTGTTCCTTGTTGTCGACTCTTGTGAAGGTATATTGTGTGTTGTGATTCCCTCTCTGCTGCCCCGACAACATGAAAGGTGTGATTTTGTGAGTGACAGTGCTTGTAGATATGTGTGTGTGGATCCTCCCCTCCCCCCTTCTACCTGGGCCCTCTCCACCTAGGACCCTCGGCACAGCTGTCCCAAGGCAGAGCTGCTGAGCCACACCAGAACGGTGGGCCCTTTCAGGCTGCTAACTGTAAACTTTTAATATTACCATTAATAGTGCCCATTCTCATGACCAATGTAGATAGGCACAGCTAGCAGTTTCTCTGGCAGCTCTCCTGGTAGAGCTTTGGAAAGAAAGTGGAAATGTTGGTGGTTCAAGCCTCCTATAGGCAAAGAAAATGTATGGAAACATTCAAAGATCAGTTAGAAGTGATCTGAGTCACCATCTTTGTCACTGTACCTGTCCATTCTCCTTGTTCAGATACCATATTGTGCATACTGTCTCCCTTTGTCTTATCTCAGATTTCTCTTTCCTCTTCCTTCGTGATTTTTAGGGGTGTGCATTTTGTTTTTGTTATTATGATATTGAATATGAAAATTTTGATTTTCATTTTCATTACTGTAATAAAAAATGACAAATAATAATAATTAAAACAAAAATAAAAATGAATGTTTATTTTTTAAATAATAGGAAAACACTGAAAAACGTATTTCTGGCTATTGCCAGTGCAGATCCCGGAGCACCAGTGTAATGTGCTCATGGCGACCTGTCCCTGTAAGGAGATGGACCGCAGCATTCTGCACAAACTACAGTCTCCAGATCATCACCATAGGTAGCCCCACATAGATTGCATTGCAATAGTCCAATCTCGAGGCAATGAAAGCATGGATGATGGTGGCCAGGTCACTATCTGAAAGATACGACTGAAGCCATCACACCAGATGTATTTGGTGAAACGCACTCCCCACCGCAGCCCACACCTGGAAATCCAGGAGCTGTGGATCGAGGAGCACACCGACACTACGAACCTGGGATACCAGCAGAGGGTGGACCGCTTCAATTATGGGAACTGACACATCCACTGCCCTTCCCACCACTAACACGTCCATCTTTTCGGGATTCAGATTCAGTAGGTTCGCCCTCATCCAATCTTCAACAGCCTCCAGACATCAGGTAAGCACCGAGACTGCTGGGTCTGGGTCAGATGAAAAAAAGAGATAGAGTTGTGTCATGTATTTTCAATTATAAACCTAAGATATAATGGCTATCTGTGTTTAAAATGTATAAACTTAGAGCCTTATTATATATTAATTTTCTGTTTTAATGTAAGCTTATTTGTAACTTACATCATAGAATTTTAAGATCAGCTTCAGTAATTAGCTATATTTAATTGGGGCCTCCCAAGACATTCCTTTGTGTTTTTTCTAAACTTCCCAAATGACATTTGGCCTTACCAAGGAAACCACCAAATGGAAGGACCATAAAACAAGTTATCTCTGAAGCTTTTCCTACGGTCTGAGTTAAGACCATAAAGAGGCCCCGTTCCTGTTTTGACTTCTTTTGTTTAGATTTTCTCATAGCCTGAATGTCTGGAGTGTTATCTCCTTCTATTCATAAGATATCTCCTAGACTAGAGAAGAGGATTTATTAGTTATTTCCATTGAATTTATAGTTGAGATAAATATTGAAAGGTCTATATTTTCTCTCTATAATCTAACAATAATCTCTGATAACAAATACAAAAGCCTTTCTTAAATTCAGAGTTTGAGGAAAGTCAAAACTCTGATTGGTTTCTATACAAGAGCCAATTAGAATCCAGAGTATCTTCTTACAGCCTAAGAATGAAAACTCCCCTTGAACCCAATCCAATAAAAGGGAAGACACAGAAATAATCCTCAGACTGAAAATCCATACAACACATGTTTGGATTTTTTTTCTCATGGCAGAAGGGCTGAATCTGGTCTGTATGAATAACTTCTTGATATCTTTGAGCCAATGTATTGTGCAAATGTTAAGCTTTTACAAGCTTTTTCTTAAGATAGAAATATCTTAAAGATCCTGTAACTTTGATGTTTTCTATTTATATTTAAGTAAACTTTGCATATATTTTTATAATCCAAAAGTCTCATGTTCCCTTATTATAAATTTATTGTCGTTACAATACTTCCTTTGCTAGCTGGACAACAATGTGAAGTGTAACCTTATAATATACAATTTGGGAATAGTGCAGCCCAATTTAGCTTGATTCGTTCAGCTAAGCCACATAGCTCACTTTTCCTTTGTGATTTATGAGAGAAAAACGCAACTCATGACAGTTGGATGTCATCAGCATATTGATGACACCGCACCCCATACCATCTCACAACCTTGCCAAGTGGCTGCATATACATGTTGAATGAGAGTGGGAACAGGACAGAATCTTTCAGGACACCACACATGAGGTTCCATGGAGATGAAGAACAATCCCCAAGCACCACACGCTGAGTTCTCCCAGCCAGGAAGGAGCAGAACCAGTCAAGGATGATCCTGCCCACTCCAGCTTGATCCCACAACTGAATCATCAACATCTCATGGTCAACGGTATCAAAAGTGGCCAACATCTAACAAAATTAACAGGGTTGAATGACCTTGATCTCCGACCGACTTCTCCATAGGGCCCATTTGCGGTCCTATGTTGAGGCTGTGAGGACAGCAAGAAAGTAGTTTCTTGCTGTCCTCGTAGCGTCTGTGAAGTCACGCCCAGCGGAGCTGTTTTGGGTGGTGCGGGGGCTGGTCAGTCCGGCCTCCCTCCGCCTGGATGGGGATGTGTCCCAGGCCCGCTGTGAGGAGTTTGTCACCTACTTCGCAGACAAGATCGCTTAGATTCAGAGCGACTTTGATGCTGGATTAGAGGCAGTAGGTAGAGAGCACGAGCTGATGGAGGCTCCATCTGGTCCATCTTTGTGGGGGAAGTTTCAGGAAGTGACGTGGGCAGATGCGGTGGATGTCTTGGGGTCTGTGGGAGCCACTTGTTGCGAACTCGATCTGTGCCTGTACTGGTTGGTGAAAGCCTCCAGGGAGACGTTGGGGACGGTACTGGCGAGGGTGGTTAATGCATCTTTGCAGCAGGGGAGGTTGTCGCCCAGCCTCAAGGAGGCTTTGGTGCGCCCCCTGCTAAAGAAATAATCATTGGATGTGGACGCACTCGCCAGTTACTGACCTGTCTCTAAACTTTCCTTTTTAGGGAAGGTTATTGAGTGGGCAGTGGCGATCCAGCTCCAGGTGCATCTAGACAGCATTGGTTTCCTGGACCCTTTTCAATCTGGGTTCCGCCCCGGCTATGGCACTGAGACGGTGTTGGTGGCATTGGTAGAGATGGATGCAGGACGTTCAGAATTTCTCGTCCTACTAGATCTCTCGGCTGCCTTTGATACCGTGGACCATGGGCTGTTGTTGAGGTGGCTGAATGACCTGGGGGGGCTGGATGGGACCGTTCTTGAATGGTTCTGTTCTTTCCTCTTGGGGAGGAGCCAGCAGGTAGTGCTGGGAGCTGAAACATCTTGCCCCTGTGATTTGTCCTGCGGCGTTCCGCAGGGTTCCATTCTGTCTCCATTATTATTTATTGTTTATATGCAGCCTTTGGGGGAGGTCATGAGAGGTTTCAGGGTGCGCTGTCACCAATAAGCTGATGATACTCAGCTGTACCTCTCTTTTTCAGTTGACCCAGACCCTGCCGTCTCGTTGCTATCCCAGTGATTGGAGGCCGTGGCGGAATGGATGTGGCAGAGCAGACTGAAGCTCAACCCTGATAAGACGGGTGGGATGGTGGTGGGGAGAGTGAGGGAGGTGTTGGCCCCGCTGATTGGGGGGGTTCACCCTCCCATAGCTCAACAGGTCTAGAGTCTGGGGGTGGTTCTGGACATGGATCTCCGCCTGGAGCAGCAGCTAGAGGGGGTGGCAAAGGCTGCCTTCCACCAGTTGTATCTGGTACGGAGGTTGCGTCCATTTGTCTCTGACCCGGACCTGGCTTCCCTTGTCCATGCCTTCGTCACCTTGAAGCTGCACTACTGAAACGTGCTCTACGTGGGGCTGCCCTTGTTCCTGGTTTGGAGGCTGCAGCTAGTGTAGAATGCGGCAGCCCGCCTCCTTTTGGGGATGGGTCTCTGGGACCACATAACACCTGTGCTCCGGGCTTTGCACTGGCTGCCAATAGCATGCCGAGCCAGGTTCAAGGTGTTGGTGTTGATTTATAAGGCCCTTTATGGTCTCGGCCCCTCATACCTCAGGGATTGCCTCACCCTCCACACTCCAGAGTGGCTCCTTCGGTCTGCTGGGGGTGCCTTCTTGGAGGTACCCCATGTTAAGCGGGGTGGCAAAAATGGAGAGGGCATTCTCGGTGGCTGGGCCGCACCTTTGGAATTCTCCCCCCCCCCCCAAAGGAAGCTTGCCTGTCCCTGAGCCTTTTAACATTCCGGTGAGTTTGTAAAACCTGACTGTTCGCCCAGACCTTTGGGGAGGGTGGGTTAGTGGGTTTTTATTCTCCTACCCTTCTTTATTATTTTTTATATTTTCTTGTTGTCCTTTCCCTGTTTTATTTGTGAGATTTTTATAACTGTTTTAAATGTTTTAAAAGTTGTTTTTAAAAAATCTTGTTAGCCGCCCTGAGCTACTTGCAGGAGGGGTGGGGTATAAATAAATAAATAAATAAATCACATTGAAGGTCATTGACCAAGGCCACAAGCACAGTCTCTGTGCCATAACCCAGAAGAAAACTGAACTGAAAGGGATCCAGATAGCCTGTGTGGTCTAGATACCCTTGCAGCTTCTGGGGCACCACCCACTCAATAACCTTCCCTAAAAAGGGAAGGTTAGAGACCGGATGACAACTGGCGAGGGAATCAACGTCAAGTGATTTTTTTTTAGCAGAGGCCGCACCATCACCTCTTTGAGGCAGCCTGGCACTCTGCCCTCCCAAAGGGAGACATTTATCACCCCCACCAGCAATAGCTCCACCATCTCTTGGCTGGTCTTAACCAGTAGGGATGTGAAAACATGGTTTGGAAGTTCAGAGTTTGGCCTGTACTCGGGGTGTTCGGACCATTTGTGAACACCCCAAATATGAACTGCCCCCCCCCGCCCGAACTGGCCGAACAAAGTTTGGGTTCTGAACTGGTTCTGGTGGAGGCGGGGGCAGGGAGGAACCTGATTTCCCCTCCCCCCTCCAGGCTGTGCTTCAGGCCACTACTAGGCCTTCCCGGTCAAACCAGAAGGTCTAGTACTAGTAGTAATTTATTGATTTGTTTGGCCATAGGCCGTAACAAAGAGTAAACAGATGCAATAATAAATTGCTTATCAGCATAAAACTTAAAACAAGGAAACAAGGATAAGTAACACAGAAATATCCATAATTATACAGAAAAAATAATATAAAATTAAAATTTGTACTTGCGTTATATTGCCTTACCCTTCCCGGGATTTATGGCGGTGGCATTTGGCCCCTGCATTACCTTAGTATTGTCCTCATTGCTATAAGCCAGCCAATTACAACCAGGTTGAAAAGAAGCCTATGTTTATCGTATATATCGCCTTAAATGGAGGAGCGTAGAAAAATCAGATATTAAATGCGGTGGTCCCGTAGATGTACCCTAACTTGGTAGATACTCAAAGATGATCATGTTTTATCTTTGGCTATCTCCAGGCTCCGCATATCTTGTTCTAATTCATTGAGCCTTTTTTCTTTCTTATTTCTGCTTGCCATGCAAAATATGCTATAGACCTGGTAACAGTTTGATTTGTGTTAGCCAATAAGTATGACATTTTCCAATTAATATCCCAATGATCTTTCCCCACCAATAAAGGTGTGACATATTTGTTCCTCAATGTATCATTGCGCGGACAGTCGAAAATATAATGCACAACGCCTTCAATCTTGTTTCACGAACAGCTGCAAAGTCGCAAATTATGTGGGATACCAGAGAATCTGCCTTCTACAAGAGCAGAAGGGAATAGCTGAAATCTCAGTCTAGTAAGAGCAGATCTAGTGGCCAGATTCTCCAAATAAGACAAATAATAGGGATGGGAAAATGCAGTTTGGAAGTTCGGAGTTTGGCCAGAACTCGGCCTGTTCGGACGACCGAACACGAACATGAATCCGAACACGAACTGAACTAACTTCCGAACGCTGAAATGACTGAACAGTTCGGTCAGTTCGGATCACATTTGGGTGAGTTTGGGTGGCTAAAACAACAAAAACGTGGTGTCACTGGAAGGCCAAACGTGCCAGGGAGGGGAAGACACCTGAGGAGCAGACTTCCAGGCACCAGGGGTGGAGAGGCTTGGAGTAGCAGCCAGCCTGCCCAATCACCATCCCTTTTCACCTCAGACCACTGGTTTCACAGTCTGCAATTAGCCTCGGGCTAGGCGGCACAGAGCCAAAGGGGCTTGCGGTGAGGTGGGTGCAGCAAGAAACAAAACCGATTGCCTCCCTCCTTCCCAACACCTTCTAGCTAGTCACTGTTCCTGAACAGCAGGCATTTCAGAAGGCTCCCTCTCTCCCAGCAGTTTTTGTTCCTTCCTATTCCTAATCCATTGCTATCCTCATCCTATTTCACCCATCCAACCCATGTACCTCCATGTTATCATTTATTTCGATTATATTAGATAGATTTAGGTGTTATTTTTTGTTTTTACCCCTCCCTGTGTACCCTGTGTTCAATCTTCCTTCCTCCTTCCCCCCTCCATTGAATCATTTTCCCTCTCCCTCTTATTCCATCCCGATTCACTTCCCCTGTTTTAAGTTTTGGATTTATTTAGAGAAGGAATATTATTAGATTGATTTTCATTTCAGTTTTGTACCCCTCCCTGTGTTCTTTGTGTTTCCCCCTGTGTAATATTGTATATATAGATAGATAGTTATTA